>JAPSGF010000030.1:5587398-5867306 GCA_035772895.1 Perdix hodgsoniae | reverse complement strand
TGTGTGTGTGTGTGAAAATGGCCAAATTTTATAGCTGGAACAGCAAACAAAAATGGGTGACTTCTGCTTTTTGTGTTAGGCTCAATGTGTGTGTTTATATGCTAGAAATGAGACCTGTGTTGCTGTGCACAGAAGTGCACTACCAAAATAATCTTGTCTGTAGACATGTTTTTAGCATACTGATTGTTTTTAAAGGATTATTTTTTATTAGCAGAAAAGATGTAGACCTGGCAAGGCGTAGAAGAGGAAAAGGCAAGTTCATGTTGTACCTCTTCAGTTTAACCTACATTTTTCCTTTGTCTGGCTTTATAGCACTGGTACCACAAAACATACCTTGCTATTTGTACACCAGCTCTTGCCCTGCTTCCTTCTCTCCCAGTGCTGACTCCCTGCTGGTAAAAATAAACAGACAGGAAAGGAATTGAGGCATTTTTGTATCCCACTATCTTAACAGTATTACAGACTGGCTTGGTAAAACCATCTCTGTTTTGATAGGTATCCCAAAGACTGCTGACTGTTGTTACCATAAGGAAGTACCTCTGCATGTTCGTATGGAACTTCCTGTGTTCAAGTTATAAAATATGTCATGTATCCCTGTATGAGCTTAGTGCTTCCTGGAATATCAGTTCATTTCTAATTATACGTAAGTTTTGTGAAGAGCTCCCAGCCCTTGCTGAACAATTCTGGTTGTCTTACAAGTTTTGTGATCACAAAGAAGAAGTTCATTATTTAATGATCGACTGAAGCAGTCAAGACTTGACAGCTTGTGCAAGCATGATTGACTTAAAATAACCAAGGCAACCCAGTTTCCAAGTACATTCTCCTTTCTATGCTCCTTTTTTTTAAATGTTACCGCTGCTTATAGTCCTTTGTCTTGTTTTTATTTTCTTCTTTCCACCCGATGAAGTGTAAGAGCTTTAGTGTCTCTTCAATCAACCGATACACAGTGTTCTTATCCACTTCATTTACTATGTATCAGCATAGTGATTTTCATGTAATCAAGCATCCTAAAGGCCTTACAAGCCATTTAATTACCTGTCACAAGTCCAATTACTGTATGTAAGCAGACTGCCTTGCTGCTCTGAGAAAACACTATATGCAGGCAACTGATTTTATTAAGGGGCTTTAGTTCAGTTCATAATAACTGAAAAGTAAGATTATTTATGCTGTGTTTCCAACCAAATTGAATTTGTACTGCTCAAAAGGGTAGTAAACTCCACAAAGCACCACTTCTGGCATGTGACAGAAAAGCAAATGCAGAAAGTTAACACTAAACAAATAGTGTTTCAAACTCTCAAAATATAAACTACGCAATTATTTTTTGCAGAAAAGATGAGGCTGCTGAGTTCCTCAGTACCAGGGTTAGTAACAATGTTGTTTGCTAGGAGGTTGGCCTTCCAGAACCCTACCGCATCTTACTTTGCTTGCATAACCATACTGAGCAAAAGCTTGAATTTCCTGATTATCAGAGATTTTCTCCACCATTCATGCTGATGGTTAATCCCTTCCACTCATGCAACTATTTCTCATTTCAACCTGCAAGAGTAGGCATGCCAAGTCAACTCTGGAATGCATCCATTGCTCGAGCGTATCTCAGTGTGAATTCAAAAGTCAGAGGAAGCATTCCTCAGGCTGTGCAAAGGAAGTCACCCCGATGCAATCAATCACATTAAGTGAAACAACAGCAACTGTGAGTAACAAAGAGTACTGTACATTGAAGTATTGGTGGACATCCGTCAGATGTCAGAATAATTTGGGTTAATTTCACCCAAGTCAGCTACTTTAGTTTTCTCCCCAGAATATCCTGCCACAGTTACCATCTGTGTGTCTGATGCTCTCAGGCTCCTGGTGCTCCCTGCTCAGCCTTCAACCTCTGACCCTTCCCTCAGCATGGCAGAAGCCAGGGGGGCTGAAGCACACTATGCCATCTGCCTACTCTCTTCACTCCACAACGACTGTGGCTTCTTTGTTTGTTCTTCATTGATCACAAAAACTCTACACCTTGGCCCATCTCCCATTGTAAAATCCAGGCCAGGGATTCTGCAGCGCTACTAGAAATGCAACACATTGTACCTTCATTTCTGATTCAGGATGAAATGGGCTCTGCTACTGAAAAAGACCTTTCCATTTCCTGCTGCAATCTGGTAAACCCTTAGAGATCCTACGTTACAATGATAATCCACGCAAACTTACTCTTGTACAAGATCTGAGATGTTCAGCTTCTTATTCCTCCTCTGTTTCAATCCAGAAAGATCAAACTGGATTCATCTTAGATGCTTATAAGAGTAGCCTTTTCAGTACTTCAGAGGACCCAGAGCTGTTAGGTGAATTACTCAACCATTTCTTTTGTCTAAACAATGACAGTTTGCACATGGAAATGTAAATCGTGCCTTGCATTCCTTCCAGAAAGCAACTAATAAGAATAGAAAACATAGCTTTAATGCAAAGGATCTGAGCATGTCTTCTTGCAAAATTAAGACATTATTCCGTTAGGGACTTGACCATTTACCTGTTTTGTTTTTTAATATACACCACATTAAACCTTTGATTCCCAGAATAGCACTACTGCTGTTTTGGATTTTGAAAGCAATTTCTTTAATCTCTCAAGTTTAGTTCAGTGTTGTTTTTTTTTCCCCTCTGAAATGCATGGGTCAGACACAGCATTCTCCTTTAATATATTCAGGAAAGTAGCCTCAGTGGGACCTTTTTTGGTAACAAAACCACCCTGAGGTCTGACACAGCATATCCAAACCTCTGCAGGAGAAACAAAGACCAAAGCACTCAGTAAAGAGACTAAGGTGTAACATATGCCATTAAGTCTTGCTATCATGGTGACAAAAGTTACAGAAGTTAAAAAGCAAAACAAAACAAAACAAAACTCTCATGCTCTTGCTGTACAAAGCTGAGTCAGCAGAATCCCTGCCATAGGTGCAGTTGCACTTGTGTGCTTTTGTCATCTCAGTGTTCACTGCTTAGCAGAGGTGCTGATATTCTGTCAGGCATAGTTCTAAGAGTGACATTCTCCAAAAATAGCTGAGCCTTTTGAGTTCAAAGCATTTCTTATTTGGGGAGTCAGTAAACCACATCTGTCAATATCACTAATTTTTCAAAAATATGAGAGCAGCTGGAGCTGACTGCATACCTCAGGAAAAATCAGACTGATGGCAAGTGTTCCTCCTTTGCAAAAGATGCACCTAAAATTTTAGAGAAGACAATTAGTGTTATTTCTCTAGATTGCAAGTGCTTAATCAAGCAAAAAAAAATTTACCACTTTATCTGATCTGAGCAACCTGATCTAGGAGTGGAGTCCCTGTTCACTGAAGGGGAGTTGGACCAGATGGCCTTCAGAGGTCCCTTCCAACTCTAAGGATTCTATGATAATAAAACAGCTGTCTGAATAACTGAACTAATTTATACCTGATTTATTGGAGGGGTTTTTTTTTGTTTTGTTTTCGTTTTTGACCAATAAACATGAGAAAAAATATTCTCTTTCCCTGAGTCAGGTGATCTCCTAGGCAAAACCACAACTATTGAGTTTCCTACCACTGCACACATTTAAAAACATGAAGAATCACAAAATATTTTTTAAGGTACTTGGTTGTTCACCAAGAAAAATGGTTCTGTTCTCTGCCAAGCTACAGATTGCAACATGGAAAGGCCCTGTGACTTGCTCCAGGTAACGTTGCAAGTCAATGTCAAGGCTGTGAGCTGAAACACAATTGTTCTGCATCCAGTCCTCCTTTCTGCATTATACTTCTTTTTCTAATCCCTGCTAATTTTGTTTATTTATTTATTTATGGCTGTGGGAATTATAATTCTATTGTTTTATTTCTAGTTCAGGCTGACTTTCATATTTTAAATGGCTAAAATACCTAATACACTGGGACTAGAAATTCTAATGGTAAGGAGTCTTGTTAATAAATGGAATCTTAGCATCCTTGACAAGATCAGACATATCGTGGCATATTTCCTCGTGATATCAAGAATCACCACCTTTTTTTCCTCTGAACTGAGTGCTGTAGGTGACAAAGAATAATGAAAACATGTCATACAACTGCTCTACAGTAATAGTAAATAATGCATATTCTCTTCATTTTTATTTAATTGAGAAAACATGTTTTATTCATGACATTCAGAGTTCTGCCTGTCCACCTTCCACATCTGAACATCATTCACTTGTGGGGAAAGAAACAAAGGAATCATCAGAACATTCTGAAGACTGACATCTTTGTTACGCCCAAGACCTACAGTGCCATGCTGCTCAGCGTAAATGGCTTTGCTGCAGCAGGTGTATTGCTTTTTGTTCTCGTGCAGACCTGCTCCATACAGATTCTCTGTCATGAAACCCCTCTTTTGAAAATGCATAGAATCAGAACAGAGGTTTTAACTGTTTGCATAGGAGCTAATTAAAAGGAAATGGCAGGATACAGTTTGCAGAAACTTGGACGTCCAACTATTAGTAATGCTTTAATAGGCCAGCTTTGGGAGTACTGTAGTAGTTTCAACTCATTCCATCTAACACTTCTCCTGTTTTAAATAATGTTTAAAGTTACATTTCTAAGATAGTCCTATTTCTCTGACCGCAGTTTCACAGAGCAATGGAGCCGTTGCCACATTTGTCAGACTTAGAGAAAAAAAATTATAAAAAAATGAAGTATTGATCCCACTCTGCCTCCTGCAAGCTTGGCTCCCTTAAGTTATTTTACTATTGCAAAATCCTAATTCTACGCAAGATTTTATTTTATTTTCTGAAAACATTTTCTATCGTTCGATGACAACCATGCTTAGGTAATACATGTAAAGACAGGTATGGGTTTGTTTGTTTGTTGTTTCCTCAGACAGACTTTTGTTTTTAAGATTGCCCCTACTTGTTAAGAAGTCGGCATTTTAACTGATTAAAATCCTCACTGTTGATAAGGTAAGGCACAGCTCAACAGCAACCCTCAAAGCAAAGGACAGATTTACATTTCCAGCTGGGGTCACGGCAAGCTTTCTGCTTTGCGCTGCCTGATGCTCTGGGGGAGTGCTCCTTCCAGTTGTCAAGTTACTGCAAACCGCGGCATCTCAGCTTCGCGATTCTAGATTCCTGTCTTCTTCCTGCTCCCCCAGAACACCCTTCAGGATCCCTCACACACAGACGCATTTATACAGACGATACTTTTTTTCTTCAGCTCTCTCCCCCCGAGGTCCCGTTTAACCCAGCGCTTTGCTCACAGCTGTACCCGGGGGCTGCTCAGCACCTGGACCTCTGCTCACCTCCAACGCGCACCTCTGGCTCAACCAACATTTTGGAGCCCGGCTAAGCAGCGAGCTGCCTCGCACGAAATGAGATCGCCTCCAGCTGATGGAGAGAGGGGCCGGGTGCGCTGCACGAACAAGCGGGGGGTAATTCCGAGACCCGACACGGGTCGGGCCGGGGGCTGCGGGACCGCCGCCTCCACCCGTCCGGGGTTCGCTCCGGGCTCGTGCTGCCCGACGGCTCCGAGTCCGACCCCGGAGCGGCACTGTCACCCGCTCGCCGTTTTTCGGGACTTTTTCTCGCCCTCCGGCTCCTTCCTCACGGCGAGGGCAGCGGAAGGCTCCGCCGCGCAGGTGGCAGCCGGGCCGCGACCCAGATGGCCCTCGGCGCCCGTCCCCGAGCCGCGCGTCCCCGGCCGTCCCCTCATCCCCCCCGCAAGATGCCCGCTGCGGCCCGGCCCTCGCCGGGTCCCTCCGCTCCGGCTCGGCGGCGGCGCACCCGCAGCCCCGGGCCCGCCCCGGGCAGCCGGCCGGCGGGAGGTCGGGGCGCTGCGGCTGCTCCCCGTATCCCGCCCCTCCCGGCGCTGTCTGCTCTTGAATTACCTGTTTTGATGACCCGCGCAGCCCTTTTTTTTTTTTTTTTTTTTCCCCTCCTTCTCTCTGCAGTGACAATCCGTGGCCGGCCACTCGCTCCCCCCCTCCCTCGCCTCGCCTCTCCTCGCCGTCGCTCTCCCTCCTCCTCCTCCTCCTCCTCCTCCTCCTCCTCAGCGGGAGCCGGTGTCAGTCAGTCACATCAGCTGCCCGAGCAGGCAGGGAGAGAAATGCCCGTCGGCTTCCGGGAGTGCCAAATAAAGACAAGTCCAGAAAGAGAGAGAGACGGTGACAGAGATGGAGAAAGAAAGCAAACAGTGGGTGGAGTGTGAAAATGGAAGGAGAGGGAAAGGCTGAGGTGTCTCTTAGCGGTGACGGCAGCGCGGTGCCGGAGAGGAAATGGCAGCCGTGCGGCGTCTCGGCATCGCGGGCAGCGGCCGGGCTGCGAGGGCACGGGCACGCAGCGCAGGGGCAGCCGTGGCCACAGGTGTGCCGGCCCCGCTTGCCTGCCGAGCGGGACGGCCCAAAGGCTGCGGTCCGGCTGCCTTCTGCAAAGCGGAGTCAACTGCGGCAGCCTGAGCTCTGCGACAGCTGCGGCTGCCGTACAGCGCGACTTCTCCCTGGAGGCAAACCCACGTGCCTGGGTTTTTGTGTGTCGGGCTCTGTGGGCTTCACACTAGTCCCCGCTCCCTGCGACCGCACGGGTTCTGCAGCTGTGCAGTGCTCAGCCACGTGGTCCCGAAGGGCTGTGAACGCTCACCTGAAACCTGCTTCCCCTCCAGGTATTGCTGAGCTGACCTCCTGCACACAAGTCCTGCACGCGAGTTCACAGCCTTTAATGGAACAGTTTGCTCTGAAATGAAATAGGAGTCATTAGTCAGCCATAAAAAATAATAATAATAATTAAAAAAAAATAATGATTGCAAACATTTTTCCAGGTCAGTCATGCGGCTGTGCAAAAACTGGTGGCAATTTTCTCTGTCAGACACGTAGTTTATTTTAGAAGACTTTGTGTTTGACGTCAACGCTGTAAATGATAAGATAGAAATACTCGTCTCAATTATGCAGTTCTTAAATGGGGGCTGTGGAAAACTGTATCATAAAAAAGATGCCATAGCTACAGCAGGCCTTAGTGTCTGCTCAGAAATGAGATGTAGAAACAGCAATAAGCAAAAGGAGGCTGACTGCAAGGATCAGCCTAGGATCAAAGTGCTGCTGTGGAAATTGCAAGAAATCAGAGCTGCAGCTTCCTGTAGACAATGAAAGGAACAACTTCTTGGTGTATTTAAAAACAAAAACAAAAAAAGCACACAAATGAAATCAACAGAACAGCTGTTTTTAAATAATGGTCTTGGCAAACCTTCCAAGCAGGAAAACCATAGTATGAAACTGAACACATGGTTGCAAAAATGCTCAGGACACAGACACTGCTTAAGAGAAGCAAGAAAGAAGCTTAGAAGATCTCCTTCTGGAAATGAAACACAAAAAGTTTAACAAATTGTGGAATAACTGAATGAAAGCTCCAGATCCATATACCGTACTACAGAGAGAAAAAGCATCCCAAAACCTTTTGCAGTGTCAGTGGGATAAATGGAAATTTTGGGATGCCAAATGCCCTCCCATTTCTTCAGCGTCAATTTAATTTGAGAAAAAATGTGATGCCATTAACCTGTGAAATATTTTATAAGCTCTTACTGCAAGAGACAATCAAGCATTCCACATCACTCTTTAATATCAAAAGGAGGGAAAAACAGTTGGGCATTTGCTTTACATGGAACAGTTTACAGGTTACCAGGCTGGCAGATAATTTGTGTGTCTGAAGTAAATTCCCTGTAACACATCTTCCCTACTGACTTCTTTTAGTGCATTCTTCAAGCGTAGGAAGCTACACAAAACAGTCAAGCTCTTTTGCTCTTTTCACCTCCCCAGGAGGATGTTGGCAAGCATCAAAGGCAAAGACTAAGGTAAGGAGGACACAAGAAGTGATAAATTTAGCTAGAAGGGAGAAACAAGAGCTTCTGTAATTGTAAAGTGACCTCATAATACAGAGGAAACCCAGTGGCAAGTAGATATAAGATGTAGCTCCTGCCTGAAAACATGATAATAGAGGAGAAAATCTTGCCCACTTTGGTTTCTACATAAGTGAAGGCAGTCTTAAAAGGCAGTTCTATAAAGAATTTTGTAGTAAACTGAAGCCTAGCAACAGCCCCCTACAGGGAAGAAAAGAATGAGAGAGATGCAAATTGTGGACTTTGCAAAATATTGAGTAGATGACATACTATTGTTCTAACCCATCCAGGAAAAAAGAAAAAGAAAAGAAAAAAAAGGCTTGGACTGCAATAAAAATGTGTTTTGAACTGCTTGGCATTGACATCAAGTGAAACACTGAGCGAGGAAAGCCTGGAAGATCAGATTTTGAGGCTGAGGTTTTTTTTTCCTCAGTCTAACAAAGCACTTATTGTTTATATTCATTGTTCTACTCGTTTATAGGCATAAAATAAATTGATGCCAGAAATCGCAACATGAAAAGTTAGAAGGTTTTTATTTGTATACTTTTTTTGTTTTTAGTACAGAAAGAATCAACAACTACTGAAAGGTTTAAAAATCTTCTCAAAAGTCTTCTGAACTCTTCTGAAAGTCTTTAAAATGTAGATACCGTGCATTAATGCTGGAAGAAAAACAAATCTTACAATTCCAGTTCACGGCTGAAGTTATGAGGGGCTCTTCTGTGCAAAAAGTGCAGTAAGAGCCCTCTTGCTGAAAGGTATCCAATTAAAATACAGTATGCCACGGAGAGCAGTATATGGCATTTAATAGAACTTTCTAATTTTTTTTTTTTTTCCTTTTTATCTTTGCTCCTGCACACAATCTGTGCCAAGGCTGGTTTATTTTATTTCCTTTTTTAGACGAATGTATTTCTGAAGTTGTGCAGGGATCCCAAAGTACATGTCAGAAGCTGCTCTAGAGACACCAAAATCTCGATAGGATGACAGAATTGCAACCTACTTAGAAGAAAATACTCTGGTGCATATTCAATTTGCATGCATGGTTTTTTGGCTTTGGTTTTGTTTTTTTCCCACAGAAGAAAACAGTTAAAAATGTTAATGGTTACCTTCTCAGAATTTGTTGAAAATAAACTTTGAATGTATACAGTTGTAAAATTTCCCTGTTCATAAAAGTTGCATATAGGTGAGTTTAGAGAAAAACACAAATATTGCTGTTCATGTCCATGATTTCATGGAATTTGTCTTTGCTGGGGCAGTAAGTAAAGACAAAAATGAATTTAAATTGTACATATTGAGGTGAAAACAAAATGGAATACCTTATGGAAGTCTTGGTAGTGTGACTTATTAGGTCTACATTTGAGTGCATTTGTCAGGATGCCCTTTGCTTATCAAATCTATTGTTTAGTCTTCAGAATTTGAAAAAAAAGGTTCACAATTAGCTAAATGAATCAGTGAAGAAAGCCCTGTGGGTATCTCGCACAGATCCAGTGCCAAGACACACGGATAAAAAAAAAAAGAGAAGATTCTGCCCAACAAGTGGACTGTCTCTCCTTTTTCAGGCTGTGAAATAAGGCTGAATATGTCAACATCCAATCTGGTTGCCTATAAAATAAGATTAAGGGAGATTCAAATTATATTTGGCTGATAAGTTGTCACTGCACTGCTTGTTGTCTCTGCACTCTCTCTTTGATTCTGGGAGTGTGGACTCTCACAACTGTGCATTAATAAGTTGGATGCTTCTCTTTAGGCATGGCAACATGAAAAGTTTAAATAAAAAGCACGTGCTTAATATGTCATTAAGTATGTGAGTAATGGCATCCTCAAGCAGCAGAGCACTTAGGCATTCCGGTTGTATTTAAGCAGCTTGTCACTTAGGGATGGAATTGCTCACTTGTTTATAATTCAGTATATGCATAAGGGCTTTGCTGAATCCAGAGGGAAAATGTCTTGATCTCACAAATACTAATTTTTGTGACTTCTTTCACTGATGATAGTTGGGTGTTTTAATTCCTTTCTGTGGAGCTGTTCTATTGGGAAAGCTACTCACAGAATACCATAAGCTTGAGCTTCAGTTCTGCTAATTATTTACATTGCCCTATCTATTTATTATCATGAGATACAGGCTTCTATCGCACTGCTGAAAATCCTATTTTGATACAGATTTTGATACAGATTTTGATACAGATTTCAAGTGAAGTTTCATGATTTTAATTACAGGCAGAAATTTGCAAGGAATACTTTTAGTGAGGATGCTGGAACAGAGAATCAGAAGAAGGAAAGCAAAATATCCAAGTGTTAACACTGTAGTGTTTTGTCATCTTCAACTATGCGTTTTTTGCATGTGAAAGCTATGGGTGGAACAGTCAAAAGGAATGACCAAGTCTCATTCATTGGTCAATGTTAGTTTTCCTAGCTGCTTTGGCTCATTCAAAGTGTCCCAACATCCTCAGGAATTCCAGTAAATCCAGATTACAGTCGTGTTTTTTTTCTCACCCTGAAGATAGAAAGCACAGGGCCAGCTCTAAACTTTGTCCTGGGATGACTTACTAATGATTCCCTGAGATTAATGCTTTTGTATGAGAAAGCCCAGACAGTCAGAGCAGTAGAAGTACTGAAAAATCCAGACATGAGGAAAATATGAATTTTTGAGTATATTTGAGATTCTTGATGTTGCTTTTTCTGAGATTTGAGGGAATAACTAAGTCATGGATTCAAGGTTTTCTGTACAACCCACTGGACTAGAAGCTTAATTTTTCCTTGCCTTCATTATGTTAAATCACTAGATTCTAGGAAATGGCAGTTAAGGAAAATACCAAACTGTGCAAAATTTATGGTAAAATCATATGAATTGATAACTTGGTTATTTAATTGGTATAGACAGTACACTTCATAGGCACTATAGCCACGTGAGTAGATAACCAAAGTATTCTAGAAGACACGTATTTAGTGTTGTTTCAAGCTCTTAACTAGGCCATGCCCTTTTTCAGAGAGCTGTGAGTAAGAGATTTGTGTTCTTTATCTGAAATTACCTGCAGTAAATTTGGTGCTAGGTGACTTTTGCTGCTCCTTTCTGCAAACGGCATTCCTAGCTGGTTTTGTCCACCTCCAAGCTCCTCTGCCTTGGAAGAGCGAGAAGTCCTTTCCAACCCAAACCATCCTATGGTTCTGTTTTTAAACTGGGAGGGGTAGATTTAGACTAGATATTAGGAAGAAATTCTTTATTGTGAGGGCAGTGAGACACAGAAACAGGTTGCGCACAGAGGCTGTTGATGCCCCCTGCCTGGAAGCATTCAAGGCCAGGCTGGATGGGGCTTTGAGCAACCTGGTCTAGCTGGAACTAGATGATCTTAAAGGTCCCTTCCAACCCAAGCCATTGTATGATTCTGTGATTCTATGAAGCGAGGGAAAGCAAGATAGGCACTCAGTCCCCATTAGAACAGTTAATTCAGGCAGAGAATAAAGTCCTTTGCCTTGCCATAGTCAACGTGATTGGGCTTGTCCTGTAAGTAACCATTTAGCTTTTGACATTAGTCTTCTGTGAGCACTCTTGCTAATCCTAATATAGTAATGAGTGGAAAAGTTTTGAATGTCAGCATCTGAAATCTTTGACTTAATCTGGAAAGGTACTGAGCTGGTTTGTGCTTTTTCATACAGCACTGGAATGCCGAGAGTGACAGCAGTGTGAATTTTCTTCTGCTCCTTCAATCTCTCTCAGCAATGGACTTCAGGACTGAGGATATGTCAGTTTACATCCTGCTGCAAAATGAGACTGCTGGCATGGATCCCTAGGTACAGTACATTGTTTACATTAATATGTAGTTTTGTTGGCCTAAATTACTATTTTACAAATGATGACTGGCTAGATTAGATATGAGGAGCTGATCGAGTACAGTAGCACAGAGCCATGCAGAATCATTTACCCCACTTTTCATCTCCATGGCAGATGAAGAGAAAGCATTTTTTTTTTCAGTACTCTGAGAGCTTTCTGAGACCAGCCCCATTATATATCCCTATCAACACATGCTTTTCTCATTCAGCTGAGGTAGAAGAGTTTCTTCTGGTAAGTGAAAAAGTGGTTTTCTTTTATAGACTTTAGCTGAGATACTTTGCATAATGGCTTGCTTTTTTCCCCTGCTTTCTCAATTACCATCATCTGTGTATTGAGTCCTTCTATGAAAACAGAAGAACAAATAAAAAGCCAGAAAATGATTCTGCCTTTTTAGCCAGATGATCTTCCAGTAGAAAGATTATCTTCTACTCTACCTTTTATTTATTTATTCTCTTATTTATTTATTTTTCCCAAAAAAGGAAGGAGGAGCAAACAAAAGTAAAAAAAAAAAAAAAAAGAAGTATTTGTTTGATTCCTAAAATAGCTTAGAAAGAATTACAAATATTTTGCTCTGATGGGGTGAAATCCTATTCCTCCTCAAATCAGTGCATGTTTTGCCTCTTGCTGATGAGCTTTCATCCTAAATTTTCACCTTAATGTTTCACTTGAATAAATATAAACAGATGATTCAAGTACTAGAAAAAAAAACATGTTGTTTCAAAACGAGTCATTTATTTAATTCTTATTTTCCTGCTTTCCTGTATCTACGTGGGCTCTGTACCTACTGTACCATATTTCTAGAAGCTATCGTTTTCTTTAGAGAATATCGTTTGCTCTGCTGAATAATTCATCTTGGAGATCTCCTTTAATGCCCCATCAAATGTGCCACTCTTATAACTTCATAAAGGGAAGAAAAAAAATGCAATGTTGCAAAGCTAATTTATGAATTAGGCCATGAGAGTTAGAAATAAACAGTGTTGGTGCAAGTAAGTACATCAGCTTAGATATCAGTGCCTCTGAAACAAAACTGTTAGTTCTATACAGGTTTCCACTAATGTAACAAAGATCTGGCTCTGAATTATCACAGAGCATAAAAAAGGAGAATGAGAGAAGTGTGGTGACAATTTGATATTTAGATGTCAGATAATTTTTCTGGCAATGTATGTAAGTTTTGAAGGAAAACAGAACTGCTTAGAATACAATATAAATTTAACAGTGAATAACATGCAGTCTAATCCAAAATTCTATGTATCTTATCAGGTTAAAATATAAATGTTTTAGTTGGAAAGGAAATACTCCGGAAGAATCTTAGTGAATTTGTGGTCCGCAAACACTTTTAAGTTCTTTCATTGGATTTACACATTTGCTAAAAGCAACCCCAACTAATTTTCCATGTATGAGATAGATTCAGGTACTGCACCTCTTACAAAGTGCTGTTTCAAAGCCGTGTATCTTGTGGTACCTGTAAAACATTAAAAGGAAATAATCAAAACAGTTGCATACTTCAAGAATGTATTCCTTGCAAAGTCAAACCAGTATTAAAGGTGCCTATCAGTCCCACAGCATATAAAAGATTGTTGCTTGTAACTGAGCTGGCCAGTTCGGAAATGTCAGCCTCTTCCAGCCACCAGCTTCATTCAGCCTGTAATAATCAGCCTAATTACCAGCTTGTGCAAGGGTTTTGTCTGTGAACTCCTGTGTACGTACCTTAGTCACAAGCAAAACTATGGGCTGTACTGGGGGACCAGGGAATGAACTGCTGCAGGTTACTCTGTACAGCACTTAAAAAAAGGAAAACAAAATACATTAGAGAAACAATGGAGTGAAATCTTCTGGAGAAACAAAAGAGAAAATGACTCCAACGTTAACATTCTTGGAACATCAGGCTGATGTCCATCACGCGTTCTGGTGAGCAACCCATATAATCCCTTCTTTCTGAGTCATCTATCAACATCAATAATTCATCACCAGTGTTAAAGTGATAATTAAAAAAAAAAAAAAAAAGAAATAATTCTGTACTGTAGTTTTCCTAGGAATCTTCAGTATTTTCATAGCAGGTCTTCCGTACATCTTTTTGCTTTTCAATGTTATCAAACCAATTTGGTGGAGAGCCTGGTGCTCCACATATGGAGTTTGTTCAAGATTGATTTCTTCATTGGTTGTCCTCATTTTTACTGTGGTACATGTCCTCAGCCCAAAGGTTGTATGTTTTGTGTGGTCATTGGTCATAAGGTTAATAAAAACAGACCTGAAGGGCCTATTATTTGCTTTCTTTCACTAGTAATTTAACTTGTCACTGCCCTGCTGGATGTCAGTTCTAGGTCTTTAATCACTACCATTTTAACTTCTTTGTTTTCTGAAATACAAATATTGGTTTTGTAAAGGATACAAACAAAACTTAGATTCACAGTCACCTTGGCAGATATCTGACTGTTGGCTGGATGCTAACAAATATGAGCATTAGAACAATTAGCTTCATGTATATTTTCAAGGAAGAGGAAAATGAATGAAAGCTCAGATCCTCAGAGCTGTTCAGGTCTCTTACAAGAATGTATTTCCCTAAATAGAAGATCACCAGTGCTGGTTCGTTTTTATTTATCTTGGAGCTGTTTTTAGACATTGGAAGTTCATACAAGAACCTTTCTGAGCAAAACACCTGCTGATTTTAGTTCGGTTTTGTTTACGGGAGAGCCCCACGCTTAAAGGTCTATTTGTTACAGGATGATTGAAGTCAATGCAAGTTTACCCATTGACTGGAAAGAGCAGGTGGTAGTTCTTATGGGTCTACTCCTGTTCCAGCTGAAGTCAACCAAGCCGCTACTTTTATTTAATTGGAGATAGCCGTAATTCAACAAATAATTAGCAAAAATGTCAGTGCAAACCTCCCGAAGCCTTTGTGCAGCTGAGTCAGCTCACCTCCGAAGAATGTTGTTCACCTCCTCCAGATACCGGGTCTATTGACTGCAATAGCAGTAGCAGATGCTGTGTGGGTGTGTATGTGTGCATCATGCCCTGCAACCTCATTCACTGCCTGTGGATTTCACCATGCTCCACCTGCACGGGGCATGATTACTCAGTTTCTACACAGCAGCACTGGGTTCTGCCTGGTTTTTATACTTGGTTGAAAGTCAATCATGTTCTCGCTTTTTTTTTCTTTCTTTTTGCAATTTTAAAAATCTTTGGATGTTAAGAATGTGCTTGTGGCTTCCCTTACACAGTTTACACGAATTTCAGACTGGCTGGAGAGGTGTGATCATTTGTAGGATGATAAGAACAAATGCGCCAGTATAGTATTAGGACTGGTTTACCATGTATTTACAAAAATGGTCTATTTTGTCTGAGGATTCCAATGCCAGTAGCCATAAGAGTTATTGTTGTTACGCATACTGCTATTAATACCCTCATCAATTACACTGACAGTGGGGTCAAGTGCATATTCAGCAAGTTTGCGGATGATACCAAGACATGGGGTGCAGTCTGCACACCAGAGGGATGGAACGACATCCAGAGGGACTTAGACAGGCTAGAGCAGTGGGCCCAGGTGAACCTCATGAGGTTCAACAAATACAAGTGCAAGGTCTTGAACATGGGTCAAGGGAACGTCCACTGCCAATGGAGGATGAAAGGATTGAGCACAGCCCAGCCACAATGGACCTGAGGGTACTGGTGAATGGGAAGCTGGACATGAGCCAGCAGTGTGCCCTCACAGCTCAGAAAGCCAACCGTACCCTGTGCTGCATTAAAAGAAGCATGACCAGGAGGTCAAGGGAGGTGATCCTGCTCCTCTACTCTGCATTAGTGAAGCCTCACCTGGAGTAGTACTGTGTCCGGATGTGGAGTCTTCGGTACAGGAGAGACATGGAGCTGTTGGAATGTGTCCAAAGGAAGGCCACAATAGTGATCCAAGGGATGTAACGCCTCTCCTATGAGGACAGGTTGATGGAGCTGGAGCTGTTCAGCTTGGAGAAGAGAAGGCTCCAAGGTGACCTGAGAATGGCCTTGATATCTAAGGGGGAGCTACAGAAAAGAAGGGGGCAGACTCTTGAGCAGGGTTTGTGGTGTAGAAAAAGGGGAAATGGTTTCAAGCTTAAAGAGGGTAGATTTAGGTTAGATACATGGAGAAGTATTTTACATCAAGGGTGCTGAGGGACTGGAACAGATTGCCCAGAGATGTGGTGGATGTCCCATCCTTGGAGGTTTTCAGGGCATGGTTGGATCAGGTCCTGGGCAACCTGATCAAGCTGTGCATGTCCCTGCTTATTGCAGGGGAGTTGGACTAGATGGCCTTTAAAGGTCCATTCCAACTCTAAGGATTCTATGATTCTATGAATTGAATTGCAGTGTGCCATAAAAATATCTGGTCAATAATATAGAAATATTCATTTTGTTCATTTACTTTTTTCTAATCTAAAATGTCTTAATTTCAGCAAGGGAGTCGTTTCATGCGGTTGCTTCTGCCTTATGTATGACTTTTTTTTTTTTTCCTGATGCAACCTAAAAACATGGAGCCAGGGAACTACATAGAAAAATATGTAAAATAAATAAAATAAATATACTTGAAAAAAAAAAAAAGTAGCATCATTTAGTCTGAAATAACTATTGCGAAGTTCAACAGCGTAGCAGCATTTGAAATTAATAATTTCAAATTATTTGAAAATTATCAAATTCCTTTGAAATTAATAATAATAGTATGATTTATAGTATCTGCAACTCTATGTCTGAGTTATTTTCTGATTGTTTAAAATCATCACTGTGAGTTTTTGTCTCTTCCAAAACTGGTTTGACCGTCCTGTGTGTGAATCCACACCCTGAAAAAATGAAAGGCTTTGCACACATTGTTTAAGTTTTAACCTGGTATCAGGGTTAAACCTGTTTCACTTTGTTGTTCCATTGCTTTCAGTGCAGTAGAACTCAAGGATTTCTATGTGCTGATATGTTTAGCAAATCTGCCTATTATAATCTGTCATGGCTTAGAACTTGCTTCCTGCAGTCTGAGCTGTACAGTGTGTTTATATTCCACTAAAAATACTTTCAACTGCATTAATGTAACAAGAGAGCCAGCATGACAGCATTGTAAGCCACACTCTTGGGTTTTGCTGGAGTGGACTACAGACAATCAGACCTCCTCCCAGAAACACAGAACCCTTTAGCCTTCCACTTAAACACAGCTGTTCTTACATGCTGAGGCTTTCAGCAATGGTCACAGCTGTTGGACACCAAGAACTGGACTGATATCACCCCATATTGCTCCTGAGCTCCTGAAAACGTTTTGTAGGAACTAAAAAAGTGACTTATTAATTCATGTTTCTTTAGGCTGTCATGATACTACACTCTGAAAGACCTCTAGCTTTAGAGCAGCAGAAACCCTGGAAAGTTCAGAAACCCAGCTCCATGGTGACCTTTTCTGAAAAAAAAAAAGAATAAAAGGTCAACGGGCCACATGCAGGCTTGCCAAGTCAACTGCTTTTCTCCATAATGCTCTCCAGCTAATGCTTTGTGGTCTTAGCCACAGATGGGTTAGGAAACTTGGCCAAGTTGCTGCTTTTTGTTGTTTCAGGCACAAAATATGTGTTATTTGAGTGTTGAATGGAGTTTCATACCAAATCAGACCAATTTCAGTAAATTGGGAGTAAACCTTGCATTGAAAATGCTTAAAATACATCCTGTGGCTCCCTCTACATTATCTCCTAATTTTTACAGTTTTAATTCAGATTTCCTGGATTTATTCCTAGGACTTGGTTCTGTACGAATCTCACTCTCCCATTTTTATGGTTCTTATCCTTCCGTTTCCTGGAAGCTGAAAGAGGAATAGTCTTATTTGATACATTGGAGAATGATCTTCCAAGGGTTTAAAACAACCTCATTTGCTGCCACCTCATAATTACTATCTGATTGTTTCCTGTATCAAAGAGTTTTTGCTGTGGATATTTATTTCCTGTACATTTGGTGGCATTTTTTTGGCTACAGAATCTGGACAAGCCATAACTAGTTACTTGAGATACACCTATAGATTTTTTGCTGTTGACAATGGCTTTGGGTTTTTGCTTTGATTTTGTCTGAAAATGAAATTTGGGCATTATCTTCAACCTCTTCAAACTTCTTTTTGTGAGATAAATACACATTAATATTGATAAGACTGCAAATTGAAGATTTTATTGTATTAAATCTCTCTGGTAGCATAGTTTCTTTCATGTTCCTTTAGCTCTAGATGATGTTCTAACCTCTTTAGGGCAAGAATTATGTCTTTGAATGGTATTAATTGGCTAATATATCCATGATAAATGTTTTTTCTTAGTATTTTAGAAGTGGACTCTTGCCCATAACAATTATTTTTACCTATTAAGTATTCAAGATGAAATTATCAGTCCTTCTAGATCACTAAACCATTACTGAAAGTTGTAGAGATCTGCTGATTTATAGCTGCTGTATGTCTGTCCCAGTGTTCATGCAATTGGGTAAATTCTTTAAAAGACAGTCTCAAACCAGAACTGTTCATTGATGTGACTGCAGCAAAAACATGTGCCAGTCAACAGTGGCTTCTCTGACAATTGAATATTGTCAGGTCATTGTCCACTCATGCTTACAAAAGCTCTCCAGAGACACAGTTCTGGACACAGGTTTGATACCAGAAGATGGGAGGTGAGTGAGAACTGTGAGGTTGTGCCAAGAGGCATTGGTGAACATTGATCTGATCTGAGGACGTTACTCAGTTAACTTTTTATTAACCACATAGGAAGCCTCAATCAGGGTTCTTGCAGCAAAGGATGAATGTGTCAGATTCCTATGTGAGTCACAGACCAAATGCCGTGGATCAAAAGCTCAGTTGTTGAACTTTGCTTTGGGCTTTAATAGAATAGTTTGAGCTTGAGAGTCCCGCTAACACATGTCGTTCCGTGGGTTCTGTGTTCAGATAGCTCTGCAGTGTTACAGCTCAGCAGAAATATATTCATTTAAAATGTATTATGGGCTTTAAGAAATAACTTGCTATCAAACCGGTGTTTTTGTAGCTATATAGGTAGTGAGTAAAGTTCACGGCCGTGGCAAAAAAGCAGGGGAATTTATGTTACTTGGCTCTCCAGTTGCTTTATGATGCAGCTGGCTCGTTTGGCTCAAATAAGTTTTATGATACAGCTGTCCCTTCAGTTACCTTATGATACTTTTCCAGTCAAGTTCCATTTGTTTCAGAAGGGTAACAATTCTGAACTTGTAGAACTCTTGTCCTTTGGTATTATCAGAAGGACATAGTGGGGTATTTTGGGTTTGGCAGCACTATTGGCTATTTTGGCTGGTGGTGTGCAAGCCAAAATATGACTGGCCATTTCCAGCTCCGGGGGTGTGGATAGCAGCAAACATTTGGTTGTCTCTGTGGGTTGCAAGTACTGCCAGGATACAACGATGTCCTAAAAAGACAAAGGAGGATAGTAATTGTGCATAACCTAATGCTTATATTTATACATGTGCTATACTTAATAATTGAGGGAACGTTGGATTTTACAGCGTGATCCTTGATGCTGAGGCTGTGAAATTCTGGTGCAACTTTATAAAGGACCAAAACTTTCTAAAAATCATTTTGCTTATATGCAACAACTTTTAAAACTTTTTCACAACTTTTAAATAATCTGCCTTTCAAAGTTACGGATCGGCTATGACTACTCCCTTGTACATAACCTCCTGCTTTCTTTTGTCTGAAGAAAAGTCATTTAATAAACACATTTGGTATTAGTCCCTTGCCCTAGCCAGATAGATATGGCCAGTAAAAATACAATAACTCCTGCTCATCAGTCAAGAATTTTGAAAGAACTTATAAAATCTGCACCTCTTAAAATGTAAGGAATTGTATGTATTTCCCTAGCATTTTTTTTCCTCAAGAGCACGCAGTGTTATCAGACAAACTTAAAGAAGGCTACACAAGGATAATATCTGTCCCACAGCTTTTTTGAATCTCTCCTCCTCTATGCAATCCCTGAGGCACTTGGGTTCACACCTTTGTGCTACCAAACCCATGCTGGTTCCACGGTGGGTGCGTCTTTTACATTCCACACATCGTCTGGCTCTTAATCCACATGCAGATGCATGCACATATATTCATACTACAGTGAGCAAGTGTCATCAGAAAGAGCTGATGCACTGCAACTTCTTCACGGAGAGGGAGGCCAAGCATTGCAATGGGCTGTTCAGGGAAGTGCCTGAGTGCCTGTCCCTGGAGGTATTTAAGACACATGTGGGCATGGCACTAAGAGTCATGGTTTAAAGAAGGGACTTGGTAGGTGAGGCTGATGGTTGGATTTTCCAACTTAGATGAGTCTATGATTCTATAACACAGTAGAAATGTTGTGGGAAAGTCGATGTAGAAAAGGCTTTTAGATAGCTGGGTTCATCTGAGTGTGTGCCTGTGTAAACAAGCTACTTTGCCTCAACACTAAAAGAATTTTTAAGGTAAAAGAATGAACTCATGATGCAAAAAAAAATGCTTCCTTTTTGTACTTAAAATGACTGTGTTGCATATGTGATTGGTATTCCACAGTATATCTCAAATAAAATTCAGTATGCAGCTATATGAAATCATTTACTATATTTGATTAATTCCTCTCGTTCTTTCACGCCTTAGTGTTCAGTGATAGGGATTCAATCTGTGACATCTTCAATTATAGTGTGTGGCTTCCAGAGAGTTACAAATGTTCCTTTGCAGAATCTACATGGAAATATGTATCTGTGTAATACAAACACTGTGCGATATCCTCACTGTGTCAGCTCACAGATGCTGACCAGAGACTTACTGGAAGATAAATCTTAAAAATTACTAAAAACAATAGTAAGAGTCCTTCTCTTCAAGCCATTAGAGGTCCTTGTGCACTTCATTCACCCTCCAAAATGAACATTTAAATGGACTGTGGACTTATGGAAGTTTGCTGTAATTATTTTGTTTCAGAAAAACACTGTTTATTTCTTCTTATACAACTTTTTCCTTCTTTATTGAACCGTTTACTGGAGATGTGGCTTTTACAATTGCCTAGGAATTCTCACAAAATAAATCCGTCTTGATTCTTCTGAAACTAGTTGAAATACATCATGAACATAATCCTCCAGTGGTTTCAAATGGTCTATTTAGACACATGCTATAGTAAATAATATAGCAAATAAGTAAATAATATAGCAAATAAGTAAATAATATAGCAAATAAGCTACTGACAACTTTGAATATCATAATCTAAGCTTATATCTTTAGGGCTGCTGGTGATTGTTCTGTGAATTAGCAATGAATTGCCATTGCTGTTGATACAATCCACTCATAATTTACTGTGTTGCTGTATTCTTTTATGATAGTGTCTATGAACTATCTTCAAGATTTAGTTCCGTTTTAATGAGAGATGCAAAATTAGTCAAGCCCTGACTTATACTTTACATAGAAGCAAACAAAACTTGATGGAGAAGCTTTACCATAGATGAACTCCTCCCCCTTCCCTCTTTTCCCATGCATCCAAAAACAGCTCCTTCCAATGGTAACGTAGAGGATGGCTCTTGTCTATATCCAGGGAGCAAGCTAATTTTCCTAGAATAAGGTCAGGCCTGTGGAAAATACTGTGTCTCTATTGGACACAATTTCTGCTTTGTGTCAGATTATAGTATTCAGCACTTGTAAAATACAGTAAAATACAAAAAATTGTAGTAGTTGGCATTGGTGGACAGCGCTTGTGTGATGATTGCCTTAAGGGCAGGACAAGAAGGGGAAGACAGGAGGGAAGGGCAGGACAAGAAGGGGAAGGAGGCAGGAGAGGGCATATCTCTTATTGTTGTTTTTGATGTTTGGTTGTTTTTTTTTTAAGAGGGAAAACATTTGATCCTATTTTTGCCTTTTAATTTGATGTAAGCCTGGTTATAGAAGGTGATGCTGTGTTTGTATACTGAGTATATAATCCCATCCTCGTTTATCACTGTCAAATATATCTGGTGATCTCATGTGGAAAGTAGAGAGTGCTGTGTCACAGTCCTATTTGGTTTCTTTGGAACCAGGCAACCTCAGCTTAGTCTAATCCAAATAACGCCATTTCTTATAATAGGGTTCTTTTTAGAGTAGCATTAGTACTTGGCAGGTATAGAGAGCTGTGTGTGCTAGATGACTTCCTAGTTAATTGTGGAATTTGATTCTCCTTTGTTTCATGAGCTGACTTGTAAAGCCTTTCAAAATCATCAGAGAAGTTTTTTGGGAATACCAGAAACCCAACTGGAAAAGAACCTCGTGTTTTTGTTCTCAGGTTGGGTAACAATCTATATATGCTGTGAAGAACCCAAAGCTGTCCCGACTCCATCCATGCTAAGGTGTGTTTGAAAGTGCTTGCTAACACACTTTATTTAAGCCCTCTAGTTGGAATACAAGATCACAAGACCTGATCTAAAGGTCTTTGAAGGTATCTGGAGAACATTAAATTATTTCACTGTACCATGGAGAAGGATGCTGTTTCCAAATGTCTGTGATGCTCTTGAAAGTCTTTCTTCCAGCCTCTCCTCTATTTTGCCCTGCCAGTTTTGTTTGCTTCTCTCCCAGCTGCTGTGGTAACTAAATCAGCTCTTAAACTGCAAACTCCTACAGATATTTTTCAAAACCTAAGAAGACTATTTCTTTTTCCTTCTAGTCATTTAGAACAAGCAGATCCAAAGTCCTTTTTTGCTCTGCCTGTGATGGGAGATTCAGCAAGAGAAAGAGAAGAGGATGAGGAGGGGAGCCTTTCTGCATAGTGGCAGAGGAGGGTTCCTTCCTTGGGCAGTTCCAAATATATTCCCTTTCTGCAGTCTGCTGCGATGTTTATAAATGGATTTTCCAAGTTTGTGACCTATTTCAAAGCAAGTGCTGGATGCCAATACATTTTGTCCTGGCTTGCCTTCAGACTGTGGGCACCTGTTGCAGAGAAAGTTGCAGTCATTACACCCCAGTGGGTAAATCTAAGCTTCTATCAGGATATATGAATATAAAAATCCTTTCCTGAACCTTCGTGCATGTTTATTCAAATGACATTGTTGAAGGGGAGATTATAGAAGGCCCAATTAAGATTCCATAATATTTAAGCACCTCCCCCAGCCATATTTTCATTTGGCTTTTGCCAAAGTTTTGGATGAAAGTCTAATAGCTTTGAAATTTAAATTTGAGTAAATTTAATTAGATGGTAATTAAGTTTTTCTATAGTCACATAAGTTTGGTATAAAATTTTGCAAAACCAAGATAAAATAAAAGCATCACCCTTTTCTTAAAGTGCAAAACAGTGTGAGAATAGCCACCAGCTGTGTGCTTAAACTGTCATTTACACAGTTAAGAGGAATTGGTTTACAAAGTTTATTTCTTGACTGTGAAAGTCAAAGGATTCACATGTACTGAAGCGCGGTGTTTCTTAAAAACACATAAAGCCTTTTTCTCATTGGCCCAGAGTCTGCAGTCTGCAAGAGGAACTTAGCAATTTGGACACTATTGGGCAAGAGATTCTAAACTGTAACCTGGGATTTCTTCTAACCTTCAGAACTTTCGTATGTACTGTGGGAGCTTGGGCACTATTTAGAGTCCAGAGAGCAGGATACATGAGATGTGTGAATCAGCAGGAGGGGAGATTTCATTATCTGATCATAGACGTGTTTTTAGCACCTTAGGGATTTTAGCAGCCTCCTTCCCAGCACTGACAAATAGCCCCCCAAATTTTTTAGTTGGATGCGTGAAAATCTTGAAAGGGTTTGAATGAAATTCCTATTAGGGCAGAAAGAGGCTTTGGAAACTTGTTGCCATCCCATTAGCCTGCAGAAAAACTCCAAAGTGACATATTCTGAGAGGGAGAGAGAATGAAAAGTATCTAGAGCACAAATGTGGCAGCTGGAAATGATTTAAAAAAAAGACATAAGATGAGTGGGCCAGTAATGTTGTGAGGGGTAAGAGAGGCAGCTGGGAGATGTAAAAGAGAAGGCCTGAGAGCAGCTGAAAGATGCCAGCAGTCTGCTAAAGAGAGAATCTGAGAGCTAAGTGGCCCTACGTGTGAAGAGAAAGCATGCCACAATGATAAGAAAAACAGCTGGAGAAAAGCAGAATTCCAAAGCTTCTGGAACAGGAATGGATATGTAAATTCTGTTAACTCTATTGAAAGAGTGAATTAATTAATCTTTTCTTTTTCCTTGTCTGCTTCCACACTTTCATCTTGTTTTCACAAACAAACCCTTTCTGCGGGATCTCTGGGAGTCCTTTTCTGCTCCCTCCATCTCAAATTGATCTTTTGCTTTTTGGTTGTTTCCTCCACAGAAAGTAGGTCTCTCTGAAAAGTATTGTTTACTTGTTAGTGGTCTCTTAAGCTACTGCTTTGGCAGTTTATCTTGTATTTCCTGACTTTATCAAGACTTCCCCTACTAATCGTTCGGCATGTGAATGCCATTCATTGGAATACCATTCCACTTGAAGGAGATGTGCTGGTGGCAGTTGATTTTAATAGTTCAAAACACATTCTGGGTAAGACCTGATAGATTTAGATAGCTTTGTATTCCAGAGAGTGAGCTGGAGGAGGCAAATTTGGCAGGCTTGAATGATCTGACAGTCTCTAGAATTTGGCAGGGTCTAAAACAAGTTTGTAATAAGAACATGGTAACTTTAGAAAATAAAATATAAGAATGTACAATGGGGCAGATTTTTAAGTCTTTATGCATTGCATATATATTTTACTATATGTACAGCTTTTAATTTACTCACATATATAGACAGTAAAGCACCTGGTCATATACTTGAATCCAATCTGGGGGAGTGCATCAGTGATGTAAAGACATATGCCAATATCTGTATACAGAAACATGTTCCTTACCTTTGAAATTGTGGCTCTGCTGTTTTTCAGCCACAAAAGCAAGAAACAGTATGTGAGTATCTTTCCCATATCATTAGGAACAAAGAGCTTATGTGAAAAGAAGAGTACAGGAGAAGATCTTAAGAGATTCTGTCCCATCAAAAACTGAAATACAGCACCATGAAAAGAGCAAACATGCTGTCTAGCTTCTCTGAAGCTGTTTGCTAATGACCTCCAATGAACTAGAAAATGTTAGAGAGCCTGGTCTCAGCTTGAAGCCTGAGAGGAGAAAAAATAGCAGGCAGAGAGAACGGAAAGAAAGTGAAGAAGGGAATGGAGGTAGTCAATAATTATTTTTCAACAACAACAGCAGCAACAAAAACCGAATTGGGCAGCACATTTTTGACAGCTTTCATGCTGCCTGACCTGCATTGCTGTGTCCAAGCTAGCAGAGAAAAAGAGCAGCGGCAGCTGTTTTGGAGGTCATGAAGGTAAAGCCACAGAATAATAAAATAATTGAGCAAATTGTAAGAGGCGGAGGGTATAAAATGCAAATTAAGTATATTAGATCAAACATTTTGTGATAGACGCTTGAACAATTACCACTTATTGGTGAAATGCAACATTATGTAGCACATAGTAAGTACTTAAAGGAAAAGGTTTGTGTCAGAAGACTTACAATCAAATCTGATAAAGTAGTACGTGAGACACAGAGAGAGAGAACTTTTGCCGAGGAAAGAAAGCTGCATGTGTCTGGCATAGGGAAAAATGCTTGAAATGACTGAGAAGAAATGTTCACAATGCAGGTTAATTATTTTTAAAGAAAGAATTTGCATTAACTTTTCAGATACCTGAAGGCCTTTGACTGTGTATTTAAAAGATAATCTTTTGTTTTGGAAAACCTTGACCTTACATTCCCGTTACAGGAACGTTTAACCAAAAGCATAAACTGATTCAAAATTTCACATGTATGACCTAATGTTGCACTTTTAAGGCTTATGTAAATTTCTCTCTTGCAAAAAGAAACTTCAGTTTCTATGTACGCTGAACTCCTAATTTTCTCCATGATTAGCAGCAGACTAGGCAATTTATTATTTTACATTCTTGTGTAAATATAGATGGCCTTTATTTTTAGAAAGTGAGTTTATGAGAAATGAGTGCAGGTGCACTTATCTGGAGAGAAAGGAGATAGTGAATTTGAGAAGTATTGAGGGAGGCAGTGTCCATCTGTTTTTTCAATGTATTGCCTATGATAATTGAAATAACTCTGCCTTCTAAATGTCCAGCTTTCCAGCCTATAGGTTAAGAAGATCTTTGCCAGTGGTTTGCACCACCTGACTTAGAAGAATTTCCCTAGCGAGGCTCTTCAGGTTCATGTCACCATAATGCTTGAGAAAGAGGAGAGGTTTGAGTTGTAGAAGGAAGAACAGTTAGATCAGTTTTATTTTTAATTGAAATGAGGCTGGAAAGTCTGAATTTGTAGAAACTCATATTGTAGGATCATGAACACTTAAATCCAGACAAGCTTCCACGAAGCCTACAAACTAGAGATGTGCTTAGGTGGCTGCATCATCTGGACTACGGTCCTCCAACTTCATAGTTGACATTTTTCCCCCAGATGCTTCTCTTTGAATGATCTTACTCCATATCATCTGTCCCCAAATCCCTACCTGCAGTGCTTTCTACCACTTCTCAGGAATGGGAGCAGCATGACAAATTTCAGCACTGATAGTATCACAGTGAGCAGCAGAATTATCCTACCACCATACCCATGCAAGGGCTGAAATGTATTGCCAGGGTACAGATTTGATAGTAAGTCAATGCCTAGTAGAGCAAAGTCATGTTTGTAGGTTTACCTGCAACTTGCTCTGTTCAACATTTTGAGCTGTTCTTTGGAGGTGCCAACTGTTCTTGTGAAGATCTTCTAAATAACAGGATCTATCAACACTGCAGTAAAATAGTTATGGATTTTATTATTATTATTATTTTTTTGAGGTCATTGCTGATGTAGGAGTTGAAAGCAAAATGTTATCATTAAATCTTTTACCAGTGCAACTGGCAGAACCTGGAATTTTGCAGGTAACCCTGCCTACATTTGTAACATCCCACTAAAAAACATTTTGTTCTCCTGTCAGTGTACTTGTCTTCATGTGTCACCAAATGGGTAAACACTACACTCATTACTTCTCAAACAGTAAAGACATGAAAGATCTGCTTTTAGATTTAAAACTCTGAACAATTGTCCCATCATGCTAAGCACATTAAATACCACACTAAATGTAAAAAACAAACAAACAAAACAAAACAAACAACGTGAAAACTTTCTTATGTTTGCAGGCAATAGCACTTTCACAGCCACTGAACTGTCTGTACTTCCAGTCTTTAAAATAAACCTCTCTGAGCTCCCGCAAATCCCTCAGATTCGTGCAGTTCTTCTACTTTCAGTCTGGGCCCTGACTGCAGTCCTAGGGTATCAAGCCCATCTCCATTGTGCCCACAGCTTGCTATTCTGCCCTCTGCAGCAGTGGCTGTGATAATTAGCAGCCAAGCAGCCCTACTGGAACAAAATACCTTTAATACAGTGCTGTTGTCACATAAGCTGTATCTTACATACTATAGAAGGCAGAGTAGACACAATGCCTGCTTCTCCCTAGTACTGCCATTCTCTGAGTTTAGGAAAGCCAGATGCCATGATGCTCCTCTGCAGATGTTGTCTATGCCAACCCTCACTCTTAGAGAACTGCTGGCAAGCCCTGCAACCACAAGTGGGGGCAGATCAAGGCACTGCGTTACAGAGTGCAGTAAGCAGAGGACAGGATTTTTGAAGCCAGCTTGGTTTTTTGAAGTTCCACTGAGCACCAAGATTTTCTACTCTAGGGAGTCACTACAGTGCAGTCTTGTTTGCCCTTTGCTTAGCTTTTATTAAGCTAAACCAATGCATTCACACACGAGAGCCTTTCAACTGCCCCGTGCCCTTTGCATGCCTTCAGCTGAGTTCTAACAGCCCCAAGAGGACCAGCTCCCTTCCCACACAAGTCCTCTCTCTGAAGGCTGAAGGACACGCTCCTGTTTTCACACTTAGCCACTGCTCCTGAAGCTTTACATTTGGTTAGAGTAGGCAGGAAAATGGCTGTTCTTGATAAGGTCAGTGGAAAACCGGTCTCAAGATACAGTAGGGTAAGTGGAACTGATGATATTTATAGAAGAATAAAGCCAAAAGTTCTTTATATTCTCTGTTACATGAAAAACATAAATTATGGTGGCGCTCTAGTTAGTGAAAGGATGCACTTTTCAGAAAATGAGAAGAGCATGTGTATTTAATGGATAAAATTATTCACTAATAAAAAAAGAAGGTAATATTGATGAAATTTGGGAAACAATAATGCTTAAATTTGCATACTGTAATTACCTAATGTTTGATTTATGAAGACCACTTCTTCTTTAAGTAGTGTATGTAAAATATATTTATGTCTAGAAACGTGCAGTGCTCCATAATTGTGTGGTGAAAAACACAGATAATGGACATCCCTTATCACACTGATACGCTACTTACCATCTCCCATCTTCTGTGGAAGAAAGAACATTGGTCAAAGAGGCCAGCCCAATTTAAGGCCCTTCATCGTTAGCACTGATAAAGAAATTACATTATGATAGAGAATGACCATCATTTTAAAAAGCTTGGACACTTCAAAAAAAGCTTGCACTGCAACTGGATTATTTATGTAATAAATAATTTTTTTTTCTTTTTTTTTTCTTTTCTTTTTTTCTCTTACCAGTGTTCACTTATCTGTAGAAAATATTCCCAAATTGCCTGACCAAATTATTTCTACTGGAGTTTCATTTGTCTGAGAATAATCTTTGCCTCTACACTTTCACTGTTTCTGTTTTCATTCAGAAATATTGCTAGTGATCAAATTAGGAGAAAAATTCCAGTGGTTTGAGCAAATAGCCTGGGAATCTAATTTTTGGCATCAGTATGGCATCTACAGCCTTGAGCAAGTAATCAGTCCTCCCTTTGAAGCAGCTGGAAAATATACTGAAGCAGAACTCTTTTGGAAACTATTCAATTGTAATGGCTCATGTCAGGAAAAATCAGGACATTCTACTCTAATACTTTCTTAATGCAGGGATATTTTCTTTTAAAGAATTTATGATTTTTTTAATAGTTTTAACTATTTTTTAAAAGTAACAAAACACAGAATTTTTTTTACCTTCTTCAAAGGGGTGTCACAAAGATTGATTCACATCTTTTGCAAGTTCAGTGACAAAGCTCTGTTAATAAATGAATGGCAGACAGAAGAATCACTGAGCTTTCCTTATTAACTACTTAAGTCAGTTTTGCCATTTTGCCATTTTTTGCTCTGGTCTCAAATGAAGTAAATAAGTTCAGAAGATGAGTTGTGGGTATGAAGGCTTCCTTTGTAAAGATTTTTTTTTTTTTCCAGATTTCTTAAAGTTCAAATAAGTTTGAAGTGAAAGACTGGAGGCTTGTCTTAATGTCACGTAGAACTGATGCGTTCTACCCACTCTTAGGCAGGAAGTGCATATGCACCTACAAGAGCCCTTGCTTTGTTTGAAACTGGAGAACATGTGGCCCATCATAGCCACATTTAGAGAGAGAAGTAGCAGGCACACCTATGAAGTCTTGTCCAAAGACTTAACATGGTGATATTGAGCTAAAGAGTGTATCTGTCTCAGAGACCTCACCAATTAATTTGGATTTCTGCAACCCCTGACTTTCAGATGTTTGGTGATGAAGCAGACTTCGGTGGGTTCCTCCCTAATCTGAGACTGACTAGGTCAAAAATAATGATACTGTAAGCTAACCCATATTCAGGGCTTATCAGAGCAGAGTTGGCACACTGAACTGGGAAAAGGAGTTTGTTTTCCTCAAGTGGAGAGAAGGAGATAATTGTTCTGTGTGCATATCTGTACGTTTGAGCACAGTTGTAGTTGCAGTTTTGTCTTTATTCTTTGGCACTGTGTCAAGGTTATTTGTTCTCATAGTTTTTGACTGTGCTTTAGGGGAAAAAAGAACACAAACTCCCAAGGCCCAGTCATCATTCACAGTATGCATAATGTAAATTCATCTGTAACTGTACTATTTTCAAAGCTACTCTTAAAGTATGTGCTTGGTTTTGCTAAATGTAGTATATATAACATAAATAATACAAAGAACCTGTGCCTTGGGACCCTTACATCTAGTAGTATGGTGGCAAGAAGTAATAAACTAGTTTAAAAGAGCATTTCCTTATTGTTTGCAGGATGCACTTGGAATAGTGGGATGTAAGCTTTTAGTGCACGCCCTATGTAACCTTACTAATCAATAGGATGCATGTATTGAGCAGAACTAGGGAACTGCTCAGTTTGAAAAGGCTCAGTATCTGATTAGCATGGCTAAGTGGTGCTGTGAATGGTTGCATCGTATTTCAATCCTGATATATTCCTTTCACTTGCTTTAAAAATCCAACAGTAATAGATGCAATGAACTCTAGAAATGCCAAGTTATGTTCACAAGTAATTAGAAAAATGCAAACGTTCAGAAAAACTGCAATTCTAGCAGCTTCAGCTCATACATGCGCCCTTTCAAGGCATGACGCCTTTTTCATCTACACACTACTGAACAAACGTGTTCCTAGTTTCAGCTTCTCCATTCCTCTCTGCGAGGAGCTCAGCACTGGTCACTTCTTCATGTCAAATCTCTTTTGAAGATTTTTGGTAACAAAACTGGAAGTTTTATTGTATGCAAGTTGTTGCTACTTGCACGTATGCCATCTCTCAAGTAAAATGCTAACGTTTCTGCTAAGTATTAGCATTTCACAATTAAGTGTTACTGTTTCTCAGTTATTTTATGCCTTGGTAACATGGACTATTTTCATTTAATGTATGTGAAATGTTATTGATATCTGTTTTATATCCAGAGGCATGTTCATCTACACATTTAGCAAGAATAAGGTAGCATTCGTGTTGTATGTCCAAAGCTAGGTCTAGTAGAATTTGCACATTTACATTTTTGCTGAAGTTAAGTTGTCAAGTTAAAGAGCCAGCATACAACTGACCTTTGTAAATTGAATCATAAGCTCACTCTGTCCCTGCTGTGGCTTACCTCAACACAGCCCCTGTTCAGGGCAGCAGTCGTTCCCTATCACACCCTACCGTAGACCATCACTCATCTCTGACTGGAGGCCAGAGAAGGTTCCAAGATTGGCAGGAGTGTATCTGTGCAAAGATGTCTTCTTTATCCTGGCTTAAGGAAGATATTACTGTATGCATATTGTCATGAGCCATCTGTGCTCTCCTTCTTCCTTTCACAGCTGTGTTTGGTTTTAATTCTTACTTGATAGTATGTCCTATGGACAGACCTTCTCTAGGGAAGATCATGAAGGGAAATGGTAGAAGACAGTAGAAGATTTTGTAGATAGTCATAGCCAGAGGATTGCAGTCAATAGCTTTATGTCCAGTAGAGGCCAGTGTTGAATGGTGTCTCCCAGTTGTCTTTCTTGCAGTCAGTGCTCTTCATCATATTTATCAGTGAGGTGGTTAGGGCGATTGAGTGTACTCTCAGCAAGTTTCCTGATGACACACACCAAGCTGAGTGGTGCAACTGGTAAAGTAGAAGGAAGGAATACCATCCAAAGGAACCTGGACATGCTTGAAAAGCGATCCCACAAGAACCTGATGAGGTTCAACTAGGCTAAGTACAAGGTGTTGCGTTTCGGTTGCCACAATCCCAGTTATGTGTACTGTTTAGGAGAACTCACTGAATGCACCCCTACAGGGAAGAACTAAAGGGTCCTGTTGGATGAAAATCTTCATGTGAGCCAACAATGTATGCTTGTAGCCTGGAAAGCCTGGATCCTGTATCATGGGCTGGAGGTGATTGTCCTCTTCTACTCTGCCCTTGTGAGTCCTGGGGGCCCCCAGCACAAGAAATATGTGTAGCTGTTGGAGCAGGTCCAGAAAAGGGACACAAAGGTGATCAGAGGAGCATCTCTCCTACAGAGACAGGCTGAGGGAGCTGGGATTGTTCAATATGGAGAAGAGAAGGCTCAGAGGTCGCCTCACTGCAGCCTTCCAGTACTTGAAGAGAACTTAAAAATAGAGAGACCAACTTTTTACACATTGCGATAGTAACAGGACAAGGGAGAATGGTTTTAAACTAAGAGTAGAGATTTTGATGATATATGGGGAGGAAATTCTCTATTCAAAAGCACGGTGTGGCATGGGAGTGGTTACCCAGTGAAGCTGTGGATGCCCCATCCCCAGAAGCATTCAAGGCTAGGTTGGATGAGACCCTGGGCAGCCTGATCTAGTTGGTGACAATCCTGCCTCTGGCAGGGGGGGGTTGGAAATGGATGGTCTTTAAGGTCTCTTGCATCATGATTTTATGATTCCGTCATATGATTCCTGCCACTTCCCAGATGAACTGCAGCTATGGGTAATAGGAGAGCTGGATGTTGTCATTGTGAGGCTGCTCACTGTCTTTGAAAGGGTACAGAGATCAGGATCTGCATTACTGAGGAATGGCAGGTAATGCAGCCATCTTCAGTGGGGCAAGGAGAATCCAGAGAACCGCAGGACAGTCAGTTTCTGCGACAGTCACAGTGCAGGTTTTATTAGAAGTCATTTATTGGCACATGAAGAAGGTAGTAATTGGGAAGAGTCAGCATGGATTTACAGGTGTAAATTGTGCCAGACCAAAGTGATTACCTCCTACGATCAAATGGCTTCATTGTGGATGAGGGGAAAGCAGAGGTCTACCTTGAGCTTAGCAAGGCTTTTTGTGCAGTCTCACACAGAATCCTTGTATCCGGTTTCAGATGTTTCAGTCTGGATGGGCAAAATCCTAACCAGATTGATGTTCAGAAGGGCTCATACTGTGCTTGAAAGTTAGTTACAAATCGAATTCCACAGGGATTGTGCTGTTTGATGTCTTTGTCAATGACCTAGATGCAGAGGCAGGATAGAGTACTTTCAGACTATCACTGATGATACTAACTGGACAGTGTAGTTGATGTGCTTGAGATCAGGCCTGCCATTCAGACAGATTCATGTTTGCTAGAGGATAGGCCCAACAGGAGCCCCATGAAATTCAGTGTGGACAAATATAGCATCCTGTACCTCAGATGGACTAGGAACCTGCACAGGCTTATAACGCATGGCTGGCTTGGTAACAGCTCTGCTGGAAAGGGCATGCAAGGCCTTGTGTCGGGCTGAGTGTGAGTTAGTGGCAAAGCCTGGCAGCAGTGAAAGTGCATTAGACCATGTGAACAGCAGCACAGGTGGCAGATGAAGGGAATTGGTAATTCCTTTTCACTCAGTGCTCATTAGATCACATCTGGCAGAGTGAGTCCAGTCTTGACTTCCCCAGCATATGAAAGCTTTTGATAAACCTTAATGAATCCATTGGAAGAACAGAAAGATGGCTGGGGATTGAAGCATGAAATTGAAGAGCGGAGGCTCAGGCAATGGGGTTTGTCCAGCCCACAGAAGAGAACGGCAACTTTCCAGTTGCTAAGTGGAGGTTACTGAGAAGATAGGGTTGGGCTTTCTGCCAGAGTATGAGAGATGAAGGTCATAAATAATCAGGGAGGCTTGAGCTAGATAAAGGGGAAAAAAAAAAAGATACTATGTGGATAATTAGGCAGTGAAATGGTTCACGTAGTGGGGTTTTGCAGTCCCTGAATAGAGGATTTTAAGACTGAACTGTACAAAGACAGAAGCAACCTGGTCTGGGATTTGATGAACTCCCAAGTCCCTTCCACTCACAGTTATTTTACGATAACCTTTAAGATGAATCTTCTCCATTTGCTCTGTAGAGTTTCCTCTATTTAATACAGTTTATACACTTGAAGGCACGGCACTGTTCAGCCCACAGACCAAGAAAATTATATAAGAGGTTGGCCCCTAATTTTAGCTAGACAAGATCTAAGACAATTTGAGCAAAGACATCAAGAGACAAGATGCGACAACATTTTTTATTGTTTTTAATATGAGTGAATTGATTAAAAGATCTGAAATGTTGTAAAGCAATATACATACTGAATAAATAATATGCACAGAAGAGTCATGTCTACATTGTAACACTGGCTAGTACTCAGAATACTTAAAATAAAATCCAGTGACATTGGATAAAAGTCCATAAAAATGCTATCCTGTCTTCCCTTGTATGAAATTGTTCAAGTATAAAAAAAAATCCAATACAGTGTAAAATATTAAATTCCATTTCGGTCAAGAATAAAAATTGCAAGTATTGTAGTTTCACAGGACAATGTAAAGCAGCATTTCCTAGCAAAGGGAAAAATAGTCAGTCTACATACAGATGAGTGAGAAAACTGCACTAATGTACTTGAGAGGTCTACATGAAGAACTATTAGAGGAAAAAGAATGAACTAGCAATATTTAATGTAAAAACCTAAAAAAAAAAAGTGTTAATTTAAGAGTACCCTCATACAGTGCACATACTGAATTTAAATAAATCCAAGTCAACATCCTTAGTTAATTAGGTTAATATTTAATATGCTACATCTAAGTCTACTAAATAATTTATGCCATGAGATGAATACATAATTTTACAGTGTCACATCTAAAGTTGCTTTCTTTAGAGCACAGCATAGTAAAACTTTCAAAATAAATATTTCTTTTTAAATAGCATAACAATTAAGGCACAGTATAAATCACATACCATTAACCCTTCAAGAACTGTAGTCTTGGTAACAAAAGTTGCCTTGTGTGATGTACGTTCACTAATAAATATTTTAAATATAGTCCTGAAATAGATATTAAAATCGTACAAATGGTTTCAGAAAAGAAAATTCCCTTAAAACAGTTCTTAAAAGTTTTAATTCATTAAGCTTCTTCCTGCCTTTATTCACAAGTTACGAATAGATGCAATAAATAGAAAGAGAAGGCTGTTGTAGTAAAGGGCTGATCCTATTTTAGAATCAGAATAGCTGACACCAGCAGTTAAAGTTTCCCAAAAGTGAAACAGGATGGGGCGAGGGATTAGGATGTGACAAGCTCATCACATGAGCATGAGTGATGTGTTCTGTCCAGAACTGTCTGTGTTATTGATTGTCTCTACAGCTGTTGCACCCCTTACTTCCACATCACTTGCTCCATAGTTCCACTCATCCAGAGGACAGATAAGAAAATAACTTTGGTGCCTGTCCGCCATCTTACTAGCAGGCCATCTTCCTTGTGTTGTTCGATGCCCGTTAGTGAAACGGTGGGAAGATGCTATCTTATGAAGACAGCTTCTGAAAGCTACAAAGGACAATCAGTGCTTTAGGCTTGTTTCCTCTTAAACGGATAAAGGTTACATATTGCTGACTCAGTTTTTTTCCCCTGGTTCGAACTTTTTGAATACCACTTTCTCACTTATAAAAGGCAGTTTTGCTTCCCTGATTCTGTAAAAATACACCTTTGCTTTTTTTTGGTTCTTGTTTCTTTTAAAATACAAAGTCCCATTGCTACTCCTGCCACTCTTTCATGACAGTACAGTATATTTTCCCCCATTTTCTTCTGGATCGATACTCAAAACTAGCCATGCCGCACTACCCCTCCCCTCTAACAACAAGATTTGGATGCATACTGTATGAAGACAGTGGAATAAAAACTCTTTAGTTTCGCAACAGCGTCGCTTTCCTTAAAGCTCCTTAGTTAACATCGATTGTCTCTGATTAACTACTTATACTGGAAGGCCAAAAAGAGGAAGAGAAAGAACGAGCTTCCCTCGGGAGTCCGTCTGCTATTGCATACGATCTGTCTGCAGCTGCTGGGGTTGGTACTGGCCAAAAGCCGCAGCCGCCGCAGCCGCCGTCCCCGGTGCCGCTGCGGTGATGGGCTGCTGCACCGCGTAGCCGTAGCCCCCCGCCGCCACGTAGCCGGCAGCGGCGGCCGGAGAGGCGGCGTACGGGTATTGCTCATAGGCGGCCGCCGCCGCCGAGTACTGGGCGTAGGCAGCTCCGGTGTAATCGATGTAGGGCGTAGTGGAAGCAGCGGCTGCCGCGGGTTGAACGTGGGGAATTACCACTCCGGGCTGCACAAAAGCCTGTGGATAGACATAGTGAGCTGGGATCCTGTTGAAAGATGGGAGAGGGAGTCAGAGGTGGCAGGCGAGTTAGCGCCTAAGCGTCGTATCCATACTCCGAAGTCAGACAAACTCAATTTAGTTGTTGTTATGTGCATAGGGTTGCCACAATAACGAGGTGGAACAGACCGGTTATCAGTTTGTTGGCCTGAAAGCGTGCGTTGCTCTAAAGCACAGCCTTATGGCCGAGTTAAACGGGAGCGTTTCATGTTGCTTGAGGATGTTACGTGGGATGTTATCAAACCCTGTAGAAGGCCCAGGATTACCGATGTCAGTTTAAGGCAACTCTGAAGGAGTGGGCTTGATTGCAGCATTTGTTTTTCAAAACACCTCAAGTGGTTTTCGTGATCCTGCTTCTCGCTGAACTACTTGACTCTTAGTGAAATTATTTCCTGTGAGTACTGTTATTATTAGTAACACAGCGGTTTGACAGCCTCACTGCTTGACAGTAGCCAATAAGGCAACAAAACAGCTTAACCCTGATTTTATGTAAAGCGTTCTGGGGGGAGCAGGAAAGAAAGGTGTATTGTGGCAACCCTACTTAAGTTGCTATGCAGACTCAGCACACATTAATTTCTCTGCAACCTCAGTCACCCTTATTAAAAATAAGAAGGAAAAAAACAAAAAAACAAAACAAAAAAAAACAAAACAACAAAAAAAAACCAACACAGGCGACAAAAGAGTTTAAATAAAGTTCACAAGTGTGGTAAACACAGCAAGAATCACACTTTCCAAACGAACTATAGTGCAGCTCACTCCGTCACAAGAGGCCATTGAGGGAAGCTACATAGATGCTATTAAAATCCATAACAGTGACTCCTAAGTACATGTGCATCACACTTTTAAAAAGTTCATAAGGACACAAGGGTCAAACCTGTTTGATTATCAGGCCACTGCTGTCCTGTTTTGTGCCAGCTTGTTTATTTCTATGCAAGACATACAGCATAGAGTTTTTTGGAAGGTGGGAATAGGATTAAGTCTAAATAGATCTGGTGCTTAACAAAAGCAAACAAACAAACAAACAAAGACCAACCAACCAACCAAACAAAAAAACCCAAACAAACGTATGGCTTAAGCAGTTACCATTCTGAACAAATCAGTACACACACTTTCCCGTCTTCTCCACAGAGAAGTGTACACACAAATTCATCTCAAAGTTGTGTTTGATCACATAATACAGTTTTTCAAAATGATGCATCTGACGTAATTTTCATTTAAAATCCACAGCTCTGTCTCTCATCTGGATTTTCGCTGAGAAATCCTTCACATTCCAAACTCATTTCCAGATAGTGAGTCTTTATAAACTCATGTAAAAGTACTTGTGCAAATTTACTGCTATTTAATAATGAAATCTACCTTTACAGACAACTCTGAAGGCTGCACCAGCCTTTTAGTGCATAGTAGCATAGATGTAACCTGCAGTAGTCCTGTGTCCTCCGATTGCAAGTTCTAATAGAAAGCTTGTTCGGTTTTTTACGTTTTAAAATGGCATCAAGATTTACCTAAATGGTCAACAAGGAAGCATTTCTACCGGAAGGGGCACTGTCACCTAGATTCATAGCAAAAAAAAGTATAAAATACTTTATAACCAGACTTTGGAACAGCCTGGTTTTCTTTTTTAAGAAAAAGAAGAGCTCAGTGGTGTGAATAGGAACACCGCAGTCATAAAAACCCAATTAGGAACACAGTTCCTAATGTATGAAGGGAGAAATGGAAAAAAAAAAAAGAAAAGGAGAATGACAAATAAGGATGGGAAAGGAAAGAAAACGTAACATAAAACAATAAGTTGGGTTTTTAAAACTCACCTAATTTATGATGTGATTAGCCAGAACTGCATTTGAAGCATATTTAAGCTGGCTCTGTGCATTTAAATACACATCATTACCTGAGCTCCCCATACAAGATGGATGAGCGAGAACATGCATTTTGTATTGGTCACCAGCCAAGGACAATCTCAATAAATATAACATCATGTTTTTTTTTTTAAAGTATTAAGTAAAGAGGAATAAAAACGACTTTAAAGTCACTGAGAGCATCATGTAAGAGTCCATTCCACATCATATCACAGGAATTTTTACGTATGGCATTTATGAAATAGAATAATTCTAACAGAAATGGTACAGCAAGAAGGCTTATCTAAGTCTAAGTGCTCGTGTTGTCTGCAACTGATGTTACTAGAATTTTCTTAGGACATCAGGACACTCGATCGGATCCTTGAACAAGACAGAAAGATACATGTGCTCCCACTTAAACTCTTATGACTTGTTTCGTTAAGCCAAGAAACCAACAGGTGGTGAAGTTATGAAACGTTACCCGTTTGCCACATCTTACCCTACAACAAACATAAACCCCAGGCAGGCTCCTCACCACCGTGCCATTTCACACACGGTGATTGACAGCGTAAGCTGCACTGGGGCTATTTTTGATCATCTGTCATGCTACAACTGTTTTGAGTCGAGTGAAACAGCTTTATATGGCCAAAGTAAATTTCTACCTACTGCAGAGGCCAGCACGTGCAGAGCCCTGCCATTCAGAACCCAACTGCTTTTAGTGCTCTGCCAGGTCAAAAGTTGAAAAAGCAGTGCCTAATAGTGCTGGATATCCTTAGTGTCAATAATTTTAAATAAAAGCTGCTGCTTTGTTCTTGAAAGTAGGAGTGTGGGAATTGCACATGGCTTGAGCTTTCTTTCCTGACAGTAGTTTTTATTTTGGAACACGTATTTGTTGTTTTAAGCTCTTGCACTAAAGGAAAAGGAAAGCCACATTTAACTTTAGCAGCAACTATAGCTTTGGGATATCCACAATGAAATGACATCCACGCCTGCCGTGTGCCTTACGACTTCCCCTGTTGTTATAACAGAAGATGTGTTTTTAACTATGATCTCCTAAAATAATCCTATGAGCACTAATAAGGCGACAGCTAATTGTTTTAAAGGAAAGGACAGTTTATACTAATGCAGAGAGCTGTGTCATGCAGAAATTCAGCCTTAGTAACACAATTGAAATCTCAACGCTACACTATTGAGAACGTGGTTATTTAACTTTGAATGACATGTTTTGCTTCAGACCATGGTAAGGTTTGGTGAGCATAACTACCGAGTAGAATTTAGTCAATGAACAGCTTTCCTGATAATAAAAATAGGTCACAGAAGCATCAAGGCATCCACTTAAGGTGCTCCCTTTTGAATTTGTGTCTGATAAACAGCAAGAGGACATTTAGCAATCTGCAGGTTTACTTCTGACTGTTCTGGCTTCATTCCCTACGTCCTGATTATCAGTAGTCTGGTATTACACAGGTCTCCTGATCACAAAGTAAAAGAGGGCTTCTCCTTCTCTCTTAAGGAAGGCAGAATTGCCTGGCTATAGACAGAACTACAGGAGACAGTCACAAGCAGGCAGTATCAGCTAACCATTTGATAGCAGCCTTATCACCTTGAGATTTAACTCTGGTCTTACTAAAAAGAGTGGGAATGGGAATGTCCTCATTTTGATGGAGGCACTACAAGTTCTAGAAAAAAAGTAAAGGGACAAACTCTGACAGAACAAGTCATATCCTACACCAATCCCTCTGCATAACCCCATATTTTTCCTCCGTAATATTAAAATAAAAATTATGTAAGCAAAAAGAGAAAAACTGTTTTAGGACACAAGGTTATTTTTCCCTCTCCTTAAATTCCTATTGAATTCGGGGGTAGTATTTCAATAAGCAGTTCTGAAAACAGAGCTGTAGATAACCAGTCCTGTGGCCAAACAGCTTCCTTCATGCACTGAAGCTAACCTAGTTGCTAGCTCCCTCCACTGCAATAAAAGTTGTATTTAATTTGGAATACTGTATTTCTGCATCTTTTCAGTAAAGTAATTCAACATATTCCAATTATCTTCAGTTTCTTGCTTGTTAGGTGGGCAGTCATGACCAAACACTGCTGACCATACCGGAGTATGGCAGCACCTTACTAATCTGCATTCTGATCAATAGGGAGAAAGCAAAACGAAATAAAATGTTTGCAGCCTCTATGTAAGGGTTAGCAGAGGGTTGATAATGAATCATTACTACAATCCATTTCACAGAGCATATTAGTAAAATTTTTTTTTTCTTTTTTTTTAAGTGCAACTGCATGGGAGGATGAGAGGTTTTAAGGTGTGTAAATATTGCAGTGCAATCCATGCAGCATCATCTTATAGTGAGCTCTTAATAAATGTAGATTCAAGCACTGATACTGCCCAGCAGAATTGTCAAGAAGTATAGAGAATGAAGGTTTTCATTTATCCTAATGAATGCCGTCCTTCCTAATCTGAACTACATCCCTTAGAAAATACACAGGCAATTGGAAATTTTCAGGGGAAGCAGGTTTACTAATCTCCTTTGTCTGTACATAGCAAAAGAAAGGCAAAAAGCAAGGATTAAAACTGACTAATTTGATATATACGCGACCCTGGTACCAACATTCCTCTCCTCAGATTTATATACTTTGCATTAGAAATAAAACCTTATTCAGCCTGCTGCAAGAATTCCCCTGACCTAAGCAAGATTTAAATGATCTATTGTTGGCTCGGGGTCGGGAAAGCAAGAAGGAGCCCTCCACTTGCACAGTGCTTTAAGCAACAGATTGCACAGGTTCTCCTTTTCTGTTATGCTCAGCAAATGCTCTCCACGGCTGCTCCCTGGGCAGGTTCCCCTTTGCAGCAGGGCAGTAACAGCTCTGCAGACCACGCACTCCACCTCCTGCCCTCCTCGGTGCTGGCGTCACACACTGAGCACTGCGCACACGCCGCCGTCTCCTCACACTTCAAAGAAGTCAAACAAAGTGCGGCAGAGGACAACAATAAAAGACAGAGAGTTTTCCACAACCTCCCCAGGTGTCCCAGGAGAGCAAACGTTCTCCTCTAAAAGCGCATAAAGCTTCTAGGAAAACTTTTCCCTACGGTTACCTACAGGTTTGATGAAGGAAACTATTGAGAAGCTATTCCTGCTTAGTAGCAGCTACGCTGATGCTAGTCTGGTCAAAGGAAGAAAATACAGTTGTGACACGTTTTCCCTATTTGATTGTTAGCTTTTTCATTAATCAGCCAAATGCATGATTTTGCAATGAGTTTCTCAGCCAGTGTGCGTTAGTGAAGTGACGCCGTATCGGAAGCTTCAAGCAGACCTCACCTCCTAATTAAATGCCTATAGGAAGCAAGAGTTAGAGATACTTAGGAACAGTATACTCGAGTAAAGGAGAAATGTGCTACGTATTAAAGTCAGACCGAAGGAAAAAATCTCCAATTAGAAAGCCCAACAGGACGCACATTGTTAATAAGGAGCTCCACACCCCTCCCGAGAACAAACCCCCCCGAAATTACGAACATGCAAGCAATGTGTTGATTCACTTAAAAAAACCAAGAAGTCACACCATTTAGCACTCACTACAAAATAAGGTTAAAAAAGTCACAAGCTACAGCTTGAAAGCAAGGAAACAAAAAAAAGGCCCTTTGCTCCCCATGGCAAAGTCACTCCTCAACAACAAAAACAAAATTAAAAAGAACCCCCCCCCCCAAAAAAAAAAAACAACACAACACTTTCACTACAGCTCTTTCAAGTAAATAAAAGCACACAGTTTAGCTATCAACACCACTTCATTACCGTAATAAATAAATGAAAAAAAGCACACGGAGGTCTATTGACTATATGAAAAAAACATACATGCATCGTTAATCACCATTTTAGCTTGTTTGTGTTTGAGTCTACTGGTTACAGTTTAATTCCAAACAGAACTATTCCACCTCTTATCATCATATCCTTCTGATCAGTTATCTTAACTGTAAACGATCCCTGTCAGATTAGAAAGAGATAAATAACATTGAGTCAAGCTGAAAAAAGAGAAACGGGGCACAGCAATCTTGCATAAAGTCATACCTCCTTGTTTTATCATAGGGTCATACGGGACCGGGCTGCTTAGGTGGAGGGGATGCGTCCCACACAACTTGACTCGGCTACAGCATTCAGAACGTTACCGACAAGGAGAGCACAGTTACAGGCATACGTTTGTAAGTCTGCAAACTGCAGGACTGCTGCTGTGTTTATAAGGATGCTACTGCCAGAGGCCTTCAAAGATCATACTTTTGCTTTCTGCTTTTTTTTTTTTTCTTTTTTCTTTTTTTTTTAATTACAGATTTCTCCTCCCCTGTTTGAGGTCCCATTGAACAGACTTACCCAAAAGGCCTCTGTATGAGAGCTGGATGGAGCTGCTGAACACCAAAGGCAAAACCTACCAAGGAAAACACATCACATTCTCTGTATGAGTGTTCCTTTGGCTATTTGCCACACACAGACACACAAATGCAGGGTAACAGCCTCCAGTGGTGGTGTCTCTAAGGCTGGAGAACCATAGACCAGAAAGCAAAACACATCAGCCCCTACACACACACACACAAAGACACCCATGCAGAAATTAAAACAGTGAAGCTCATGCTTCCCTAGTAGTGTTCAGAAGAATGACTCTGGCTAAATAACAAGCCCAAAGTTTTCATTAACTTTGTATTTTGTGCTCCATTCCGGTCCTTACTGTCAATCTCTATATGGCCCTTTTTAACCATCGGTGTATCTGTGCTGTTTCTGCAGACTTAAACCTTAGCCCTCTCCACATGAGGATTTAGCAGGGGTTCAAATCCTAGACTTTGTTTCTGCTCTCCAAATGCCCAAGCACAAAATCCCTTTCCTGTGTGTGCACTGAACTGCTCACAGCGCTCCCTGGGCCCAACACCTTCAGAGCACAGACATTTACACACGCTGTGCCCGCAGCTCTCAGGGTGCAAGGCAGCACTTTGGGAAGCGGCAAGGACATCAGATTGGCTCAGACGTGGCCTTGGGAAACGCTATTTCATTTTAAAACCCTTCTCATAGCTCCCATCTGTTTTAGGACTTTCCTTTAAGACACTGTTTGCATTAATAAGACCGCACACACTGGAAGCGATTCATTCCTGGGCCACTCTTTCCCTGCAATGATACTGTAAATGGTCAGCTCCACCAGCTTCCCAGCAGTGGGAATAGCCAATGAAGAGTCTGAACTGTGCAAACCGTCTGGGAGAACTTGGGATACTGCATCTCCAATTGCTTTTTGGTGCTTAAGCAAATAGCCACAAAGTTACTACCTGCTGCCTTTAGGGACAAAAGCACACCTGGCCACCCAATGTGCTTTGGGGAAGCGTGGCCCAGCACTACCTTTCCCAAAGTTCAACTCCCTTCAGGAACCCGGGGTGCAGGCAGAGCCGCGTCCTCACCTGGCTGCATGATCCTCGGCTTGGCACCCAGGTACGCCAGGTTGACATTGGCCTTCCTACCATCGATGATGGGATTGGGGTCCTTACACGCTCGTTCGGCAGCGGCTCTGTCGGCCATGGTGACCTTCAGGGGCGAGGCTCTGCGTTAGATCTCTCCCTCGGGGCGGCTGGGAGAAGCCCCTCGCCCCGGTTCAGCCGCCCGGGGCTCCCCCCCGCCTCGCCCTGCTGCTCCGGGGCAGCCGGCAGCCTCCGAGGGCGCGGGCCGAGCTCCGCCGGCGGCAGATAACCCTCGGCGAGGCCGTATCAGGGAGCAACAGGCTGGGTGAGAAGCGACGGGATTCGCCCTCCATCTCCTTTTTCAGTAATCCTCCCCCCCCCCCGCGCCTCTCTCCGAAGTGCCCAGCAGGGAGGGGAAAAACAAAACAAAACAAAACAAAAAACCAAGAAAGAAAGAAAGAAAGAAAGGAAGGAAGAAAGAAAGCAAGCAAGAAAGCAAGAAAGGAAGATCCTAACCCTCCCGCTCCCTACACAGCGACCCCCGCAGAAGTTTCTCCCGACGGCGGCCGCAGCCGTCCCCGCACTTACAAAGCCGTATCCCCGGGACTTGCCCGTCTGCCGGTCGGTGATGACCACCGCCTCCTCGATGTCGCCGAACACCTCGAAGTACTTGCGCAGGCTGGAGTCGGTGGTGTGGTAGGGCAAGCCCCCGACGAAGATCTTGGTGTAGGTGGTGTCCTTCTGCGTCGTGTGCATCTTCCGCCCGGCCCTGAGCTCTGCACCCACGCGTGGCCGCCGGGGCGTGCGGGTCCTGGGCGCCGAGACCCGCTCCCAGAGTCAGCCCTCGCTGTTCTCCTGCCTTCTTTTTCCTCCTCTCTGCCTCCCGTCTCCCCCTCGCCACTCGGTCGCGGCGCGGCTCCCCGCTGCTTCTGCCCGCCCAGCTGCCTCCTGCTCCGGGCGCGGAGCCCCGCAGCCCGCGGGGGGCTCGAGGTAGGTGCCGAGGACGGGAGGGGCAGCGGCCGGGCAGCGGCCAGCCCGGCGGAGCGGCGGCGGGCGGAGGAGCGCTAAGCGGCGAGTGGCCTCCCCCCCTAAAAGCCACCGGGTCGGGCACTCTCGGTTCCTCCTCCTCCTCCCGCAGGGGCGGGGACGGCGGCGGGGCGGCCCCCGCGCTCGGCCGCGGCTCGGCCGGGGCTGGCACACAGCTGGCGGCAACAGCTGGATGCCGTCGGGACGGGGGCTGCTGCCGGAGGGCCCTGCGGGGAGGCTGCGCGTGTCCCCAGGCTGCTTTGCCCCGGGCTTGGGCAGATAAGCAGCGCCGGCGGGGTTGTGGGGTCACCGCTGCGAGCCGGCAGCCCCCAGATGCTTACATCCCAACCCGAACGCCGGCGGTGGCCCCCAGCCGCATCACCTGCCTTACGCCCCAAGCTGGAAAAGCCGGGGCCCGGCAGCATTTCCATTACTACTGCTATTATGGGGCTGCTGGTGGTGGTTATTGTTCTGCACGCAGGGCCAAAGCAATTGGTGAAGCTGCTTCCCTCCTCTTTCTCTCCTCTTGCTGCCTCGGCCCTGTGCTGCGCTGAGAAGGATGCGGCAGAACAAAAGAAAGGACACGGAGGGCTGTGGGAGCTGGGGGGCAGGGAGGCTCACAGGGAGACAGGAAGGATGGGAGGAAGGTTACAGATTGGAGAAACATATGTGCACATGTGTATAGACTTCTGAACCATACCCTTGTGGTCACAAAGCCTTGAGAAGTGCTAGTGCCTCTTTCTCCTTGTGCTTTTGTCTGTTAGACTTTCCCTACAAAGTCCCCTCTCCTTAACAAATAGGAGCAATGCACCGGTTTCCAGAAATGACCTTCAAGAACTTTTCAGTCCCTCTAGTACCAAATGTTACCAATAATGACATCAATCCTAGTCTTAGGCCCAGCTTGCCCTGTATCTAATATTGGCTCTGCCTGATTTTCTTCAGCAGTTGTTCTAATGGCCTACACTGTGTGGTACCCCAAACCCCACACCATCCTTCAGACTCTGCAGATTAAACAATTTGTGTTACTATGTTAGGAATAACTGAGATTTAAGCTTAGCAACCCTAGCAGGATCCTGAGAGATGAAAGACTGAGAGAAATGAGACTTTATAGCCTGAGGAAGAGGAGGCTTAGGAGGTATCTCTTCAGTGTCTAAATACCTAAAGGGAGGATACGATGAAGACAGGGCCAGGTATTTTCAGTGATGCCCAGTGCCTGGACAAGAGGCAGTCGACAAACTGGAGCACACAAGGTTCCCTCTGAACACCAGGCAGAACTTCTGTGCTGTGTGGGTAATGGAGCACTACCAGAGAATGCCCAGACAGGTTTTGGAGTCTCATCCTGGACATGGGTTTGGGTACCCTGCTCTGAGTGCTGAACCAAGTGGACCCAGAGGACCCTTTGTCACTTCAACCATTTTGTGATTCTGTGATCCAGACATAAATGTTGCTTTTCACTTCCTGTGATGCCAAGGCATTAACCTTGGCCTGAATCCAGTAGAGCCATTAACTCTGCCCCAAGATATCTCCCAGCATACTTCTTATAGTGGTCTGGAACTCGACACAGCCAATTCTGCTCTGATGGTTAATTGTCACCTTAAGCTCTGGGCCAGTGACCTGAACTTATGTCGTAGTCCTACTCAAGGTGTCAGTGCACCATAGAGCACTACAGCAAACTGCTTAGGAGTACTGTAAACTTCTCACCCCTTCGAGGACCAGAAGGATGAACTTCACCTAAAACCAACCGTAGCATTCCCTATCCCTTTCTGTGCCCACCACTCCTGCTTGTCTTGAGGTGTCTGCAGGAATGGAGAATTAGCCTGGTTTTGTAGTCATTGTAGTCCATGTAGTCATGGATTCTTGCGTTAAGGCCAGAAAAGTAATGTTTGGCTATCCCAGAAGTAATTGCAGCTGTATTAAGGAATTTGCCTCTTTCATTCCAGACACCAGACTTCTATCTTTATTCTCTTGCCCTTGCAACTTTTGATTGCTATAGTGTGATTTCTTACAGCTAACTACATCATCCATCCTCCAAATATTGTCGGCCTTCTACAGCCACCTAATGCTAGTAGATCTTCAGTACAAAGCTTCCTTAAAGCCTCAAACCTGTCATCGGATCTGATCCTATAAAGGGGCTTTTGGAGACAAATTTTTGGCTTAGTTGGCCTCTGGGATCAACTGTAACAAATACAGTTTGTTTACTGTAATTGAGCAATGACTTCATATTGTCAGTGCACATGCCAGACCTGTGGACTTACAGACTTCAGGCATAAACAGAACACTCGCACTGCTTTGATATCTTTAATCTTGGATCTCACTTCAGCAAATGAATCCTCTTCCTATCCTGTTTGCCCGGGTTCTCTCTCCAAACCTCCAACTGCCTGCTGTACAGCTAAGAAATCTGTCCTTACTTCTAGCTGTAGTCACTCAAGAAATTCTTTCCTTCCCACAATCTTAAGTGTGTTGCATCTGCAAAGGCAGCACTTCTCTTCCCAATCTTTTAGCCTATGAAGCCTGCAGCAACAGATGGAGCTGATCAATCTCACCAGTTTCAAGCTGTATCCACAGCCCAACACAAAACTGAGCCCAAGTAGAAGACTGGTAATTTTGGCTGACTGAGCCCAAAACAGCTGGTCTTCCAGGATCCAGAAACAAAACTTAACTTTCCATATATATATATATATATCCCAATAAAGGGCAAAATTCTTATGTTTAGACAGGATTCATCAGCTGGCCCTTGTACTAGCCTGAATCCATCTGTCACAAATCAAACACAGTGGCATAATTAACTTGAGGTCCAGGAAGCATTTCTTAAGGAAAAAACATAGCTTAATTCCCTCTGATGTCCCCACTCTTACTGCTTTTGCAGCCCTTGTGGGTTCCTGCAATGAACAAGCCTTTTCTGGTCCTTCTCTCCTAAGGTACACGTGTGATTCCAAGCAATCATAGCCTTCAACAAGGAAAAGTAACTCTCCCAGCAATAGACCTAACTTGCACTACGACACTACCATCGTGTCACAGACTTACAGACCCTACATGAACCAAAAATATATCTTCACTTCATTCTGTCCCGTACCGGTTTTAATCATGACTTTAAAATTCAGTTGAGCAGACCTTTTTTAAACATTTCCCAACCAGTACTGTCAGCTTTTTCTATTCCATCACCTCTTCTAATTCATCTATCTATCTTCTCCAAAAAGCTGCATCTCTTCTTTCATCTTAATCATAGGTTAAATCCTAGGCTAGTTATCTTCATTTTCCCATTCTCATTCTTGGTCTGTTTATCTAAAGCACAGCGATCCTTTTCTAAACCCATACAGCCTATGCAGGAGTTCTTTCCCAGCCAGCAGTAGAACTAGCTCTTCAACCTCTGTTTCCTTTTTGCACAGTAGCTCTAACTCTCCCCCATTCTTGAATTCTGTTACCTACCTCAATCCTGCTTGGAGTTCACAAGGGCTGTCAGTCTGAGCTTGTTGCAGTGGATACCATAATCCTGTGAAGACTGAGCTGAGGCATTCTGTTGATCAGGACGGAAGAGCACAAATTTGCCTGGACAAACAACAGGGTTATTTCTTTGTTCTGTGAGTTGAGTACAGTTCAGACAATTTGAGAAGCCAAAGGCAGAATAACTTCATTTGTTGCTGGATCCATAGGATTAATATGGTCACTAACAAGGGGTTGGAGCCATGGAATCCAGTGCTCAGTTGGGGTTAAGGTGAACTGGGAATGGCTTTCATGCCACCCTTTGGAAGAGCCATGGTGCTCGACTACTTCCAGAAATGATTAGGGTATGAGTAGTTGTGTCTGGGCAGAAGTGACAGATCTAAGCACAATTTTGAGATAGAGTTCTGGGCAGGAAATGCTAATAAACTTATCTGGATCAAAGTCAGGAGTGGTGCTCACTGGTATTTAAGATAGTTCTGTGGCAGACAGCAAACTCTAGGCTTGGTCAGGATTGAGTTTTGGTGGCCCCTGCAGGAAGGAGAAATGACAGCAGATCTTCAACCCCTTGTGTCTTAGAAAGTAGCTATCAACCATTGCATCTAGCCTCGTCCTCTCAGGAACAGCTGTCAACTGAGTGTAGTTCTGGCAGAATTCAGAAATAAGCACAGTGTTCCAATGCCAGTTCTTAATCCTAACACTAGCCTTGACTCAGGAGAGTGAGCACAAGCATCCAAGGCCAAATTGTTACCCATTACATTTTCTTCTGTATTAAACCTCATTCTACTCAATGGCTCCTGTAGGCTTCACATTTAATACCAGCAGTTCTTACCCTTCTTTTCCTAACCTTGAACTGAAACTACCAATGACACCACATCCTTTGCCAAACCCAGCATTCCTAGAACCACAGTTTTATCATCTCGTTTCTCTCACACCCTAATACCAGTCTTCCAGCTAGCCACAGTTTAATTTAAGAGGTGGCTGCTGTGAGTATCGTGTGCAATCTCTCTGATACCATCCCTTTTCTTCTTTGGTATTCCTTCGAAGATAAGATGGTCATACAGTTCTCCATATAGTTCTCACTCAAACCTTACCTTTTCTTAAAACTAAACACTTAATGTTGCCTTAAGATGTTCCGAAGAAATTTTCATATTACTTCAGCGTATTAACTGATTCTCTTTTCTAAAACAAGGAGAGATGTCCCTGGCCATTAACAGATGACAATTCCAGTGACGTTCAGAAATAAATACTCCTAACGATTATTTCCTTTAGCCCAACCATGTCACCAAAATAAACAAGAGAGCCCCCACCACTGAGGGGTAACCCCTCAAAACTCAGTTTTTATCCTTTCAGCCCTGCCAGCATTAAACCTCTTCCTACTTTGGTGGTTCTGACATAATGTAGGGTGAACATTTCCAGCCTTTGGATCCCTCAGGAATTCTAGCCTAAATCCCAGAGAGGTGCTGCAGCTAACTCTCGTGTGTTCAGTATTGTCAGTGTGAGCCTGTATTTTTGCATACCCTATGAAAAACAAACACAGCCCTCTGACTCTCACAATGGTGATCTTTACTATCCTGTGACCAAATGAAGGCTGATTTGGCATTACCGTACCAGCCTGTATCTTATTCAAGCAGCTATCAGAAAATAAAGTATTTTCAACTCTTTCTCAGTCTTAATTGTCAGTTTAACTCCATGCTTCCCAAAGGCAAGTGACCTCAACCATCTGGAAGTAAATTCAAGACATCTAAATACTATCATGTTCAGGCATACAATGTATGCTTCTCTCCTAAACTGTACCCTAACCCCAAATTCTAAGCTAGCCTTAATCCAAGGGAGCTGGCCACAAACACCCCAGAAGGGTTAATCCTTCCAGACTATACCTATCTCATATATGTTCTGACCTGATCAGGCCTTGTATCTTTTTGCTATAAGTCAGGGTTCAGCACAGTGAAGCCTGAAGATGTCCTGTGGAACCTGTAGGTATCATAGGAAACTGTTGAAGTTGGATGCATTCTGAGATGACTCTAGGGTTAGCTGTTGATTGATTGGTGTTTACCTGACTGCACTGGATGTATGACTAAATTTGCAGTCAGACTAGTGGGTTTGAAGATTTAAAGACAAGGATTGTACTGCATCTGGTTTGCTGCAGTGAGGTCTGTGGGCAGCTACACCATAGTTATTATCTCAGTTGCTTGTAATAATTTGTATTTTATATTTGTCAGTGGGTCACTGGGATGACTCACTGCTGGGGATCAGGTTGTAGCTTTGAAATGCAAGTGTGGAAGAAATACATATATTCCTATATCCTCCAAGTTTTGCAGTAGTGATGCCACTGGTGAAAGTATGATTTTTCAAGCAAGCGGTGAGAAATGTGGAAAGACAGATCTATGTAGAGTGTTCCTGGGAGAGATGAGAAACTGGGATCTGTAGGTCATAGAGAGATTTGAAAACTGAACCGGGCTCAGTCATATTTCAGTAAGCACCACTGTTATAAAAACCAAGAGCAGTACCTGTCCATTAGGTGGCTATTCTGGCATTTTCAGGATCTCAGTTTTGTGTGTAAGTAAAACGTAGGCACCTTGGTTCTGCTTCACTCTTTGATATTGCTGTGAATCTCTACCGGGCATGTAGATATTGTTGCTGACTGCTATTGTGGCTGAAAAATGCCTCCCTAATAATTTTAATTGTTACTCTAAGTATATCCGAAGCTATACATTAAAGAGCAGTCTAGTGTTCCTTTTGGAACCTAGTAATGTGACTTCATTGGAGGAAACCACAAAAGCTATCAGTTACAATTAATAGTTTTTACTCAGATATTTTGTGTTTTTGTTGTCAAGGTAAGATAGAGTGGACGACTTGCCAGCTTACCAAATGTTACCATTCGGTGATATCAACCTAACTGTATCATCAGGCTTTTTATTTATTTATGAACACCATATGCCTGTCATGTCAAAAAGCGGTGGATGTCATGTGTTCATTCATTAGGTTTCTGAAAATAACAAAGACCCCTGATTATATTGCACACCATTCATTCTTGCTGGTGCTTTTTTTCAGTAAATAAGGAAGGCCGTCAGAACATTCAGTACATCATGAAGCAAACACACCCAAGTGAAATTCCAAAATTTCTCTGTATATTTGTATGTACATATACACACACATTGATTTGCTGCTGCTATTACTAGAATGCTTAGTGCCAGAAACTCCATGTGTTTTGAGTAGGGCTGAAAAGTAATTATTTTTCTATTAAACTTGTAAAGATGATCAGTTTGGACAGTGAGACATTTCTGCTGAAGTTCCATAATGCCATAGCTCTGTGAAAGCATTCAGCTAATAACATCAGACATGGCTTTGTCTTCTAATCCACCAACCGCATCCTGTTACAGAGAGGAGCAGCGTGTCTCTGCTCAGTGGCTTGGACAATAAGTTTGACTGCATCTGGGAAGCATACCGTACAGTAGTAGGCAGTCCACTCTCATGTTCTTGAGAAACTCAGAAACCTCAACATCCCCATCATCTTCTCATTCTCACTGAGGTATAGTCCTTATCTATGATTACTTCTTGAATTGTCAGTTTCTGTTAGAAAAATCTTAATTGGTAAAGCTCCTACTACATCTCTCCTGGCAGTATGCCTGTTAGAACAGATTTCACCATAGGATTATTATTTTTTTCCCCTGAAACCTATTAATCTCGCTGTTTTCCAAAGTCTCTTTCCCTATAATATCTGAGCACTGATCAGCATGATCTCCGTCTACTGTAAACCTCACTACTCCCAGTTGTATCACCAAATGTAGAGCACCGAGGGCAGTTTCAGTCTGATGTGGTTGTTCTTCCCTTTCAAGGGCAGTGGAAGAGCTGACACAAAATTTCAGTGATTCAGCAAACAAAATTCAAAGCTTGTGAAACTGTGTATGAAAGACATATTGCCTGTATATAAGAAAGTAATAGGTATGTCAGATGAAGCAGGGGTGAATGATAACTGCACGCAGAATGTTGAGTGCATCCATAAAGGGTTCTGCAAGCACATGCTGGTCGTAGGGGAACATGTGGCAAGGTTTATGAATACCAAAGCATGGATGCCATACTGAATAGTGCTTCCCAGTGCTAGAGCAAGATCTGAAGTTGTCCTGTGATGGTCATATGCTCTGTGAATGGAGGGAAGCTCTCACACTTGCCATATGAACAAGTAGAGTCAGGAGAACAACAGTTAATAACGTCAACATCAGGGGAAGGAATAAGTGTAGATTTGCAGACTAGCTGAAGCTTAGAAGTAGAAGTGTTAAACACCAGGTTTATTTGTCCTGGCCACAGGCAGCTATGAAACAGAATCACAGAATGGCCTGGGTTGGAAGGGACCTCAAGGATGATGAATCTCCAACCCCCTGCCACATGCAGGGCCACCAACCTCCCCATTTAATACCAGACCAGGCTGCCAGGGCCCCATCCAGCCTGGCCTTGAACGCCTCCAGGGATGGACGGGGCATCCACAGCCTCTCTGGGCAGCTGTTCCAGCACCTCACCACTCTCACAGTAAAGAACTTCCCCCTGACATCCAGCCTAAATCTTCCCTCCCTCAACTTAAAACCATTTCCCCTTGTCCTGCTGAGGACAGGTATCTAGAAAGTATCTAACAAGTCTGCAAAACCATATTGAAGTTAATTTGCTTGGCATAACGGCTGGATGACTCTATGGGAAACACAACCCTCTCTATCCTACTCCTTCACATCTTAAAAATGTCTTATACCCCCCTCATCTTGTTATTTGGTGGAAGAACAAGTGGTCAGAGCTGCCTGCTAAGCCATATACATGTAGCCTGAACTGACAGACCCATATAACTCATTGCTTGCTTGTATTTCATACACAAAACAGAAAGTCCTAGTAAAAAGAATATCACCGTGAAAAAATTCTCTGCCAATCCAAATTGGTGGATCTCTGCTATGGGCAGTGAAACAAAACCCAGTTACATCAGGTTGAATCTAGACTTCAGTCAAGATAAGCAGGAATAAAACTGGAATTCTGATGAAAGACAGGAGCCACTAAACCCTAGTTAGTTACTATTACAAGGGATTAAACAGACAGTTGACATAGAAAGCTTCATAGAACAGTGCACCAGTGCACATATATTGGAAAAAGAAAAGTGGATAGGTGGAGAGAAATACAGAGAAAAGTTCATTCAAACCTACTTTATTCCCTTCAGTTCTTAGCCGTGTTGGAGGAATGCTTCTGGGGGAAGTTCTGAGTGGGCAATTAATTACCTGTCACGTGGACATCTCAGTACTGCAGCTCTGGATCCAGGAATCAACTTCTGTGTGGTTCATGCACTCTCAGCCCTCCAGAGAAATGACTTGCACATTCCTGTCAGAGAGCTGAAAGGCTCTAATTTATGGCCTGGAGATACCGCATCCTCATTTGCTAAGTTCAGCCCAACACTTCTTTTTTAAAAGGACTTAGTTCCTCTTGCACTGCTTGTCCTGGGGAAACCAAGCTTGCAGGCAACTTAACTTTCATGTAATCACTGAGACAGTCGGAGCAGAGGTCCAAAATGTGCTTTTGCCTATGTCACATTAAGAGGAAAAGGAGGGTTTTAGTGTTCCTCTGTCCTTGCCTGGGGACATATCTGCTAATCCCAGCATGAGCAGAGGAGAAGAGAAGAATGAGCTACTCCACTGAACTGTCCTCCCCTTTTCTTTGAAGGCATCTGGGGTGTAGAGAAACATGGAGGAAGAAGGGATGCAACAAATTTGTGCCCTGTCTTCTTCACCTGAATACAAGAACCCTTTATACGCTGATTCAGACACTCAAACTAGAGCTTTACAAGTGCTGGAAGACAGTTTGGGAGGGCACAGAAACTTTACCCACTGGGCATCCCACTTGCATGCTGCCCTCTCAGGACAAACAGCATCTTGACAGTCTTGCCCATACTGAGCTGGAGAGTTGTGTTGTGGGAATCCACAACTGTTTTTTACTACCTCAGCTGTGTTTTCTGATCCAAAGGTATCAAATCTTGCCATCAAGTATTTTTAGGCCAAACTTTTTACCATTCAGTCTACTTTGCAGGCTTGGTTTCTTCAACTAAAAATAGCGCCAAGCCAACAATAGCTTTTAGGTGGCTCTGCTTTTTGGATTAGATGCCATCTGTTAAAAAAAGCAGTGACACATGACAGCAGTTTGGTGCCCTCCATTCCAGAAGGATCTCACAGAGATTGACTGGCCTGCATTGCGTCCCACCACCTGCTGCAGCAGTACAGCTCGTTCTGCACTGTGACACAGCATTCCTCTCCTTCAAGGACCGTCAGAGCAGATTATCTTCTCCCGTTCAGAGATACTATTTTTCTGGCTGGGATTTAAAAAAATATTGTTTCTTATTTCATTTTGGTAGGTAGATTTAGCTACGTTAGGATTTGGCCAGGGCCCCAAAGTGGAACAAGCTTCCTGCTGAGAAGAACCACAGTGATTTTCTTCATTCCTGCCCATAAGGTCAGGATCTCAGCAGCACACGGTGCTGGTAAGGTGACACTTGCAGCACACAGCTCTCCTCTGCGCATCTTCCTGCCATGCCTTCACGGAAGTGACTCAGGAAGGAGGAGTGCTGCAAGTGCCATTGCTTTCTGTATTCATCCTACAAAGCTGAAAGCCAGTTTTGTAAAAAGATTCTGTTTAACCTGCAGGCTACAGCTTCAAAATGCACAGTAGATTGGTTTTTTGTTTTGTTGGTTCGCTCTGTTTATCAGTGGAAATTCAAGCAAGTTACATTTTATCAATCTACATCTTCATTTCTACAACCAAAAAGTTCATGTAGGGTTTTTAAGCATTCTTGTAGCCTTTATTGCCCTCATTCGGAAAATGCATTTTGTCTTTAACAAGAAGGAGAAAACCCTTCTGACTTTGTCACGAGGATAAAAATAGTACTGTTTGGCTGGCTTGTGCCATTAGACCCTTAGTCTTAACTTTCACAGTTCATCTAAGGTGTGAGGTTATGAAGTAGGACACGGAAAACGTGTCATGCTCTAATGCCTTCATTTTCCCCTCTGGAAAGGACCTTTGCTAAGATGCTACAGCTGTGAGCGTGCTAAGTTAGTGCTGCAGAAAAGCTATCACGTTGCCTTTTGGTTAGCCATGCACAGGGATCAAGTTGGATTTAATTCCACTGAGGAATTTTCATGGATTTGAAAAACAGATGCTGCCAACGTGAAACAAGTTAAATGTTGTGCTTATTGCTTATAGGTTCCAGGTACAATGCTTGGATTTTCTGTAGGCTGTCTCTTCCGTCCCACTGCATCTCATCTATCCAGTAAGCTTTTGTCAAAGTCTATTCATTTGCCGTGAGGTTTACCAAATCAGTACTTTTAAAATCAGTCTGAGCAAGAATTTTTCTGAGATTTGTTCATTTTCCCAAGAGCTGCTAAAGATTTAAGCAAGGTCAGGTAAGCAAGAATTAATCTACCAGTTGAATCAATCTCACAGACATTGGGTCCCGCCGGTGTGTTGTGTTGCAGCATCTCTCTAGGGAATTTGAAAGAAAGAAAGAAGTGCAGGAGTGTTATCTGGGACCTTGGTGAGGATTGTGCAAAACTGACCAGCTGCTGGTCAGTACACATTCTGCCATTAGAATAGGCTTGCTCTAGACAAGATTGCCCCAGTTCTAAGCACAACAGTAATTTAGGAATCTAGAATCCAATATCATTGAATCAGTATTAAGAGAAGAAACTGGAATCCTGCACATTAGAAAACAGGGTTTTGATGCTCTGGCTTGCTAGCTGTTGTCATACATAGACTGTCATACATTCCATATTATGAGTTGTATTAAATGAAATACCAAGACAACAAAAACTTTGTGTTAAAACTTTTTCTTTTTACTTCCCTGGGAAGAAAGCGCATGCTTGTTTCAGCCTATCAACTATTGCTGTGGTATTTATTTTTCTCTGTTCATCTTTGAAACTCGGGAAGGAAATAAAATACCAACATAAATAAATGAAGAAGAAGCTTTCTCAACACCAATAAGCTAGACAAAAGAAACAGAACACGAGATAATGTTTACTTATTCATGATATCTTCATGAATGCCATACTTCAGAGGGAAAGGGAGATTTTTGTTCATGTTTGCCTCTCAAGCGTGTTAATCGGGTTTTATTAAAGTGGGGATGGGAGAAAGCTAGCTTGAAAAAGCTAAATGCAACCCAGATTAGAAGTTCATGTGAAATACTGGAGAGTGACAGGAATTGTTTAAATTTGGGATGATATGCAAGGGGATAGAAAAATATTTTCATATTCTTATACAAGGGGAGGAAATGTTTGCAAAAGGATGCATGGGCGTGTGGTAGAAGCAGTGATTCTGTTCTTAGGGGCCCTTGGTTCAGATCCCTGTTCTGTGAAAATGTCCTATGTAAGTTTTAGTGGTTTTGTCTGTGCTGCCAGTCTATCCGATATGCGTCTTCTGGGCCCCTAGAAAATAAAGGAATTCCTTGTAATGAGTTAAGTACATGCATAAGTGTTTTTTGAGAAGTCCGAGTATTTCTGTCCTTCAGATCCATTCTGTCTGCCTCTTGCTGTGACTGTTTTGCGTTAGCGTGTTGCACAGGGAGTTGTTGCATGGAGTTCCTCCATGATCCTGTGACCCTGGATGTGTCAGGAAAACAGTCCTGAATGTTAAAGCTAGGTATTATGCAGCAGTTTTCTCACCTGGCTAATTGAGATTTGACAGAGAAGCACAAGAAGTTCAATGCAGGGAAAGAGACCCCTGCACTGGCAAGGGATAAACTGAAATGTCAGATCAGTCCCAGCCAGTAGACACTTCTCAGAGCTCTCTCCTTGCAATACACTGCATAGCTGCTGCTCTCAGTACAGAGGTCTGTGGGAGTCCGTTTGTGTCTAGCCATCTTAAAGGCTATGTGGAGAAAAAGCATGCAGCATCTCTCAGGATCAGGTTCAAAAACACAGTCACTAGAGCCTGTTCACTGTTTGTATGGTCTGGCTAATGTCATTGCAAGTTACCTGATAGCAGCTCTTAAAATGCTGGCAGTTTCCATGCTGTTAGGCAAATGAGACGCGGAAGAATTAACTTATATATATGGTCAATAACACAATATGAAGCAATATGCTTGTATTTTTCATTGAATGAATTCCTCATAGATCTTCTTCTGTCCCCAGGATTCCTTTGCGTTTATTTACACGTTCATTATTCCTTTTTAAACATGTACATTAGAAAGCAAAACATCAGATAACACCACAGTGTAGCTGTAACCCATTAACAAACAGCTACATTGGGGCTGGGCACACTCTCTCAGTTCCCTGTCCTACTAAGCTATTCAACCTTAAAAGACTTCAGATTTGTATGAATCTTTTACTCAGGTAGGGAAGTGAGATATTTCTTTAAGAGGTCTGGTAGCCTTTAATTTTAGAAATACTGGCTTTTTAAAGACTGCATTAATAAATACAATGCCAGAAGCCTAGCTGTAAGCTCAGGAACCAGCAGCAGCTGGTGCAGTGGGTCCTGCTGCCATGGGGTGCATGTGGCTGAGGGGTCACGCATTTCCTTGCTGTCCTCAGAAGGTGACTTGGGCCAGGAGGGGTTTGAAAGCTGAAGATTAGAGGGTAGTCATGGCAGCTCTATCGTTTTGTTCCGGATTTTCTAAATGCCTTATCTCAATGGCTGCTTTGCTAACTTGAGTTTCTTCCAGTAGATGGAAAAAAAAAAAATCCACAAAAAAGCCCACAAAGCTCAAAATGAATGCAGTGAATTTGCAAATAAAAGGCTAATCATGCACTTCCCTTCTTCCAGCTTCTCCGTTTTGCTCCACCGTAATTTTGGTCGTGTGAACAGTGTAGCTTCCAGCCGTCTGATAACAATGACTCAAAAAGGTGCCCATTGCTGCTGAAGCTTCTCACACAGCTGAGGCAATCACAAGTGTGTGCATTTTTTTGGTTTCCAGCTCTGATGGGGATTCTCGCGAAAAGAGAGCAATCTAGCTTTCCTAACAGTCACGACATGGAAAAGATCTTTGTTCCTTGTGACCTATTTTCATGAAACTTAACAGTGAAAACATATCTCCTTTGCTACATTTGTTTAACACTGAATAAAATAGATTTCTAGTGATTAAGAGGAGGGAAAAAAAATACATGGACAGACACATGTTCTGACCACGCACATTTGAGACCCCTGTTTCTAAAAGCAGGAAAGTAAAAGCAGATTGGAATCATACATCTGTCCTGTGCATGCCATCTCATTTGGCAGCGTGCAAGACTGCTGTTTGTTTGAAAGCATATTTAATGCTTGGTTTAATCTACTCAAGAAAAGAAATGATAAAGACAAAAAGGAAAGAAGCTCACACTACCGCTCAACATTTCTCTGCTCCACACAAGTGCAGACAAACTCTTGAAGCCCTCTGAGGTATCCACTGCCCACCAAAGACTCCCAGTCCACAAAGCGTGGCCTTCACAAAGCTGTGAGGAGGTTGTGGACTCATTTGGCAAATTTAGCAACAAGGCGTAGACATGACTTGGACATTTCTACCGTGTACTGCACGTAGAGTCTCATTGGTGTGATTGACATGGCCAGGAGTGTATTTTGCAGATGGGGTTGGCAAAGTGTCAGCACCTTTTATTTTCTATTTTTGCTTGGTGTGGACACAAGGGTCAGCCAAGACTGCCTGTTGAAAACAACAGGTTGTTCTCTGCCGTCATTTTTCCAGCCGTGCTCGGTCAGTGGTGGAAGGGTCACTGGAATAACAAACTGCAGTCAGCATCCATGGATTCGCTCAGTATCCCAGAGACTCTCAGCACACAAGTCAGGAATAGGAGGGGGCAAGATGAAGGGAAAACTGTGGATCCCGGTTTCAAGATCTGAATAATTTTAAACTAGTGTGAGTCACTACTGGAGAGGAATCTTTGTCTGAAATACTCGGACTTCAAGTTTATCTTACTCTGAAGGAAGATTTTCAATACAAGTGAAAAAGCTCAGCAACTTTTGCTATCATAAGGAATGTGGGGAGGCCATTGCTGCTCAGCAGCAAAACTACATCCAGGAAATATCTGTTGCCATAGCGACCATATTAAGTTGATTCCTTTTTCTGCTGTACAGAGCTGACTTAATTAATTCAGATATTTATAAATAGCTTCCTGTAGGGCCAAAACTAATGGCTTCAAAGTGAAGTTGCGCAGGCTTGGTGCAACTTTATACAGACAGATGGAGACCTTACAGAGTAGTTGGTGTGAGCGCACAGCTTTTAGTGTTCTGCTGCATTCAGCGTGGCTGTGTGTGTGTTTAAACTCATGTATGTGCTGAAATAGGTTGCTGCAGTCGACAGCAGATTAGCGAGCATTTCTGTTTTAAACAATGTGTTGTGTTTTGATTAATATTCAAAGACCGGTGAAAATAAGTGTTTGCATCATTAGTCATACCAGGAGTGGTCAGTTGCTCAGTAGTTGCTGTGAGCGTTAGGGAAATTAGGATATGTATACCTTTGGATGATTCATCTTCTCTTCACTAGTACTCAGACTCTGTGGGTCGTCCTTCCTTCCTTACTGTTGTGTATACTGGTACCAGTGAAATTGTTGAAACACATGCCATTTATAATGGTCTCAATCGGACATCTTTCTGGGAGTGGGTAAATCGAGCATGCAGTGTGTATCATCACCAACGTTTCTGGTCCCTTCTGTAGGAAATTGTCTTGAAAACTTCATCACAGAAAGGCCTTACAGCGCTCAGCATCATTTGCATAGAACGTGAGTTCCACATCCAATGACTCTGTGTTGTCCCAGGTGTTAATTCTGCCTTGTAAACACAATCACACTGTCACTTTGGGAGAGAGAGGCAAGAGGAAAAGGTTAAGGGAATTACCATTCCTGCTGCTTTTCAGAGCTTTCATCCCCTCCAGTAGAGCATGGCCTATGCAAATGGGTTGCTCCACATTTGGCATGTCAGGGGGCATTAGCCTGTTGTCCAGTGTCAGGATAGCAAGGAACAGCTGAAACTGGGAGAACAGAGAGGGAAAAGTCCAGAAGCATCTTAAAAATGACAATGACGCGAATTGCCGTCTGCAAAGACAATGAGAAAACTGGATGTTTCTTTAACACTCTCGCATCATCTTCATCCATACTCCTCTTCCATTTTTTTCATACCATACTTTCTATCTGACATTTGACACCTTCTCTAGCTTTCTTTGCTCTTGTTTTCTTTAAGCGTGGCTTTAGCATTGCAAATTGGTTTTTTTCTAAGAATGGGAATCCAGACTGTATCTCTACCAAAAAAAAAAAGTGCTGTTTTTGTTGTTGTTGTCTGGTTGGTTGGTTTTAATGCACCCTGAGGTACAATTCTCATTTTTTCCACCCAGAAATTACCCGGTCTTTGCCATTTTCTTAGACCAATGGAGACCCAGGCTTGAGGTGCCTCAAACTGTGTACAAAGAAGGGAGTCAAGAGAACTGATCTTCAGAAATTTCTCTACCACCTGCAATAGGAATCCATTGGAAACAGCTAAGACATCTTCAGACAGTATCAGCAAACTTCCCATAGAAAAATGTTAAGCCATGGTGGGGCCCTTATCTCTCCCTGCAAGGCAAGACCTGATCAGAGAAATTTCTGGGACAAAATGCCCCTCCTGAAGCTGGTAGGCCCATGCAACTGCATGACAGGAGCAAGATCTCCTCCTGCATCATTTATTTTGGAATAGCCATCAGTCCAGAGGCCTGCTGTCTGTTTTCCTTTTTGTAAGTGTCTGTGGGCAACTTCTCTTCATTTTTCCATGTAGAAGTGTTTTGGGAAGGACATCAGGATTCCTTTTCCATGGAGGACCTTTTCAGAGAGGACCGGCAGTCTTTCTAAAGCTGGGGCAAGGAATAAGAAAGGAGTCCTGTTGGTCTCCTTCCTGTTCCATCTCCTGTCTCATAGGAACACGCACAGCAGCATCTGGCACAGCAAGAATCTTTCTAGGATGATCATTTGATAATTTTGATCTTTTCCACTCTGCAGTCCTCACAGTAGTTTTTCTCTGAGTAACAGTCGCATCAAACTTTGTTCAGTTAAGTAAGAAGTTCAAATAACTAAGATGTTTTTAACCCATAAGTTTGTGTCTTAAGAGCAGTGATGCCATGTCAACTAGCTTTTTTTGTCATTGGTGCCATATTTATCAGAGATTTGGAACTTTCACACCCCCAAATAAGGCAATTGATGTGAAAAGGAAAAGTCCTCTCCTCCCTATCTCATCACACCTCTGAGTGAGGACGGCCTTTTTGTGCCAGAAGAAAAACCAGATACAATCAAATGAAGGAGGCAAGGAGTGGCATTTCTCCGCCTGGGAAAAGCCAGAAAAGGACATGCTGGAGTACCATCCCAGGAGGACCCGGGCAATCTCAGAGGGATTAAGCTGTTGTGTACTGTACAGAGAAACCAGAGCTGAACCTGGAAACATGCAGCTCCATGAAGCACGGCTCCTACGCCCTGTGTGCAAGAGGCTGTTGTCCGTCAGCTAAAGCATAACCCCGTGCACAGTGTTATGACAGCTGTTGGAAACTGTTATGTCAGCGTACCTTTTCTGTCTCTTCAGGAATAGAAGATGCTGTGCTCTTTTGGATTTTTTAATGCCCTGCTTAGTCTGGATCACAAGCCAGTGAGACATTGATAATTTTAACCACAGACTGCATGAGCCTATTTGTTTATATTGCTGGGACAAACATTTCCAGAGGAAGCCTGTGCCAAAAGTGACTGGAATAACTTCTCTTTCCATACACCTTTATCTTCTCTCCTTTTTCTGCAGAACATTGCTGCATTATCACTGCTTTCTTCTAAAAGAACCATCTTCTCTGTCTGTAGCTTCCTTTTGGAACTGTGTTATTCCTTTCTAGTAATTGTAGGGAACTTTTGTAATTTCATAACAAATGCACTAAAATTTGTTACAGACCCCAAACCTGCACAAATCCACTGTAATGCCAATTTTACAATTGCATTCTTTGCTTTTTTATCCCTGCTGCTGTTTGATTTTCAAAGAGAAAGAGAGAAGTTAAATATTTATACAGGGGAAACTGAATTTACACAATAAATAAACAGAAAAAAGCAGAAAAATAATCCCCTCTCTGCTCTTTAATTTTCACTAACACTGCATGTATGCTGTTTCACAAAGAAGTGTGCCTCCTACTCTCATCCTGTATTCAGCAGATGTGCTCTTAACTGCTCTTACTCCTTTTTAATTCCTTTACATAAAATGAAAACTTGCATTGTGTTTCACGAATTCAACATGATACGGAGGTTGTGTTGTTTTGTTTTGTTTTTTAAACAGAAATGTGTCCTGCTCAACCTTAGTACGGCAAGGAAATTTGATTATCACTTGCTGAAAGGCATGCAGGTCATGTCAAATGTTTCTGACATGTCTATTTTAAGTTAGAATTTGTATTCGGATTAGGAGAGAGTAAAAAGACTTGGACAATAGATAAGTCTTTGCCCGTGAATGAAAACTGGAATATGCAAGTTACAGTCAGACAGTTCTTTTAGGGATGGGAGGCTTCTGTTGGGTCACTGCCCAGATGTCCTAATTAAAAAAAAATAAAAAAAAAAGGAAACAAAAGAACCCACACTATCCTCCCTCCTGTTAGTTTGAAAGAGAGAAACATGATCAAAGCCACACAGGAGGACTAACGTGAAATTGCTTGTGAAAGTTAACTAGACTTTTTCTTCCTGTGCATTTTAGACCAGTGGTAAATTATCCACCTCCTTCTACTTAACTTTTTGTTTTATATTCTAGGAACCTGTGTTTCTGTAGCATTGCTTTAACTGTTAAAACATCACCGTTTTTGGCTCCTTCAGCTTGCAGCAGCACCTAACTCAATTGGAGTCAGCAGCTGAGCCCGGAATGAAACCTGTGTCTGGTCAGGAGTGGGCTCTCAACTGAGTTTCAGCATACTCTCGTGCCTCCAGCAGAAGCAACATTGCTGCACATTCCTCCATGAGCTCCAGCAATTGGCTGGAGCAAGCTGAAGTACTCCGCATCCCTTGGTCTGAAACCAGGGGTCACATCTCTGCGTGGGGTCTGTAAAATTAGGAGCAAAGTACAGAGCCCAGTTAGAAACCATTTATCCACACCCCTATGTGGGGTCAAGGGCTCACCAGAATTGGAGTCTCAATTTGAAACAGGGTCATGACCAGAAAATGTCTGAAAATGGCTAACAAGGATGCCAGGTTTGAGAGTTGTTCTTGGTAGAAAAAATGTTAAGTGTTGCTTTCCAAGGAATTATCATGTGACGTTTGGAGGGGAGGGCTGCACTGGTCACTGTTCAGCTCACTCCTTTTGGAAGCAGGCTGGCTCTTGGAAGAAAAAGTCTGAAGATCTGAGTTGTTTCTGCTGAGAGAGATGCTGAGACTTTGCTGGATTCGGTGCCTGTTTAGTCTGTAGCCAGCTCTGAGCTGAAAGGCAACACTTGCAATAATACATTTTCTTCGCCATAGAGACAAGTGCACCTCCCGAGGGAAAAACAGTTGCTTTGACATTTCAGGCTGGGAAACCTGTCCTTGACACATGCACAGCCCTGATACATGGTGCCTTGGCTGCAGTACTTGGGGCTGTCGGGAGACTGGCACCAGCCCTGCTCGGAGGCAGCGGTGTGCCAGCAGAGCAGAGCAGCCAGTCGCCAGCAGAGATGTTTGCCCTGGGAAGGCAGCAGGGCACTGCAAAGACAGTCTCTGTCAGGGGAGATCTGTTCTTTGCATTAACTGCAGCACTGAGCACTTGCTTACACACGGTAATATATTTACGTTAGCAAAAGCCCCGGTGGGACAAGGGAAAGGAGAAACCAAGCCTATGTTATGCTGTGACTGCCAGCAGTCTCAAACTGCACCATGGCAGGAACTGAGTGTGAGAATCAACTGTGTTCTCAGACTTCTAGGAGCTGGAGTCTTCTTGATTTGCGGAGCTGCCAAAGACCTGCAGCTCTCCTGCCTTCAGCTGGATGGGGGAGCAGCCATTCTGGAAATGTGCCCACGAGATTTAATATCAAGTCCCTGGCTGGTAGCAGAGCTTTACAACCAAACACTGGTGCCCAAAGGGCTGGGCAGCAAAAGCATAGAAAAAACGATTGGGCAGAGAGGTGACTATGCTGGAACATATATCATGAGTGGTTTATGGTTGGACTAGATGATCTTAGTGTTCTTTCCAGCCGTAATGGTTCTATGACTCTACAATTAATATGAGTGACAATGTAAAGCACAAATAAAGTCACAGCGTACTTTACGGTCTTACACTGTGGTTCTGCATCCACAGTCACTGTTTCATAACACTGGCTGGCCAAGACCATGCTAAAACTCAATCTTAACAAACGTACCCTTGGCTCAGAGAAAGTGATGGGACTCCAGTAGAACCAGAATATTCAATACAGCCAGCTTTGCTGCCTGCTTGTGCTTCTTCACCGTTATAATTCACTTTCAGAAAAATAAGTGCTTATTCACTAGCTGATTACAGAGGTGAGAGGTTATGGGCCCATGAACCAGGGAACGCTGAGAGGGGATCCGTACATGTGACAGATGAGCAATCACGTCCAAACACAAACTATGCCATCAGTATTACTTACTTTTAAAGCACTATTATCCCTGCATTGTTCTCTCTCCTCAACAATTAGTCATTCAGGCTCTTGAGAACTTTAATTCAATAATCCATACAAGCTCATCAAGCAAATCTCACACAATCACAATGTTACATACAAGATTTATAGGACAGAGCTGGCTGGATGTGAATGTGGGAGTAATGATCCATAAGCAAATGTGACATAAAAAGAAGCCAGCCAGGGAAGCAGCCTCCTGAACTCAGAAAGCCTAGCAGTAGTGGGAGATGCTGTTATTGCAAAATGGCTTTAATCTTTTGAGGGGAAAGAGAGTCATTTTGTCATAGGAGAAGTAACTGCATAATCTTCATGGTGTTTACATACGAGTCAATGAAAGGCAGTCCCTGGTTTTGAAATCATGTAGAGCAGTATGCATTTTCCTTTTGAATGTGGCATTAAGGGAGCCTGTGCTCCTCTGTTCCCTCCCTCTTCTTTGCCTTCTTTTTTTCAGCAGAAAAAGACCTCACTGACAAAGAGAAAATAGATTGAAAGCTCTTGCATCCAGACTGTTTCAAGCAAAGCTTGGAGAGACTTTGGCACATAATGTCTCTGACATTATGTTCGCTGCCCTTAGAAAGCAATAACCAAATACATTCTGCTGGCAGTTAGCAACTGCAGTGATTTCAACACAGATGAGAGAAAAGAGGACAAAGAAAGAATATGCTTAGTGCATCCCTTTCACTACAAACCTATGGGCCAGCTGGAATGTTTACAAAGCTCTAAGGCCAGCCAGCAGGGAGTTGCAATAATCTAATTTTAATTATGTGACAAAAGCATGAAGAATCATTTCAAGGGCCAACAGAGGGAAATGGTTGCAGCTTGCCAATATTCCTTAGATGGTAAAAGAAGACAAGTTAACCCACAGAATTTAGTTGTTTCTCAAAAGGCTAAATGGATCTATCAAAACTCCCAGCCCGTTGTTGTTAGAGAACAAGTTGGTTGCCAGAAAAAAAAAAAAGCTTTAGATGTTAAAGAAAGTTTCAAAGAAGCATCTAGGCAAAACAGCAATACCTGTGCCCCTCTTCATAAATAAAAAATGTACTTCAGCAATGAGAAAACAAAGTCCCATAATCATATTAAACTGGCTAATATGAAATGCAGAGTATACGTGTTGCTAGGAACAAGCTGACAGAGCTTCAGCCTGCATTCTCCAGCCTCACAGCCTTCTGGCAGGATCACAAAAATAAAAGAGCTGTTATGCTCTCCCTAAGCAGAGCACAGTTAAAAAAGAAAGAAAAAATAGAAAAGAAAGAAGAAGAAAAGAGGAGCATAGCTGAAATCCTTCTGCTCTGCACACATCACAGCCCTTTGGGAGAAAAGGACTGCTGCCTCCTGGCAATCATAAGACGGAGCTGACAGCAACCACCCCAATCATTTTGACTCCATTGAGTAGATGGCCATTGTAAAACGTGAAAATGAGTTATATTTCATGTTAATGGAAGATTAATCCATGGGGTCTTATATTAGGATGTTCTTTTGGGATGCACTGAATCTAAACTTTTAATACAGATTGCCCTTATTTTATTGTTCAGTAGTGCTTTATACTATCTCATGGCTCTCTTTCTTCTGCTGTTGCATGGGGATTTTGTACCTTGGTTTTACTATTGCTTGAGGAGAAAGAGGAGGAGAAGGAGGACGAGGAGGAAGAGGAGCAAACAAAATTTCAGTCTTTTGTGAAGACATTATTGGAAATACTGCATTTCCAAGATTAAGATTAAGATTCAATAATTTAACAGTCTCGCGGGCTTCATGGAAACTTTCAAATAATAGCATAGAATGATTCAAAGCTTGGTGATGCACTTCAGCTATTCCTCTTGCCACAGCATCACTTTGATGACAGCATTACAAAGGATGCCAGAAAGTGCAAGCAGTCTGTTTCTGCTTCTACTCTTTGTTATTCCACTAAGTGAAATAACACATTGCAAAAAAAGTGCATGAATTTCGAGTTCAAGAAATTTTAACCTTGTCTTCCATACAGAAGAGCTTCAGTTGAAGTACATTATCATAATTTAGAGCAATTGCCATTTGAAATGGGAGTACACTACAGCAGTGTGTATGATAAGCAACCACTGAATGTGGTGTGCATAGTCACTGTGTTGGCATAGTCCTATTAACATCTGGCTATGCAACTTTGCAGAGCCAGAGTTATGTCATGGAAATAGGATTTGTCTCCTGTACAGCCAATGGAAACTCAGGTGAAAGTGATTTTATATCTACTTTGCATGTCCTCAACATGTGAGTGGTTCCCTTCAGAAAATCAAATGGGTATTCCTGTAGAGAGACTTTAACAAAAGCCTCTACATAAGTAGAAATGATTATTAGTAAGGAACTATGTAAATCTTAATTAACAAAGTAACAGACTTAAAACTTTTCTCTGCTGACGTTCCATATTGCTCTCTTCTTTAGAATGATATCAATAACGACTACATTGAACTCAGAGCAATTATTCCCAAAAACACTATCAATGTTTATTGCCACCTGCAAGGTATTTTTCCTCATGATGTGACCATGATATTCTCATTCTTGATCAACGCTATCATTCAGATTTGTACAATTTGAGGTCTTTTCCTGTGAAACTAAGCACTCTTGTGTGGGATTTCCTTCCAGTGCCAAATGCTTTTGGCTCACTTCAATTATGCCTTTTTTGCACTTCTCTGAAGTAGGATTTAAGGTGTGATGTTTGCATTTATTTGCTTATATTAACCATCCCTAGCCAGGTTTTAACATAGGTATATTGCACGTGTTAACACACACTGCCATCACCCCTTGGATCAGGGCCAGCTTCAGGCACTGATAATTAAGTCACAAAATGACAGAATCATAGGGGTTGGAAGGGACCTCATCAAGGCCAACCCCCAGCTAAAGCAGATTCCCTACACAGGAAAGTGTGCAGGCTTGCATATCTCCATAGAAGGAGACTCTACAACCCCTCTGGGCAGCCTGTTCCGGTGCTCTGTTGCCCTCAAAGTAAAGCTCTTCCTCATGTTCAGGTGGGAACTCCCACCTGAGTGTTCTAGTTTGTGCCCATTGCCCCTTATCCCGTCAGTGGGCACCACCAAAAAGAGACTGTCAGTGTCCTGTATCCTGAAGTCTGTCCTCCTCAGTCCATGGCACCTGTGCTAGATGAGGTGAGAGTGAGCTATCTGACCAGTGTGCTGCCTGTGCATCACTTCTGCACAGGGACTGCAAGGGTCAAGGCAAGATGGGGAATGAGGAGAATAAGGCAGTAATTACTGCTGTGGGGTCTTCCTTCTTCCTTGCAGCAAAAGTCACTGCCAGATCTCCTGAGAGATGAAGCCAGGGTTAGTGAGAGTTGCAGCGTGATGCTACATTGGGTCGTAAAATGCAAAATAAATTGTTTTTGCAGTCAGACAACACTCATTACACAGTTGATGCTTGAATTCTGTTAACTGTCAGCTTTACATGTGTAAATGAAGCTTTTTTTTTTGAGTCCTAACCAAGCCGTAATTTGTTCCTCTGTTTTAGGAGTATGCAAGAAGTCAGACTGATGGATTCTGTGCAAACCATTGGACAAATTTAGGAAGCATGTTAGAAAAGAGCGAGGAAAAAAATAGAAGAATTTGGGGTTGCCATCAGCTTTCGGATTATATAAATGTTTGCATATGGCTATATATCTGCTGACATGAATAATTCTTCAGATAGCTCTCAAGTAATCATTTCATATTCTGTGGTTATTTCCTTAGTAATCTGGCTAGGGACACTTGCAGTTTCTGGAAAATTAAAGTAATTTGCCATGAAATTGGCAACCTTAGGTACTACAGACTTTGATAAATAGCCTGGAGTGGAAAAAGCAGGAAAGGGTAAGACCTCAGACAAAATGTCACTTCTGAAACAGTCTGGTTTCACTTTTCATTTTAAAAGTGACCCCCTTTCATTTTTACAATGAGGTTTAAAATAGAGGGTCTTGAATCTAAATTGAATAATTCCTTATCCAACTCACATGTTTTTGGTTGGGTTTTTTGGTTTTTTTTTTTTTTTTATTTCCCCCCCCCCCCCTACCCCCATTTACGTGATATCTTGAAGTGGAAAGTAGATTATTCAATCAGCTCCAAAGGGTGTTCATTTGAGAAGCCAGAACAGGGAACTGAGGTGACAGAGCAAGGCGCAGTGGAGGGATTGATAAGCTAAGCACTAGCTGTTGTTTGACAGAGATTGTTTTTGTTAAGGGAAGGGTTGGAAATATCTCCTATCCATTTCTATCGTTTGTTCTTTAAAGAAAGCTAAATTTCACAGTGCCATGATTAAAAGGTATATCTGAGGGTTGCTCTGAAAGTAATGCCCCCTATTTTATTATGTTAGCCCACAGCATCAGAGGTGGATGTTGGTGGTGTGGCGGTAGAGGTTGAACCTTTCCACCAACATTCCATCACATTTTACTGCTGTGCGACAGCTGGCAGCAGAAGGGCAAACTGGCGAAATGGCAGCTGACATGGAAGTGTGAGTGAAGCAAAGGTGTGTCACTGAATTCCTCCACGCAGAAAAAATGGCACCCACTGACATCCATCAATAGTTGCTGAATGTTTGTGGAGACCAAGCAGTGGCTGTGAGCACAGTGAGGTGGTGGGTTCTGCCTGTCAGCAGGGGTGACAGTGACATGAAAGACAAGCCACGTCCTGGATGGCCATGCAGATTTTTAGGAGCATGGCATGCTGGCTCTTATTCACTGCTGGTGAAAATGCACAGTTCATGGGTCACTGTTGAAAAACACTGTTTTGAAGTTGCGGATTTGCTCTATCAAGCATTATTTTTGTGCTCTTTGTATCTGTTGTCATATCCAAGGAAATAAATAGGAGACATTACTTCCTAGCGACCTGTGTACAACAGCTCTCTCTCTCCTTCAAATTATATTTAGAATCATGATGCTATTTTCTATAAGTATGCTTTTTTCCCTTTCATTAAGGTAACTTTTTCTCCATGTGGGGAAATGTCTGGAAGCCTAAACAGGTGCCTTAAGAAAACTCAGCTCATATTCCAAGTGGGCTATCTGGTAACTCCATGGATTGGATATGAGCAATAAAAGAGTACAGAAGTTTGCCCGCTGCTCCATCTAGTGCTTGTATCTTATAGGATCGTGAAGTATCTTTTGCTTTTGAATGCTCATATCCTAGGAGAGACATGAATGTGCTGAGGAGCAGCTTAGCTGGTAGGGAGCACTTCTAGTCCACTGGCTTCCTAGCACATGAGCTGTTGGTTAGAAAGTCTTCTCTTCCACTGGTCTCACTTTTGCCTGCCAGCCCTTTAGTTCCTAAAGGAAGACAGAACTGCCTTTGCAGAGGAGAGGGGTGACTTTCCAGGATCTCTCAGGGAATAGGTAGGACACGAGACCTACCAGTCGCTAGGGTCAGGGTGATAAAAGCTCAGAGCTTCTACCAAGAATTCTGGGTTCAGTTTAATGAATTTTGTGTTAAATATGACAATCACTAAGATAGCTCATTTCTCTCTGATATGTATGAAATCAGGGGATAATTAAGTCTCTTGGCCATGTAATCGAAAGGACATAATATAGAGAAGACAGATCATCACATAAGTTAGAAGGATGAGAAAAATATAGTTTCAGACAGTGTCCACTCTAGTAATTTAAACAGTGGCCAGGGAGGTTTCCAAATATAAACGAAACTGTCCAAACAATCTCCATCAGTTTTTACATTTCCCAATTAGTGCTTTCCAAGGCAGCTCCAAGTTACAATTCAGAAGATATTATGATCGAGGACCAATTCTGTGTTCAGATACAGACATTTTTTAGTGATGATAGAATTTGATAGGATGGTTATTGATGTTCCATGCCATCTGGCCCAGGCATAGATGAAGTCATGGCATAACACTGTGTTACTGAGAATTTAGATCCTTTGCAGTTTCAGCCTAGCAGCGTTGTCTCTGTAACTTCAACTATTCCTGTTTCCAGTTCTAAGCATCCAGCGAGTGTAACAGGAAAGGTAACAACCACACGAGAGGAGAACATCAGAAGGAAATTTTTAGTTCCTCACAGGACTTTCTACATCCTGCAGATCTGCAGCTGGTTCTCATACATTTGATTTTTAAGCACAACTCCAGTCTAAGCAGCTCTTAGAGACGCCATTACCAATAACCATCATTCCACATCATAGCTGGCTTTATATTTATTTACATTCTTCCAGAATATAAATAGGCTCAAAATAATGGAAGCAGTCCTATCAGCATACTGTAGTGGTTGGGCACTACATGCTGCCACAGTGCAGTAAAAACTCCCATCTGGAGCAGAAAAAAATTTCCCTGTGCTGTCTTTGTAAATCTCTTCTCTGCGTTTGTTTACCTCCTTCATTGTCTTTCTCTCACAATCCTCTCTAAAACAAAAACACTTTATACAGTAAAACTGCCAGAGAAGCAGGAAAGCAAAATATCAGTGAAGTGAGAAAGCGCTGTAGACAGCAAGCATATTCTGCTGTTCATTGATCTGTCAGGTCTCTATTTCAGAACAAATCACTGCAACAGCATAAAATCCCAGCAGAAACATTAGCAGGGTAGCTGGGAGCGAGGGCACTCAGGGGTTGCACAGCTGGGAAGGGCGTTTGTACCCTGCTCCATCCTCAGCACCCCAAGATAGCCTCTGTCAGCTTGTTTGGGAACACTTCTCCCCAGCGAGCTGCCTCGTGGTGAGAGGGGCCGGGTCCCGAGCCCCTGGAGTTATCTCGAGGGAGGGCTCCATTAATATCCCTGACAAGATCTCTTTATCCCGTGCCTTCCTAATCTGCAAGACAACAGGAAAAGAGGGGGAATTCACCGAGCGGAATGGAGCCCCTGCTGGGCGTGATCGTTGCCATTTCTACTTTGTGAAAGTTGTGTCTTTGTTTTATCAAATGGTTCGGTTTTTCAAACGGAGAAGGAGGGAAATATTTTTGTTATTCCCACTCTGGGAGGGGTTGTGCGGCAGAGGCTTCTCTGTCCGAAAGCATTCCATTTCCCACCCTCTCTCCTCCCGAGTCCAGCCCTCTGCTGTGCCCCCTGCCCCCAGATTCCCCCTCGTGCGCTGCGACCTGGGATCTTCTGCCAGTTGGGATTTCTTCAGCAGTGGCTTATGCAATCACTAACGTCTCTTCTCAGTACTCGCCGGCTCTGTGCTGGGAAGAGAAATGGTGGTTTCTCTTGATGTACTGCCTGCAATCAGAAGTTACTGCTCCTCAAAGGGAAACCGGCGCTTCTGACAGCACTTGAAAAGCAGCCAAGTTATTTTGAAATGTCAAATGAACATAGGAAAACAAAGCGAGGTTGGAGGGCCCCGATTCTGATTTTTCGTTTAAAATCACTCTGTAACCCCAAGTACTACAGCCAGTAATTTAATGCGATGTTCTGTACGTGCAGGAGGTCAGATGACATTGTTTAATGGCCCTTCCCAGCATGGAAGGCTTCCTGAATTCATGCCAAAGCATCACCTCAGATAGCTGAGTTTTACCCCCACCATGTAATAACTCTGCTTGGCCTTAGGTACATTTAAAGGGGCAGACGGCTAAAGCACAGCTTGGGTAAAGCTTTAGGGACTGATTTGGGTTTCATCATTCAAGTGGTACTGAAATGCAGACGGAGCAAATGAGGGAAGAGTGCAGCTCCACAGGGGACAGCTGTGAGCGTGCTGCGGTGCAGCACTTGGCACCTCGTGCTGCTTGCAGAGCGAGATGCACACCGACTTCAAGCACTCCTCGGTCAGAGATCTCACTTCTTGCCATCCCCATCCTGGGAAGATGTAGGGAACCGCAAAGCAGCAAGGACGAGATAGAGACTGCCCGCAGGCTGGGGAGAAAAGAGAACTGGGTCAAACAGAAAGAACGCCGGAGGAACAGAGGAGCGGAACGAGGAAGGTAAGAGAGAGAGAGGCAGAAACAAGAGCTGCCCCGAGGCGGCGCCCAGCTGGGCCGCGGCGGGGCGGCAGCGTGCAGGGCTGGGCGGCCGGAGACCGGAGGCCGGGAGCGGGGCGCGGCGGGGCGTTGCGCGGGGCAGGGTGACACCTGCTGGGCGTGGGGGGCGCTGAGAGCCCCGATCCGCCGCCGCCGGCGGGGCCCGGCTCGTTATGTGGAGGCTGAAGGGAGGCGTCGTGGCGGCTCCTCGCGGGCAGCGGAGGGGAAGCGCTGAGCTCTGCTCGCTGTGGGGCCGCGTGGTGATTTAAGAGCCGACACGGTGCGCCTCGCTCGTGTCTGCGACTGATGGAGTCCTGCCGTTGTCGTGTGCGTGCCAGCGTTGGTTTAATCAGAGGAACGGTCACAGCATCCCGTTCCTCTGTGTGCGGGCAGAGCAGCAGGCAGCTCCTTTGCTCGTAACGGAGCTCTGTTCTCCCTGCTTTGCTACTGCGCACTGAGGGATGAGTCCAGCATCCGCTGAAGGCAATGGGGAAGATGTGGATGCCTTTCAATAGGAGTTAGATTAGTTTTCAGGTAAATACACAACTCAGTAAGGCAAGCTTTAACTGCTTTCCTTATTAGTAAAGCAAACGAGAGAGCAGCAGAGAGATTTGAACTTGGTCTTAAAACAACACCTTCAGAAGCTCTCCTGTTTACTGTTGCTTTTCTCAGGCTGTCCTTGCGGTTGAGCTGGGAGAGCGGCGTGTCTGACCCAGCTGAGCCCTGCAGGAGCACACAGGTGGTCACAGTGCAGAAGGGCACCTTGCCTGCTGCTGTGCTGCTCTCTGTGTGTCACGAGGCCTTTTGTGCTGCAGGGAGCTAACATCCTTATCTGGGAAATAGTGGAAGAAAGGGCGTTGGGTGGGGACAGACAACTGTTTGTCCCATCCTTCTGAAAGCACAGGAAGGCTTTGGGCAACTGCTGGTGCTTTGGTATCTTTACCTTCATTAGGAAGGAGGCTAATCAGCTCAGTAGAACAGTCTGTATGGATATATGTGCACACAAACACACATTTTTATTCCGTGCCTGGCAAGGCAGCCTTAGCTTAAAGTATCTGAGAGAAAATTCGGTGAACAACATTTGTTAACTGCATGGTGAAAACACATCCTCAATCTCCTGCTGCCCTGTCTGTCAGACTGTTGGATGACTTCAAGCCAGCTGACCAAAGTTCTTCTTTTTCCTAAGTTCGTTTCTCTTTTTCTTCAGTATTTTTACAGTTCTTTCCAGGCATCACAGGGTAATTTTCAATATTGCTTTTCTGTTTGCTACTGTGTCCCATCTTTTTCTTAAAAACCAACGTGGCCAAACCTGAAGCACTGGTCTCTTTCTGATGAGCTTACTCAGCTGCTCAGGTGGGATCCCAGCTGCCTGAGTAACGAGATGAGATCTTGTTCCTACCTTTAATGTTTCAGTGCAAGCATTGTTCCTTTATTTATTTAATTTCCTGAGATCAATAGGGAGAACCACAATGAGATTGTACAAATAAAGGCTAAGTCTTTCTCTTTTCTATAGTACCTGGCAAAGAGAGCAGAGGTCCTGTACTGTAACTGAATTTCCTCGGCTTAGAAGGCAGAAAGGAAGAATGCATCATCAGGAGCTGGAGGTAAAGAATTAAAAAAGCCAGCATAGGAGGTGGGTGTGAGTGTGGTATGGAAGTAAGGATTAGGCATGCTTAGAGATGAGCCAGAAGGGGATGGTACGGCTGGTAAGAGGCAAAGCACAAATGCAACCATTGCTGTTACACTGGTTTCGTAAGAGCTGGCTATATTAGATGTTGCATGTGTATAGGAGGTAGGGAATGGGAGATTGCAAATTTATTGCTCTGTTATGGAAACAGTCCTATCCTTCCCATGGAGACCGATCACGTTCTTCCTGACCAGATGGGTAACTCACCTGTGCCTTGCATATCTCAGCCAATTAGTTGTTTTCTCCACTACAGTTTCAGTATTAGTTCTTGCTCTGAATGCATAGATGTTCCTGTGACCTGTTGTTGCTTTAATGTCTGAAGCTTTCACGTCTCTGCCTGCACAGTAAGTTAAAATTCTTCGTTCTTACGTTTAGGTCTCCACTGTGTTTTACTACCCCAAGTCTTGTAGCTGTTCAGGATTTTTTTCTTCCTTCACTCCTCCTTTTATGCCTTTCTGTATGTTTACAATGCCTTTCCAAACTCCTGTTCTCTGCTCTCTAGAAAAAGGGAATTCTAGAGTTAAGTGTAACAGAACCGTGTTCATATGTATGTACTCCAACTTAGAGACTGGTGGGTCACTTTTGCCTCTTCCTTTTCTTATTTGCTTTGTTTCCCTCAACTAGTGTGTAAAAATGTGAAACTTAGAGTTTTCCAAGGTGAAATAGATAACAACAAACATCAGCTCAGGATTAATCATCTACTTAAGCCCCGAGATAAAAAGCAGCAGGGAGCAGAGAGGTTTGCAGGATGGCTTAGGTCCACATTGTTTCATTGATGCAGTTGTAAGTTATGTCAGACTCAATGGTAAAGTCCTCAGTGTAATAACTTGTGGTTTCTTCTGCAGTTATTTCCTGCAGCAGTACACTTATCACACCATGTAAAGGTGATGATTGAGGGGCATCTGTGCTTTCTTGACTTTGAAAACTTGGGCAGTCCTTTTAAGTCTGTTTACCTGTAGTTTGGTGGGCCGTTGCTGGATAAAATGCAGTGTGTTGTGGTTTCCTGTTTAGTTCTTTTTCCCTACCTTAAAACAAAACAGAAAAATCCCAGTGCTCTGTAAAGAGGGATGGAAGCAGGAAGACGATTCATCAATCATATGCAGCATTTCTTTCAGTCTTCCTACCCAAATTAAATCAGAACATCACTCCAGTTAGCATCAAACTTAGCCAATTTACTCTTGTGTCCATAGATTATGTGTTTTTTTATTGCGGGAAAAACTGCCTTAGAAGCCTCCCCTCCTCTGCATATTTTTAGGATTAACTTTCAGGCTTTCAGCAAAATTAAACTATTAACTTGATCTCTCGAAATCTATGAGAGGAGTATAGGATCCACTTGCTGCCACTGATTGCATTTTGGTAGCAGCCTGCACACAAACTGTCTATGTCAGGTCTGTTTGTAAAAAGCAGAGGGTTTCATGTGATAAAGCAAATGCTGAAAAATACACAACAGAATCAGATGACCTCTTTTTTTTTTCTTTTTTTTTTCCTCTTCAGCAGTCTTCATGGCCTTTGCTGTAAAAATCATTCACTTCCTTGTTTCCAAATCACATTTTTTCCAGCCTAGCTGGTGGTTTCTTCAGCATCTTTTCCAGGGCATCTCTCTGTAGAGACAGTAAAAGATTTCAGCAGAGTCTATTTTGATGTTGGAGTGACATTCTCCTTCCTTCCTTCCTTCCTTCCTTCCTTCCTTCCTTCCTTCCTTCCTGGTAATAACCTGAGTGTTCACTTGCTCAGGAGTGCTGTTGCAATGAGAGTTCCCATTTTCTGGCAAGTGATGAGTCTATGAAGCTTCTAATGTTGCTGTGTACCCAGTTGATGTGGGAATTCAGTAAAGAAAAGAGGCTGCTTTACTACTGCTGAAGAAATGTAAGGATGGTTTTGTTAAAGCTTCATCATCACATTACTGCTGGCCTCTGCTGCATGCAAATGAGCAGCCCAGTCCTAGATCTCTATTCCTGGAAATATGCAGTGATTATCTGAGCAGCCAGGAGAATGAAGTCTACTATAAGCAGCTTTACCAGTGTTGAAGTCAAACTAGGGACCTCTGGTTGCTGAAATACACACTGTCCTGTTTATAAATCTCCTGGGATATCTACTTGCCAAACTTCTACAGCCTTAAATAATTCTATAAGTCAGGCCTCACTGCCAGAAGCATTAAGTGCTGCAAATAGTATAGAGGGTGACTCATTTAGTGAAATGAAGGTGGAGCATGAATCAGTAGGAAGAAAACCGATATTCAGAGGGGATGTTCTGAATGCAGGTGACATACAAGAAATCTGCACAATGTTCAATCATTGTAAAAATGAAACAAAAAGAACTGTTTTTTTTTTTTTTTCCAAAAGGGGAAAATTAAAAACACACAAAAGCCCCTCTTCTTTCTAATGTCAAAGGGCTTTCTAACAGAAGCCTAATGTGGGAAGGTACTGCATGTTGAGATTGTCCTTCACCAGAGATAAACTGTGGATTACGTTTGAAGAGGCAAATTGAATTCTTCCCTATGAGTCTGAACTGAATGCGGTGCTCAGCAACGGTGTTGCTTTCCAGGTAGTTCTCTGATTATGTAAGCTGGGAAAATAATTTATCTTTGATTTAAACAGTTGTGAGAGAATGAGGAGTTCTAGGAATCATAGAATCACAGAATGACTGGGGTCGGAAGGGACCTCAAGGATCGTCAAGCTCCAACACCCCTGCTTGTGGTAGGGCCACCAACCTCCATATCTAATACCAGACCAGGCTGCCCAGGGCCCCATCCAACCTGGCCTTGAGCACCTCTAGGGATGGACAGGGCATCCACAGCCTCTCTGGGCAGCTGTTCCAGCACCTCACCACTGTCTTGGTAAAGATCTTTCCCCTGACATCCAACCTAAATCTTCCCTCCCTCAACTTAAAACCATTTCCCCTTGTTCTGCCATTATCTACCCTTTCAAAGAGTTGACTTCCCTCCTGTTTGTAGGCTCCCTTTAGGTACCGAAAGGCTGCAATGAGTTCACCCTGCAGCCTTCTTTTCTCCAGGCTGAAAAAGCCCAGCTCCCTCACCTGTTTCCAGAGGGGAGGTGCTCCAGTCCCTTGGTCATCTTTGTGACCCTTCTCTAGACCCTCTCTAACAGCTTTCTATCTTTCTTGTACTGGGGCTCCCAGACCTGTACACAGTACTCCAGATGGGGCCTCACAAGAGCAGAGTAGAGAGGGACAATCACCTCTCTGTCCCTGCTGGCCTCCCCGCTTCTGATGGAGCTCGATACCATTTGCTTTTTGAGCTGCAAGAGCACACTGCTGGCTCATGTTCAGTTTTTCATCCACCAGGATCCCCAGGTCCTTCTCTGCAGGGCTGCTCTCTCAGATTGCTCCTCCCAGTCTGTATTCCTGGGATTTCTCCGTCCCAAGTTCAAAACCTTGCACTTTGTCCTCCTTGCTCCCTTTCTTATAACTGGTAGTGACATGACCCTTTTTCCAGTCACCTGGGACCTGACCTGACAGCCAAGACTTTCCAAATATGATGGAGAGTGGCTTGGCAGCCACCTCAGTCAGCTCCTTCAGAACCCTGGGAACCCACAGTGAAAGCTAACTGCAATGGAAAAGCTAAAATAATTAATTACCTGTGCATATCTTCTGTAAATGGGAACTCATAAGTAGATCAAATTCCCATAGACAGCTCCATTTGAGACAATATATTTGAGTCCTTCTGGTTACCCTCTAGCTCGCATACATCAGAGAATGGGGACTTGGGGAAAAAAGGTACCTGATTGATTATATGTTACAACTAGCTACTAATGAACTAAAGAAAAGCTTAATGTAACTCGGCAGTGGTGAGGATGAAAATTTGTCACATTGGACTTCAGCTAAAATATTTTCAAGCGCTGGAAGAAAAATAGTAGTTACTTAAAAAACAAAACAGCTTAAATGCCAAAACACAATTGCACGAAGAAACCTTGATATCTGCAATGTAGGTAGAAGTCCTGGCTCTGCTGAAATTGTTTGGTAACAGCCACCATTAAAGTTACAGAGAGTAGTTCATCTTGTTGTGTGAGCAGCTCTTCCTGGCTCTGTTGGACTAGCCCACCAAAACATTGCTCTCAGAAGTACTTACCCTTTATAGCAGTAATGCTTAGACACAAGCATCTTAGCCTTTACTGCTCAGAATTCATTTGGTTCAGGATAAAGTGAATACAAGTCAAAAGACTGAAGGCTTCAGTGCAGTGGTTTCAGAGTTTTGGCAATGGTAGGAAATCCCGAGAAGACGAGTAATGCTACCACAGCTTAAGGGATGCAGATACTTACATGGAGTAGAGTTACACACAGGGAAGAAAAGCTCCCACAAGGCTATCTCAGTCTCCAATATTATTGTACAAATAACCCCAAACCTGATTGAACTAGTCTTTCATAGTGCTGTGAAGTCAGAGCTCTTTTCTTCATTGAACCTAGTGCTGAAATTCGCTACAAAGCCATTTGTCCTTATGTGTGGTCAATTCCAAAATTTCAGGTGTGAATTTACCGGTGTGTTAACGCTCAAAATCCAGCACCATGAGTTGTAATTGGGAATGTGTTAGGGTAACAACCCTTTTCTACTGTCTGTATTCAGTGCATTTAGCCCCTCTGTTCATTGATAATCTTCTGGATTTTTTGCTCTAAAGTAATAAATTATTCTTACGGGAAGCAGCACAGGCCAATTTTTCAATGGCTACTAGGGGAGAGCTAACAGCTTGTGGCAGATTTATGTTTTCAGTTGTAGGTCACCCAGCAGTGGACTCAGCTCAAATGTGAAACAGCACTTGGAAAATCTGGCTTTTTTGGTGAAAAGTTCAAGGCTCACTTTTTTAAAAGCTATACTGATATATATATAAATTAATTATTTAATATTTGAGGGGAAAAAAAGACCAACAACAAAGGACTCTCCTTCAGTAAGGAGGTGGTATACAGAAATTCCCCAAGGAGGAGCAGCTCAGACTGAGCTGCTGTCAGTAAAAGTGTATGTGTCATCTAATAGCAGACAAGTTTTTTAATACAGGAGGGAAAAAAAGAACAGACACTCACCTATTTTATGAAGGGGAAAAATACAAATACCTGCCTGCAAGGATGTTAACGAAATCTAGCCACAGAGGGAATGTTCCTCTCAGATACTCCAAAAAAGAAAAAATAAATGTCTGAGGGAAGTAAGTAAAGGCTACGGAGAAGCTGCACTCAGATATTTTTCAGTCCCTATTTCCAAAATGCTCACAGTAGGAAGTGTATTGTGCTGCACCACCAGCCAGACCATTATGTGAGACTTGTTCAGTGCTTTTTATGAAAGCTTCCACGTTAACTTAATGTAAGTGGTCAAGGTTAGAGATGAGTAAATGGCATGCCTCAAACTTCAAAGCTACTCAGAATCATCCTTGGTCTGAGCTTGAATTGTTTGTGTCCAGTCAGTCCAAGGATTGTGCTTTGAATGCAGCCACAAATGGCATTAAACTTCTTACAATCTCCTTATGGATTTTCTCCCTCCTACCATCTGTACTTGAAGCCCTGTCTGTAAAAAGCAACTGATCCTTAGCACAATGCTTAACAACAAAGAACGAGCTTGAGCTCAGAAGCCAGAATAAGCCTCAGGTCATTATTCAGAATGAAAAGAAAATGGACACTTCTTTCTTAATCCAATACTTGTTCTATAAAATTGTTTAAAAAAATCGAAACAACATAACCAGACGAAAAAACTCACAACATTTTCTAATGTTTTTTCAGTCTGAGATAAAATCCAAATAGAATTATAAGTAATTATTAGTGATGTTTCCCATAGTTTTGTGGACTTGAGAAACAAGTTTGTGGCATGTATTCTCCAGTGAGTTTTTCAAAGAACCAGTCTCTTAATACTGCCCCTTTCTCTTCTGTACCCATTTGGAACAAGCCTGGAAGCTGTAAACAACTGAATGAATACTACTGCCAGCTTCTGTTTTATTAGCATCCTCAATATACAGTTTTATGTTCAACATCTTGCCTCTAAAATTGTAGAGAAAGTTTGTCTGGATGCTGTGCATGTAGAGAAATTGACTCTTGTGGAGCTCACAAAAGAATCAGAACTCCGTAGCAGAGATCTTGTGTCATGTAATGATGCTCACCTTGTTTTCATGTGCTTCTCCAGTCCTGGTAGTAGTACTTTGGCTCCTGATTATTCCCTGCATCCTCAGCTCCTCAAGAATGTCTGATGATTTTTGTCTCTTTGTTTCTTGTAAGGGCAGTGATTTGCTGATGAACCCACTGGTGAGCAGTGCATCTTGAAAAGATGAAAATATCAGAACTTACTGCTTGCAGAGCCCTTAAATAATGAAGTTTTGTTTGAATGCCATCTTCAAGGTAAGCTTTTAATTGAAGAGATTGCATTCTGAAAACGTATGGTAGAGAAGGCCTGCTTGAGGCTCTCTTCATGACTTAAATGCTGAGTAAGCTTTCAGATGGCTGGAAAACAAATTTAGTTTCCCAGTATGGCCAGTTATACCCAGAGGACCAAATGCATGGAAGCAGGTGCTGAAGGTTTGTGAAGACAATACGTTCCCAAACAGAGGCTATAGACAGCTGTTTACAATTCAAGTTCTTAAGCATTGTGTGAGCTGGTTAGAGAGGGCCCATTAATAGGCTTGTATTATCCCATCCTACGCTAGCTGTCTTGTAAAAATCACTGTACTCTTCTGTTAGATGGGTGCAAATTTTCATATGCTTTCATGGCTTATGATTTTTGTTGTGCTGCTACATTTAAGCATTATCACATGCATTCCAACACTTAATCATGTATTTATAAACAACAGTGAAGAATAAATCCAAATTATTTTGATAACGGTTCTGAGGGGCTGTTTAGTTTCCACTTATTAGACATGAATAAGCAATGAGTTTGCCAAGACCTATCAGGTATTTCAACCCTCAGCTGACAGTTATCCCATCTGCCCAGTCTCTACTGGCAGAAAACAGAGCTTTTGTATGAAGAATACTTGGACCAAGTCAAAATCACAGTTATTTGATATCTGCCCATCTTCTTAAGCAAAGTGGCTATGGCAGTGTTGGCTATTCTTCAATTTCTTGTTGTAAAACACAAATAGAAAGCATCTACCATCTTGTATAAGTTGACTCCCTCTCTCTCCTAAAATGACTGAATCAGTCACCCAAAAGGCACTGGGGCTCAGATGTCAGTCAGTGCACGTAAATATCAGAAGGCTGTATATGCTAAAACATCCTTTGGCAAATAAATAGAAGCATGATAAATGGGCAACGTTGATTAGCAATGTCAATTTATATGGGTTTCACTAATACATTCAGGAGAAAAAAAGAAGCTACAGTGTCTCTTTTTTGTTTCTTGAAACAGAAGCTTGGAGGATGATTTCAAAAATTCTGTTTAGAAATTTCCTGTGAAGTTATCTTTTTAGCAAGGACAAAGGAAAGGAACTCAGCATTAAATGAAACGCTATTTCAGAGCAAGCAAATCATTTTGTTCAATTTGAAATGAAATCCTTTCATCACATCCTTCTGTGGCGTTGGGAGTTAAGTCCTCTTTAATGAATAGCAAACATCAGTAATTACTCCTTTTGTGTTCAATTTGGAATATTTTATTGTAGCCCTTCTTTATAAGAAAGAGTAAATAGCCACTTTAGATCTGTTCAGTGTTTTGTGAAATATAAGCTGTTCACAGCACTTGAAAAGTAAACTGTAAAACCAGGGGGTTTGTATTCACCAAAGACATTACTGCTTTTTCATCAACATCTTTTACATCAATATCCTAAGACTACATGAGAGTTTCAGCTTAAATGTTCCACTTAAGAAATTTAGAAGAAGTTCTTAGCAGATCTCTGCTTCATGCTGTGGTAACTTTGGGAAGTTCTGCTGTTTTCTTTATATGATAACTTGCCCTGAAACTCTTTGCTGCAATCTTAGGTAGTAGCGTGGCATTTACTCGCTGTCTACACCTGATGCTGGCTAGGAGAATAGTATTTGCCATTCTTTTTTGGGGGGTGGAAAGAAAAAAGACTTGACTTGATAGCATCAGGCTGAGAGCACTAGCGTGGGCAACGTATGTTCCCAGTGTGCCGTGCCATAATTCCTGTTAGCGAGTGCTACCTCTGGAGACAACAGGGCTGAGTATGTTCTCCTGGTCTGTTCCCAGAGTCTGCCAAGAAAAGTATATACCCTTCTGCCTGTTCTGGTAGCGAGAGCTGAGTCATGCTGCAGAACATAACAAGTGGTTAGGAAATACTTTCCACTACTATTGCAAGGCTGCAAACCAGTATGAAGAGCTCGGTCCTTGCGTGTCATGGCAAGAACATTGCTGTGAATTGAAGAGGGCTGGCAATAAGCTCAAGATGGTTCATTTCTAGGTCTCTCTCTATGGAGCTGATATGACCTTCAACTACTATTCACCTGTGCTTTGTGCGTTGCTTCTTTTTTCAGAAGGTGTAAATCTTTCTGTTGATTTCTCAGGGAAGCCTCCCTCGCTGGCTTCAACTTCAGGTTTGCTTCCATTCTCTGAAGTGCTCCCTGTCCATGCTGCCCCCTTCTGTGAGGTGGCGGCCTGTGTTCTGTCAGCACTGTCACTTGTAGTCTGCAAGAAAATGAAGAAATGAATGAGAGAAAATCTTGAGGACGCTTAAATGTGTGAGGAGAAAGCGGTCTCTAATCCTGTAGGCTTGACGTGTTCAGAGTAGAGTGGAATATAGTGACATTCCCGATACTTATCTGTGTTTTGTCACAGGTTGATTGATGTTCTTGGTGATGAAAGGTCTCATATAATTTCAGAAAGGAAGGAATGACCTTAATGTTGAATATGTCCGTAATTCCATTGCTTGTGTTGGTTTAGTACTTCTAAGTGCTGTCTGTACTTTGGACATTGGTTAGGAATTTCAACTCCAAGAGTATTTTAAATAAGCACATGGTAAGGTCTTAACCTATGTACTGTCTGAGCGAGACCTGTGCATTTGTAAACAGTGCAGGAGTAGAGACTGGATATATTCTTGTGAATGAGTTTGGGCTTCAGCCAATTCAACTGTGCAAACCTCACAAAACGGCTACGCACATGTATCATGTAATATTTGGATATATAAAAAGTTCTCTGTCTCAAAATATGTTTCTGAGGAAATATCCACCCTGCTGAAGTGCTGCAAAATGATGCAGAGTGTGAAAGGCAAATTTTCAGCTGCTGTAAGATCAGGTCATGCGTGTGGCCAAATGGTGAGTCTGATTCCCCTCTGGTTTAAGACTCATATGAAGCTAAGAGTTAACACTGTTCATAAAGAGCTCCCTGACAGCCTCTGAGATACAGCAAAACCACTTCTCTGTATACATATATCCTTGTACACTCCCATCTAAGACACCTCATAACATACTCTGTACAGAGACTGTTTGGAAGAAATAGCTACCTGGCTTTTGGCTTCATAGTTGTTCTGTAGCTCCTCAGAAGACAGCTGTGCTGCAGCAACCCTGTTAGATGTATTGCAGCCCATGATGAAATGGAGACCATCTGCTTCTCCCTGTTGCAAGTCCAAGCAGTAGAAATGCCCTCATCTCATCATTGGGAGTTTGGTTATTCATGATCACCATGGCATCAAACTGTTGCCCGGGCCTGTTGCTACAATAAATAGTACCACAGAAGGTTTTCATGTTGTGTCCTGGCATGCAGATCTCATTGTCTTTGACCAGGCTCCTTCATCTGAAGCTGAGATGGAATGTGCTTCTTCTCAGCTAGCCGGAGATGTTGATCTGCTGGTCATTGAGAGGGTCAGTGAACCTCCTGAGGGAACTGAACTGAAGGCACTTGAGTGTCTCCAGCTTCTTTTCTTCTTTTTTTTCTTTTTTCTTTAGGAATAACGTACTGTTGGGTAAAGTAAAATATACATTATCAGTCTCTGGTCAGATTTCTTAAGTATTCCTCGTCTCTGTTAGAAATTGGGGAAAAAAAAACTCCCAATTCTAGCATTCCAAGCAGCTTGGCAAACGTTTAAATGAGAGGAGATGTAGTCAGGAAACAGGCTGGCTGTGGTTAAGGAAAATGTTTTAAACGTCTTCTGAAATCATTGTATAATTTCTTGATTACTGTTTGCATCTGCTCACATCCTTTGAGATAGATGTTTGCAGGAGATGGAGGGGGGAAAAACCCAACACCACAGTTTATGCTTCCAAGAAGATTTTGTAAAAAGCTATCAGAGAAATATGAGCAGAGTGCTGCCAGTTGAAGATCATAACTGATCATAGCTCGGGTTACTTTAGCTGAGATCAACAAGTACTGAAGTTGAAAGAAATAATTGTTTTTACAAATAATGAAAGAAGCAGGCATTTTGCATAAACTCAAAGTATTCAAAATACCTTATGCCAGTGAGCCAGTATTTATGTTGTGTCCTGAGATCCTGGTAATAAATCAGTGTCAGCTTGTGACCTTATTCTGGTTCATACTGAAAAACCAACTGTAAAACTTGCCATTTTTTTTCCATGTACGTGGAACTGAGATGTTTACATGACAAATGAGTCCTTCAAGTGGTAAGGTTGATGAGCTTTCAGAATCAAACAAACCCCAGCACTGAGAGAATGACTCCAGCCTGGGAGATCATTCTGGAGGCATGGTTGCAGGCAGCCCTCCGTGTTTCTCTTGTCTGCAGTCCAAACCAGTCAGCTGGGGTGGCTGGAAAGCCACAAACTCTTTTACGTGGCAGTGAGCCTGAAGTAATCTTCTCTGCCTCAGCATGCCTTATTCTACTGAGCAGAGCACTGCACTAAGGTTATTATATGGTTCCTGGGATGTAGCTAACATCTCTCTGTGTATGACTGTTCATACCTACCTGTGCTGGCATCCTAGAGCTGCCAGAAAGAATCAAATGTGATTATCCTGCCTCTTAGAGTCTGTAGAATTTTTCTTCTATTTCTCCCTTTTATGCACAATCAAAGGAGACCTGTTTCTTATGTCTGCTTCGAACTCGCACAGAACTCAAGTCAACCTTTCGGTGCGCCGGTACCTTGTTGTTGCTTTTCTGTTGTTCCTTTCCACTAGCAGAGGTTTGCAGGTTGTGTGTGGTAATGCTGAAATATAATTGCTACTCAGCGTGTATCAGGACATGATGTACAGGCTGAATTTCTTGTTTGAATTTCTGATTAAACACTTGCAGGGATGGTGCAATTCTAAAACTTGTTTGTAAGTCAACAGTAGGTGATATTTTAGTCATTGCAGAAAGGTGATTTTTATTTGTTCCTTCAAGTGCTAGGAATAAAATAGAAACTGAAATTCAGTTTCTAAAGTAAGGAAATTGATTAAGTGTAAGATTGTAGGTTCTAGCATAACTGGAAACAAGTTAAGCTTTATGATTCATATATTACAAATTAATTCTTGGTACATAAAAAGAAAAATAAGTGATCATTTGAAGAAATAGAATATGCAGGATATAACAAATGGCATGAGAATTGCACTCGTTTATTTTGTTGAAATGAAAAGAACCTTCTCAGATCGTTACAGTTTGTACACCTAAAACCCGAGCCTTGATATCTCATGCATGTGATTAAATTGCCACGCTGCTCATTCTTTTCAAGCAATAGGAGCTGCACACTGCTCTCAAATCGACACTGACCAAAAGTGATGGAAAATCGTCCCCTCATTTTAGTAGCTTTTCATGGATTTGTAAAATGGAGAACAAGCAACTTTTAGTACCATCAATGTGCTAGGATGCATGGTGTTGTTTGAAAAAGGGCAATTCTTCACGAATACAAATACAGGATATTTCCCTTTAAGAAAACCCATGGAATACATCATATGTGAACCACAACATTAAAACTGGAGAGAGAGAGGAGCTGTGAAAAAGCCAGTAATGGTGGGAAGGGGAAATGTGCTGGCCTCAATGTCTTGTCTTGTGAGAATGCAAACCAAAGCCAGTCACACGGATGTGCATGTTGGGGAAAAATGGCAATGAAATCAGAAACAGCTGTCTCCATAATTGCTTGTGTTACATGGAGGAAATTGAAATGCATGTATATTTTAAAATGAGAAGAGTTGTTTTCAGTACTCAAATCTGAAGTTGTTAGGTGATTTGCAGGATTGTTTTGAAAACTGAATGGGAACAAGGGCATCTCAGTGTCTGCAACTTTATCAGCTGTCATCTCTGTAAGCTCTTCAACTAGTGAGCTACTGCAGAGAAGTGAGAACAAGACCATCCGTGGAATGGCTTTCCTGACACAGAGCAGCATTTTGTTGGTCTCAGTACATAGAATATTCTTATGTAATACCACTCCTAATGTTTTGAGGCTGGTTCAGGTGACTGAAAAAAGCTTATGAAATTTTTAGTCTGACAACATTCCTATTGAGTTTGAACAATAGAAAACTACAGGGCTGAGAGGGACAGAAGACAGAAAAGAAGCTGAGTTGTACAGTGAGCAGAAGGAGGGGATAGGGACAGAACTTAGAGGTTGAGCAAGAAGATATGGGCCTTACTGTGTGAGATGACCAGAAACACTGGATGCAGACCAAAACTAAGAAATCTTGTAACAGAAATCAAAGCCTCTGAAGACCAGAGGCTGCATTTCAAAGGTTGTTGCTTAGTTGAATCCAAGGAGACTTTAATAGCCATGTACAGTATAATGTTTCTTACCCCACCATTTCTTCTACTTCCGATGTGAAGTCTTACGTGGTTGGAAGTGGATAAATTTGTCAGGGCTTTCACCTTAAGGGTAACCCCCAACCACAGGACAGATGAAGACCATCTCTGCCTGAAATCCTGAGGTTTCCGTGCCATGGGCATGCTACACTTTCAGCACATATGCACAGAGAGTTTGACTCCTGCTGAGAAATTTTCACCCTGCTGCCTCCACACAGCATCTGCTGTGGAGACCAGGGTAGTCTGAGTTTCACAGGGATGACAAAAGGCACTTGAGACAAACATAGGCCTTCTGTCTAATTTTGACCTAGAGCAATGGGGCACAAGCACTTTTCAAAGAGTAGCAGCACAATAAAAGTGATGGTGAGTGGGAGAGTTTCAGCCCAAACAAATCAGCTGTTTTCAGTACATGGAAAATAAGTTTACATTTTTGGGCTGAAGCATTTGTCCAACAGGATGTTGCCTCACTGAAGATTTACCCCAGCTCTACAGTGTCTAGGCTGTCTGGGAGGTGCCTAGAGGCTGACCTTCCCTTCCCAGAAAACACCTCGCAGAGCTGGGTTTTCATGTGGAACCCGAGCTGTGGTATGAGCCTTAATATTTGGAAAAGCTAGGAATGGGAAGATGACTAGAAGGAGATGAGCTGACTGAGTGGCTGTAGTCAATAAGGACTGATTGCTGTTTGTATATAGCTAAACCAGCTCCATGGCTGACTTTCCTGTGTGTGTTGCATTTCAGTACTGTGTGTGATCCAAGTAGCATACGTAATCTCTCCATGGTGACTGCACGGCATTTGTTTCTATTTAAGGAGAGAAAGAGGCTTGGTTTTTCTGCCAGAATTCCCACTCAGGTAATTACACTTCTGCCTGCAGAATTTCCCTCTAGCTTCAATTGTAGTAGTCGTTCTTCACTCCCACTCCTAAAAAGCATCAGCACAGACCTGCTGATGCATTTCAGGAGCGCGGCATTGGTTGGTGTGCTGACACAAGGGAAGTGACCCTGCCATGCACTGCTTCTACTTGATTTGTTCCTAGTCAAGATTGCTGCACCTAGTCACTCTGCTCTGCAGTTCTCCTCTTTCCATGCCTGACTTCAGCATAACAAGTTGGTCTTGCTGGTGATACTGCTAGATGATAGTGAGACAGCCAGCTGGAAGCCAATGAGAAGATGATTAAGAGCCAAGAAAAAAGCATATGGAGAGAGCGGGATTTCTTTTCACAGAGTTTTAAGTAAAAGTGTTTGTCTTTGGATCCCACTAGCAGTTTTTTCCCTTCTTTCCATCAATTTTATGGGTGGCAAGTAGTTACAGTTGATTAACAAATTCTACCAGATCTCTTTAGCTAGAACAAATGTTGTGTACAGGAGAGAACTCTGCCAATATTAAAAATCAGCTGGCCAGCCTTTTGATGAAAATAAATATTTAATGGCCAATAGGCTGATGTTAACTACAATGCTACGTGTGTTACCAACATTCTATAAATAATAGTTTTGCAAAGTATGATCTATTGAATGAAAGATCTTTTGTCTCAAATTGAGATGATGTGGTGATTTTTCTGAACTTAGGACAGCGGAGCAAATAGAGTACAGCACAGTCTGGAAAGCAGTTCTGCAGATTCTTCACTCTCTTTGAAGTCAAAGAAAATACAGGCCTTGTTCACTCAGTCCTATGCAGAGATTTAATGTGGATGATGTCCAACATTAATAAAACATTAATAAGCTAATGCTCAGCAAATATAGCATAGTAAACAAAACCAAGGCAATTGAAACAAATTATCGATTCATGGAATTTAGTCTTTCTCTTGACAGAATGTTCACATGCAGATTGTGTTGCTATTGAATACATTTCTTATTCAGATTTACTAAATGAATGTTATGGTGAGAGTGTGGGTTTAAAAAAAAGAATCTGTATAGTTCACATCCTCAGGAATCAAGCTGTTTCACATATGTTATTGTTTCAGTTTCCCTAACTGACTAAATTCTGTTCAGCTAAATAGCACCAAATCCCCACTTGAATCTCTATGAGGAGTAGGGGTGCTCACATTCTCTTTTTGGGGCTGCAGTTTTCTCAGGAACATGTGGCAGTTCAAGAAAAGGCTCCTAAGTAGGAAGTGAGAGTTTGGGACCAAACTTAGTGTCCTTCTTTTCAGTAAGAACAACTTAATTCTGCCAGTTGCTGTTCCTAGAAGATTCATTCAGGTACTGTGCTCCTTATTAATTGGGAGTGCTCATTTTTCTCTTACTGCAGTGTTCAAAAGTGGCTTCAGCGTAGTGCTGCTTTGAACGAGAATTCAGGCTGGCCTTCAGTGGCTTTAATTGTAATGTGGTGAAATGAAGTGTGAGTGTGGGGATGGGGGGCACTGGTATCTGACTGTAAGGCTGCCCTGGCTGTTTGAGGGACAGAACTCCGTGGTTTTCACAACCTCTGTGTTGCGTCCTGCTTCTGCATCCAGTTCTGTGCAGAATGCAGTTGGCCTGGACCAGGAAGGCATAAGAGCTCTTTCTTTCTCTGTCCAGCTGGAAAAGCTTCATAACGTTGATAGATGACACTTATCTGAAATGTGTTGTTTGCCTGCATCTCTTTTTTGTTCTCCCAAGTAACATCAAACTCTTTGTGCTCCTCTTATAAACTTGGAGTGCTACTCATGTCCCCATCTCAGATGCTTCTGCAGTCAGCCAAATGCAGCAGCCTTTTCCATCCTTACTGAAACTGACGATGTAAGTGTATCTGTTGGTCTCAACAGGATCTGTGTTGTCAATCTAATGGGGATTGGTGGATTTTCTGGTCTTCTGAAGAAGTATTGTTTGTACCCTTGAAGATTTCTCACAGATGGTATGAAAGAGTCCTGTGCCCTTCATTAACAGTTCTATTTGATCTTTTGCAAGGAGTGTTTTTGTGGTAAATGTCAGTGGCAGAAGGCAGCCTCTCTATCAGATGGGTTGGGAATAGACCAGAGGTCTCGCTTTGATTTGCTGGGCTGAGATTGCCTGCTCTTTAGTCTTAATACTTGATGCCAGTTGTTGGTTTTTTTTGACTCTTTCTGTCTGATTTGGTGGTGATAGGCTGAAACATATAAAGCCTATGACGCTAATGATGAAGCTTTTCAAGAAGCAGTAGAAATTGCCCGGGGTTCTTCTTCCAGGTTTCTGGGTTAAGTCCAAATGTGCTTTTCCAAGGGAATACAGGAGCCTGGAATTGTGTGCCATTGTAATGGATTCAGTGAAAGCCCTCTGTCAGAACAGGGGAACTTCTACATGATAGGAAGGGTGAGCATAAATCGACATCCTCTGGCAATGTCTCTCCATCCCTTGGAACAAGCTGTGTGAGGTGATGTGCTAATGGTGGGGGGGAGTGTGGATGTACACAGTCCCACCTTGAGCTTCTGTGCATCGCTGGATAAGGCTGTAGTTCGGGGAAATTTACCCCACAGGGGGTGAAGGAGGCCCAAGACTCCAGATCCCATGCACTTGTAATTGTTGGAGCAGGTAGGGAATGTTGTGGTCATCAGCCTCATCATGAGAAGTGAAACTAGAGCACCTTTCTGTGGGATAGGATGGCTCTGTTCCTGGAGGATGGCTGTCCAGAGACAGCCCCAGCTGGCTGCAAAGCAACTTGGGGGTGGGCAGCCTTCCAGCCCAAGTAGCCAGCAGCCTCACTTGTTCCTGCCTGATTCTGGGCTTTGTGGAAGGGCTTGGGAGAATGCTGTTGTCTGGAATCTAGGTGCCTAGCAGAAGTGCACAGAAACTCTGCCTGACTTCCCTGCAGCTTTCCCTTGTAAGAGATAAGAGAGTTCTGTGATGTTAATTAGACTCCAGATCTGAACTTTTCTCATGAGTATTTGAATCTGGCATTCTCCTTTCAGCTCATCTGCATTTAGAGCTGCTACATGTTGGACTTGGGATGTTCCTGACATGAGAAATGGAGCATATAATATAGATGTTTTCCAGGGACCGCCTAGTCAGAATCTATTTCAGCTCTTTGCCTTATGGATTAAACTCAGAGCATTCATATACTGCTTAGATTTTATTTCTTTTTAAACAGTTTGCTGAGGTGAAATCTGTGCTGTTAATTAGAGCTCCGCTGTTGTTTGCAGAACGCAGGCCATGCTGAGCAAAGCTTTTCAGGCTCAGTTTTCCTGAACTGGAACAGGCAAAGCACAAAGCGTTGGCCTCATGTTCCCTTGGCAGACAGCAGTGAGGTGGGGAACTGCTTGTTCCCAGTGGCATTTCTCTTCTGCTGGGAGACAGGCCATGCAATGAGGGGATGCCATCTCCTTGGTCCGCCAAATGCAGTTCATCATTACTGTGAGCATCTCGTCATAAACATACATTTGCACAGTGACCAACTGCCACTTTAGCAGCTGTTTAATACAAAATTGTCAGAGCTTCAAAAGTAACTGTGCCACAGCCTTACTCCTCTGCTTGTTGGCAGCTTCCTTCAGACTCCCAGCCGCCTTTATACATAACAGGTTCATAGGCTTGTATTTGTATTTTAACCTTTTGCAGTCTCTTCTTCCACCTCTTGCTTCAGCAGGCCCTTTGTCAGGCCATATCCCTCTGCTTCTCTTCCTCTTCTTTTCTTCTGAGTGAGGACATTCACTCTTTGTCTGTTATTGCCCTGGGCTGGTTCTGTTTCATCTGTTGTCTTGGTTTCTTGTGGGATGTGGGCTGTAGCTTTCATTGTTTGCAAACACCTGCACAGACAGAGTGTTGGCCTGCTAAAAGTTTTTGACATTCTTGTAGCGAGAAGTAGAATGTAGGAGCAGATTTCTCTTATCTGTATTCAGAGACTTAGCTAAATAGTTATCCTTATTTAACCTTGATTTGTGTTCTGTTCCTGAAGTCCTCTGCTATACATCTATGCAGAGTCATAATGCAAAAGCAGTTCACAAATAGATTGTTTCAGCTGCTCTGGCTAAATGAGGGATGGTCTGTGAGAGGGAGACTGAGATCAGAAAAACCTGCTGTTTGTTCCATTTAAATGGGGTGTGCTTTAAAAAAACAAAGACACAAAATAATAATAAAAAAAGAACAATACCCAAACAGATTCCAAAACCCTTTCTGAAATGTTTTCCACTGTTACATGCTTCCAGGAAGATTAGCAGATACATGGATCTGTTTTGCTATTTTAGCAGTTATGCAGATCGAATAAAAAAAAATTAAAAAAAAAAAGGAAGGAAGGAAGAAAAGGCAAGAGTTAAAATGGTCTGAAGGCGGGAGTTAAAATAGTGTGCTTCTAGTAAACACTCTTCCACCTATCTGTGTGGCTAGGATAACTTTTAGGTCAGAGAAATGTTACAGGTCTGTTCATTTTACACACGGACAAACAGTGATATATCAGAGTGCAGTGCATTGTGTAAATGCTGTGTGTAAAAATGCCTTGCTCTCAAGAAGTCTCCATCTCTGGAGTGGAGGCAGCACCTATTTTTAGTGGTGTGCTGCAACATTACACAGGAGAATACAGGATGATGCCCTTTCCCAGCTCACTTTGTAGATGACTTCTAATTTACTAAGGAAGTGTCAGATGACAAAGCCAGCAAAGCTGTGCTGCAGAGCAGTTGTTTTTTAAAGGAGTGCTGTTCAAACCCCATTTGATGAAGATTTGACCCATTCTTGAACTGGGTGCCATCCTCTGTGCATGCGTGAGACTTATTCTGCATTCCCAAGAAATAAATAACACCAATCTCATGTCTTTTTGACATGAGCGGTCGGTCTGAGGTGAAATCCTAACATGAAATCTCACAGTAAAAGCTCATAGTACTGCTGTGGGTCTGTGGAGCCTCTGGTCAGCCTTGCCAGGCTACTGGAGTTTGAGTCCACATTTCACTTGGGCAATGATAACAGGACCATCACAGTTACTCTTCTATGACAACTGCATTGCTGATTTCCCTCAGCAGATGCTTTTGGGTTTTGCAAGTGTAACTGGTGAAGAGCCATGTGAGTGTGACAGAACAGTCTGTTACTGCAGTAAATGGAAAAAGCAAAATGCAAACACGCTGTCAAAATCTCTCCTCTTGTATTCTAATTGCTCACTTTTAAAACTGATACGGTTGACGTTTGGTGGAGTTATTTTATGCTGTCTCTTTCCTGGTGTGCGTGCACGAGTGGTTTTTGTTTTTTTTTTAAATCCAACCAAGACTAGACTTATTTTAACATAAAGGTTATTTTGTGCCCAACAGCCTGCTGTCATTGTGGGTGGTAATGCATGCAGTTCAGCGAGGTAGTTACTAAAGGACATTATTTCAGCCGTCGTCAGAGAATAGATGTGCAAAATGTAGGGCTGTCTAAACCAGCAAGTGCATGCAAGATCTGCATTTTCCTGATTAGCAGAAGTGCTAGAGTTATAAAAACACAGCACAATTGCAGGTCATTCTGTTTTGATGATTTTCTTCAAGAAAACTGAAACGTTCACGTAAAAACGTGATTAAAAGTGATGGATTTCGATGCAGTTTAAAGACCTGTGAGGATCCTATCCTACCTTTATGTCCCTGTAGAAAGCCTTTGTATGGGAACTGCTGAGTCACGGCCTGAACCTCTGATCAGCCACCTGAGGCCAGCAATGTGTCAGCCCTGGAAGCACAGGTGAAAGCAATTCACCTGTGCTGCAGGAAGGGGTGGAGCCAGGCTCCACCTCTCCTAAACCCATTTAAGCACTGACTGCCAGTGAGAAAGGATCTCTCTTTTGGAGATCAATTCCTCTGGAGTTTCCTGAGCATACTTTGATTATACCTTTTGATTATACAGCCGTACAAGAACGTTGCAAGTTTTTCCTGCTCATATGTAACAACACGTGGTGAAACTGGGAGGAGAAATGATGTTTCATTTTGCATGTTCAAGCAGGGACCCTCAGCTGTAATCACAGTATGAATATGAAAAATATATTGGTAAAAAATCAATTGGTAACATTACAAGCTCTGGCACCTGAGCTGCTGTAAAGGAAGATGGCAAATGGTTCTGAAATCTGTTTGGGACTATGGCTCGGTTTGTATACCTGTCACTGTAGGTCTTTAGTGCTGTATGTGGTTTAACATATGACCAACATAATAGTACTGGTGATGTTTCTCTGCAGAGTAAATTAAGCAAATGTTCAGCCTTTAAATAGCTGTGATAATTTCTGCTGTTGTTTACAAGCGACTCCCATTGAGGCCATTAAAGACAAACATATGGCTTGTTAATATAATGTCAGCTCCTCAAAGTATTTCATGCTGTGCCTGTTCCAGAATGGATGGGTATGTGACATGCACTCTGGAGCGCTGAGAAAGAAAAATGTCTTTAGATGTCAAAAACAGTTCCCAGGTGAGAGCCTCACAGCTGAAAGGAGCAAAAAGTGACCCTTGGCCTTTGATCATCCATTACCTCCCATGCTCTTATCAGGTATATCAACTTATATTTAACTTCTTCTGAAAGGAATTTCTAGCTTTGAAATATCACTTTTCCTCTAACGCAAACCTTTACAGCATAATTCACTATTAGTTGTAGGATGTCCACACCACGTGGTGAGAGTGAGCGCGCTGTCCTTCTCTTTAAAATTAGAGTACTGCAATAAGTTCTGCGGCGTGGCCTTTGTAGTTTTCTCTAAGAGCTCGGACAGGTGCAATCTGGCAGGTTTTGCTGTGATCTTCTAGAGGAAAAAAACAAACAACGGAACAACAGTGGGGACTTATGCACTATTTCTATTGGCATAGGTGTTCTGGATTCAAAGCTGTTGATTCATGTGAAGTGAGACCTCTGTTTTAGAGCTGGTTCAAACACGCAAACCAAGACTTGGCTGCCAGAAGCACACACATCGTGGTGTGGCCAATGCAAGCTGGATCAGAGCAGCTTCAAGGTGCAGCCCAACCACAGAGCAGCAATTACATGAGCAGGTGCCAGCCGCAGGGCTGAGTGGCACAGGAATGTGGTGTGGGCTGGGCAGAAGGACAGTGGTCTGGCTCAGAGGCCCCATCATGGGGTGTTCAGCAGCTTGTGTGTTGGGTGAGTCTGCTTAGCCTTCTGGCCTGGGTGCTTGGTCAGCTGAGTCAGGGTTCAGGTGTTTCCCTAATGGAAAGCTTGTATGGGTTGGCAAATCAAACCAAGTCGACACTGTAAATCTATATCCCGGCTTGCAAGCAGTCACATAACACGTAGTACGTAGGATGGCACAAAGGTACCAGCCTGGCAGTGACTGAGCAGGGCTCTGCACAAAGCAGAAGCCGTGTTTCCCAGAAGCACCAGCTCTTCCATAAGCCAACCCAGATTTCTCGCAAAGCACCTGCAGTGTACCTTTTGGGGGGCTGCTTCTTCAAACCTGAAAGACTTGGCTTTGGTAGAGCTTTTTAGTAGTAGTCTGGCAAGTGTCTGTTGCTTCTCCTCCTTTGCCCACTGAGAATTTATTTATGCACGTTCCCAGCACCTCTTCAGAAAACAAGGTTTATCCACTGGATTTGCGAAACACAAGCTTCTGCCTTAAGTCCTCTTTCCTGCCTCAGTGTTCTCCTTGTGTTCTGCAAGGACTGTATCTAGAGCTAGGAAAACAATTTGGCTTGCCCTACCTCCAATACATTCATCCTTGAAATAGCCCTGTAGGTAGGGAACTGTTACATCTCTAGCACAGTTGTGCAACTCATCACATAGGAGCTCTGTGACAGAGCTGAGACTCAAACCTGCATTTCTCCGGGGCAGAGCTGGGCTCCATGCCTAGAAGTGGCTTTCCTGTCCTTGCTCCTTGTCAGTCCTTGCTTGCTGTTGTTGCTGAAGTTGCCAGTGGCCATTATGAGTGGGGAAAAAAATGCTCGCTTTCTGAAAGCCCTGCTCACAGTCATGCTCTGAACGTGCAGTTCAAAGTACATTTTCTTGCTTAGCATATCTCCTTCCTGACTTTTCAGAGCCCATGTTAATACTATTATTTCTCATCAAACATTCATCCATACATCATTTTTGCCAGTTGAAGCATGAGTAGGCTGCACAGCTCTATTCACCAGACAAGTGTGCCTTTCAGTTGCTGCCTGGACTCTGTGGTCGTGTTGTTAGCAGCTGGCTGTTTGGGTTGTGTTTTCGTTAAGTGGAGATCCTATTTATAGGTGGCAGAACACATGCATGTCCTTGTCTATGCTACTGCAGATCCTGGTTAATCTCTTCTGTTACAAAAGCCTCGCCAACCAGTTAGCATGCTCTATATTAAAATTAGCGTGGGAGAGCCTTAGAGGGCTTTTTCTTCCTCCCCCTCTTTCCATCGCTATCTTGAAGCTTTGGAGCAGACTGATAGCACAGAGACAGACTGCTTGTCTGAAAGCTAGGGGCAAATATTTCCCTTGCAGCTGGTCTCTTTCAGGTTATGGATCTGTGGCAGTGATGCCCAACGCAAAATGTCATTAGTTATGACGCATTTTTATGGCAAAGGATCTGATTTTAAATGAGGTGTTTAATAAGTGTGCATCGCTCCCCAGGCTTTACCCAGAGGAGGGCAGAGTTAGGTTCTGTTTGCTGCTTGAAAATTAGACAGCAGGCAAGGTATCTGTGGTGACAGGAGGCTGGCAGCTGTCTCATTGCTGCTCAAGGGCTGAGGGAGTAGAAGGTGTTGGTTAACACCCAGCAGACGAAAACTGATCGGTATCTGCACGCTTGGCAGTGTTGGTGAGATGGGGAGTACGACCTGGTGCCTTCAGGCACTCAAGCAGTCTGTGGCACTGTGCTATTTAGAGGTGCTGGTTGTGCTTAAAAGTTAAAGAGAAAAAGAAATTACTACAGAATAATTCTATGTATTAAACAGTTTGTTTTTTCTTTCTTTTCTTTTTTTTTTTCCCCCTTAGTTGCTCCTAGAAGCTCTGCCATCTTAAGAAGTAGGAGATTTTATGGGAGAGGGTATGAAATCAGGCCCTCCTTTCTGTACTTGTCTCTTCTAGGGTTCATACAGTTCTGGGCTGTTTTTCTGTCCTTATGTTCAGGAAGGAATTCCCTCAATCTCACACATCTTTCTTTGCTGCTGTCTTCCTGACTCACGCTGTTACTTGTTTCACATGTAGGAAGGAAGTACAGTCTCCCAATGCACCAGGCCCTGGGAGCTGCTTTGCTTTTATAGTTATACCATAATTCTTGTTCAGCACTTTCTACGCTGCTGGTCACAGTATTTTCAAGGACTGTTGCAATATTTTAGGAATCCCAGACGAAAGGATGCCTTTGGTGACCATAAATCTTACTGAATGCTGAGTCTCTGGCCTTCTTAAAATCTGTTTCTAGACCTGTCCTCTGCATGGCCTGAAACTGGGGCAAGTGTGGCTTTTCTACTGCTTGTACACAAGCATTATCTGCGCAGGGAACCAAATGTGAGTGAGTGTGTGGGAGAGATGGAACATGTCTGGGTCTTTCACTATCATGGTTAGCATATAAGCATGGGCCAAACAGTTGAGCATCACTCCAGACTGTGCTAGAAATGCAGCCATAGGGTCATAGCTGAAGAAGTTGTAACATGGACTACACACTTGGCATTTAGAGGACTCTTAATATGTCCTACACCAATCTTACAGGTTAGCCAGTCAGTATTTACTGAATGCTGCGCTGTGTTTAGTAGCATTAGCCTATACTGGCATATCTTTAGAGACCACGTTCTGAATGGACAAATTGTGGAGGCTGAAGGAATTTCTTGGTATATCCTTGAAGTCTCTGCCCCTGATGGAGGCAAGCTCCAAGTCTTTCTTTTGCACGAGTGATAATTTGATTTGTGACTCTAAAATGGCAGCCTATGTCTCTGGGTCTCTAAGTACATGAGAGAAATTCCTGTTGTGGGAAGAGATCTGCTTTTGTTTGTGAACTGGGTACGAATTAGCTGGATAATTTGTAAATGTGCAAATGTACTTTGCTTGCTTGACTCAAAATGATTTCATCCACAAATACTTAGGATGACAAGAGGGGGGGAAAAAAAAAAGCTGGCAGTGTTTCATTGTGTGCTTTAGAAAATGACTCATTACTGCAAGGATTGTCAGGGGTATTTCTCAGGGTACTTTTCTGATCTTCCAGATGAGCCATATGTACAGGGCATGCGTAAGTGTGAAGAGTCTTCTCCAGTGTGTTGTCCAGGAACTGCCTTCCCTTTGGGAAGAATGATTGTAATGACTGTCTTTTCCCACCAGCAGATTCTGCCTCTGTCTACAACTGCAACGTGCTCAGTCCTTGAACACAAATGAGCTTTTTAAGGAACTTTCTAGGGAAGAAGCATTTCCAAACAGTTACCCAAATCTTACATAAATCAGTGCCTGGATGAAAGGCTAGTGTCCTCAGCCAAAAGATATTGCTGAGTAATGTGCCTTAATAGAGAGAAGGAGAAAGATGTTGTCTGGCTGTCCTGCTGGTGAGAACAGTGCTGCAGACTGCTGAGACAGAAAGCACATGGGCATTTTGGGAATACCTGGTGAGCTAACAGTGTTCTGGTAAGAGGACAAAGGAAAAAAGTGTACTGCAAAGAATGGTGTCCAGAGAAGTCCAGTTATTTTCTAATCTTAGAGTCTGGCTGTTACAAACAGGACGTGAATGTAGGAAACAAACTGTTAGATCTCTGTAATCACTTTTTTTTCTGTGTTTAAAGTGTTGTTATTTCTGACACGTGCATCCCACAAGTGTCTAGGAACAGTGTGATGGCTCACATTGTTTTACATTCATGGGTATGTCTCTATTTTAATGCCATGTGTCTGGGACAAAAAAAGACAGATGCTGCTCTGTATTGTGCAGAATGTAGAAGAACCTGGTTTATCTGTCCTTTTCTTCACAACCTGTCCTTTTTCATATAGTTCACTGCTATTGAGAGTTTGGAAATAGGTTCAATATGTGCCTGTGCTAGGAGAATTGTGTAAGCTTTAAGTTGTTTTGGCCACTGCTTTATGATGGGTATAAATAGGTATGTCCTTCTGTGGATACTGTGTAATGTCAGTCTGCATTACCTATGAAGATCACATCCATATACCTGGGATATGATCAGCACTGACCAGAAAGATATTGCTAGCAAAGGATGCAGAACAACAACAAAGCTCTGGTGCTTTTTGCAGGGCTCCATGTCAGCCTGTTACAGATGATGGGGAAGAGCCGAGCAAATACTTTGCATCTCTCTGTAAATTTTCCCTGTTCTGTCAGAAAGGCAACTCATTTAAATAAAAACATAAATATAAGGGATGCAATTAAATCATGCCATTCACAAGGAAGGTCCAGGGACTGACTCTGGGTGCCTGTCTGGTCGTGCCAGATTCTCAAGGCTTTGAAGCATATACACGTGTCTGGAAAAGTGGTTCATGAACTTCTGAAGGTCTGAGATGATTTCTGAAGGATATTGGAAATGTAAGTAAGAGAGGCAGGATGCTTGTTGTGGGGGCTTAAATCTGCTATGCAGGAGTACAGCAGCTGTTAGAAAATGCTAAGGTTTGTGAAATGTAAAAAGTTGACAGTTATGTGCCTGGGCTTTTTCCTGTCTTTAGATCTTGAAGATGAAGTAATACTGTAGGGTCTCTGGCATTTAGTGCCAGGATAGTTCTGCCTTCTCTGTATCAGAACCAGAATCTGTGAGACCTGGCTTTGGTTGTTGTTGGGGTTTAACCTGGCAGGCAGCAAGTACTGCACAGCCAGTGGGGTGAGGGAGAAAATCAGAAAAAAAACAACAACCACTCAAGAAAATACAATTTGTGGATTGGAATAAAAGCTATTTACTAAAAAAGAAGAAGATAGGAAAAAAAAATAATTAAAAAATGAGTGAATGAGTGACACACAGTGCAGCTGCTCACCACTGATACCCAGTCGGTCCCCAAGCAGCAGCTGCCCCCCACCTCTCTGGCCAACTCCCCCCAGTTTTATAAGTTTTTTCACATACTGTCTACAGTATGGGATATCCCTTGGGGCAGTTTGTGTCAGCTATCCTGATTCTGTCCTCTCCCAGTTTCTTGTGCCTCCCAAGTCCCTTGCTGGCAGGGCAGTATGAGAAGCTGAAGTGTCCTTGGCTCTGTACAGCCACTGCCCAGCAACAACTGAAACATCCATGTGTTATCAGCATTGGTTTCCTCCCAAAAGCAAAATATAGCATCATATTAGACACTATAAAGGAAAAAAAAACAACACCAGAAAACTGTTCCACCTGAAATCAGGACAGTCTGTTGGTTGTTAATATATTACCTCCCCCCAAACCCACTCAGTCCTGGTGGAGTTGCTCCTGCTAGGAGCTGATTGAGCTGCTTTCACTTGTTTTCATATGTACCACTGTCCTTTTTAATTTCACACATCTGAGTGTAGGTCTAGTTGTTCTCAAAAAAATAAAAATAAAAATAAAAAAAAATAAAATCTGCAGGTCTTTAAGACTTCCCAGTTCTTCCAGAGATCTGTCAGTTACTTGAGTGCAACCTACCTTAGAGCCACAAGGAAGTGGGCCTACTCTGTGTTCACAGTTCTCTGTGGACAAATGGTAGGGAAACGGGTTGTGCTAAGGTTTTCAGAGCCAGTCTCTTCTGGAAGCATAAAAAATGTTCAGTATGGAATATGGAATGCAACATCTGGATGTTTTTCCTTGCTTTAGTTCACTTACCGCTATTGAGTGCTCTTTAGAATTAGAGATTACTGACAAGTGCCAAGATGAATGGCTTACCTTCTTGTCCAGGTTGGTTTGTCTGTAAGCAGTGTTTGGTTCTGTGCTGCGGGAGGATCCCTTTACTCTGGTAGGCATGCAGGCAGCACTTAGCAGAAAGTATGCAGACTGAATCAGAGGTGGGGAATGGCAGGCTACAGATACGCTTGAGCAGACTAAATCAAACTGTGGCTTGTAAGATGTGCATATGCAAATTGTCAGAAATGCACTTTCTTTGGAATGGGCTTAAAAATAGGAGATGGGTTTGTGGCAGAGTGTTTGAGAAGTGAAGTGTGGGAAAAATGAGGGTTAATTAACCAGGAAAATGAGGGTTGCGTGTTTAGTGTTGCAAGCATGGAATGGTCTGAAATCTCCTGCCTTGCAACAGTAAGTAGGCTCCCCAGTTCTCCTGTCTCCCTAGCAGGGAGAAACAGACCTGGCTCCTGTAGAGCAGGTCGCAGAGAGGTTCATGGGCAGCTTGTTTGTTCCTTGGGACCCAAGGATGGGCGATGATGCTGATGGAGCAGAAACTGCTGGATGGCGGCAGTTCACTCTGCCCATCAAGGTGGGTGTGTGTTATTTTTCGCTCTCTCCATGCTGGGCTAGCAACAAGCAATTCTTTCCCCAGCTAAGTGACATCCCATTTGGAGGTTGGGTTGAAATTTGGAAATCAGTAGGAGCTTTTTTTTGCTGCTGTTCTGTTCTGCTGCCCTTGAATCTCTGTTAGATGGCTGGTATTGCTGAACCATCTCTGGAGTAACGGGAGGGCAAACGTGAGGTCTGTGCTTGCTCGAACAGCTGAATTAAATGGAGGGGCGGCTGCACGCTGACAGAATGGGATGATGATAGTGTTCGGATCTCCTTGGTAGGCTCACGCCTCCGGCCGTGTGGCAGTCATTACAGAAAATCACCTTCAGCCGGCTGGAGCAGGGGAGCGGGAGGGGAAGGAGGGAGCGGAAAGCCGCCTGCAGTGGCGGGGTGCGGCCGCCAGGGGGCGCGGTGCTGCCGCTGCGCCGCTACCCGAGGCCCTTCCGAGCCCGGCGCTGAGGGGCAGAACGAGGCCGTGGTGTTGTTCCACGCTTTTCACTTTTTTCCCCTCATCTTCCTGTCTTTTTCTAATTTAAAAACTCTCCGATGAGGAGGATGCCACGACCCTCTGAGTAGCCCATTCTGTGTAATCGCACCTACTGTTGGAAAGGTTTTTTTCCCGGCGTAATTAACTAAATCCTCTTTACCACAAAGGCTGCTTAATGGTACTATGTGAATAAAGAAACTAGCAAAATCTTCATTTTATTCAAAAAGCCTCCAAAAACCCCTTCCATTTATCAGGAATCATTTATCTCCTCACTTCTTTCTGACTAAACGAACAATTGTTTTATCCTTCCCTTTATATTATTGCTTTCTAAACCCTTTCAGCCATTTTTGTATTCCTTCTAATTCATCTACGTGTTGCATAGTTTGCCTCACCACAGTGGATACGAGCACCACACAGTTGCCACCATGGCACGTAATGATTATATCTCCTCTGAATGCCTGCAGCACATGCTTATGAAATCATTGGGAGCTTTGCTACATTTATTATAGCTTAGTTCTCTCAGGCTGGCATCCTTACAGCAACATCTTAAATGGGAGGAAAAATAGCAGAGCTTTTATCCCTGGATGAAACCTGTTCCTCAGTCACCTTGTTTCAAGTAACTGTCCTAATAAAATTAAAGGGAATCTATATCCCTCATGTGCTGCAAAGTGTTGCTTAGGGCTTGAGCAGTGCTTTCACTGTGCAATTAGACTTTAGCATTTAAAAATAAATAAATAAATAAATCTTGAAATCTTGATACATGTGTTTTCCTTCTACACTGATTTAGTTTTCAGAAAGATTTCGCACAGCAAAGCTTACAACAGTGTGCACTGTTCACATGGCACTTGTATGTTTTGAGTGGCAGAAAGCTCTGTTGCTCACAGTCAACGCATTTCTTCTTGACTTGCCTGCCTTGAAGGTCTGCCTTGCCTTGCAGAGAGGCAGTGGGTGGGGAATTAATTGGGTTGTAATTAGAATTTGGGATGGTCTGACAAGGCATTGCTGTTATTTTTTATAGACTGAACAACTAGTCTGTAAGCGTGTTGGTATGCCAGTGCCTGGAAGGAGAAGCCCACAGATATAGAATCATAGAATCACCAAGGCTGGAAAAGACCTCTAAGATCATCCAGTGCAACCATCCACCTATCACCAATATTTCCCACTGAATCACATCCCTCAGTACAACATCTAAACGTTTCTTCAACACCTCCAGGGTTGGTGACTCCTCCACCTCCCTGGGCAGTCCGTTCCAATACCTGACCACTCTCTCAGAGAAGTAGCATTTCCTAACGTCCGATCTGGATTTCCCCTGGTGCAACTTGAGGCCATTCCCTCTAGTCCTGTTGCTTGCTATGAATGATAATCCATCACTTCTGCTTCTAGCTGCCCTGCAGGGCTCTCTCTGCGTGGGAAGGTGGGCCTCATTTGCTAGCTGCTCCCTTCAGCTCAGGCTGAACCTTGTGAGCCCTGGGGAGCTCTTATAGAAGGATATGCAGTATGAAAGGATGTGGACAACCGTCTTCCTCTGAAACCATAGAAAGTAGAAGATAGACAGATAGTTGCAGCCCAACATACAGCTCCCAGATTGAGTTAAAAGTTTCACGGAACAATTGAAAGTGAACTTTTATGAGCTGTCCTCACAGTATGTAATTGGTATGTTTTCTTCTGAGTCTTATGGTTATGTGAACCATAATGTGAACATCACAACAGACATTGCACAAATCGGCGTGCACAATTGACCCTGCCTTGTCTCCACGTGCACTTAAGAGATCACACAGGAACAAGCACTTATGTTGTAATTGTGCTTCAGCTATGGGTTTTGTGCTGGCATTTTAGGCTGCTTCTGCCATTTCTGTTGTCCCTGCTGTTCTGGTCTGTAGGACAGGACTGTAGAATGAGATCTGTGAGCCTGAAATAAGTCTTACACAAGAGGGTGCAGGCAGCATCTCTGATTGTCTTTGACTGAATAACTGTAGAGCACCCTTGAGGCTGCTCTTCATGTTCAGAACCTCACTACTTTTTCCTCTAAGCTAGATTTGATATATCTATATACATCTTAGTGTTTTGTTTAGCTTGTCCTCTTGCCACATATTAAACCCTGTGTTGACTTTTTTAGCATCCTAGCCATTTCTGTAGTTATTTCTTTTTTCTGTTGGCATATTGTTAAGCAGCTCACCAGGCACAACATTTAATCTTCAATTTTATGTGCAGCTTTTTTTAGTTTTAGTTTAGCAACGTATCTGCCTGTTATATTCTCATTGCATAACATCCTTTACCTTGTACTTCATTCTGAGTTTTACTAACATTTAAGCAAATACAATTGCTGCACCAGGGAATAACTTGTTATTACCTTTGTATTCTGTAGAACTTGTGTAGCACTTGCCATGTAAAGGTACTGCTTTACATAAATAATACTGCTCAGGGGAAGAATGAGAAAGAAGGGAGTCTGCACAATTGCTGTAAACATTCGTGTATTTTCTGGTGGCTTTTATCTTTTTTTGTACCCCACAGTTTTTTCCTATGCTCTGGAGTCTTTTCATGAGAGAGCTGAGGGAAGCAAGATGGTGAAGGCAGAGAAGATGTTTCTTATCTTTGATAACTTCTTTGTACTTTGTTGTACTCCTACAGACTCTTTCAACTTTCTGCTGTTCCCTCCTTGTTCATCTAAGTCACACACATGGGTCTGTCAGGAGGGGACCTCTTCCAGGGCCTGAAGTGACAGGAGAAGAGGCAATGGCTTTAAAGTAAGGGAGGATAGATTTAGGCTGGATATAAGGAATACATTTTCATAGTGAGCTTGTGAGACACTGGAACTGGTTGCCTAGAGAAGCTGTGGATGCCCCATCATTGGAAGTGTTCAAAGTCAGGTTGGATATTGAGCCTTGGCCAACCTGACAGTTGTTAACGTCACATTATCAGTTGTTAATGTGATAGAGGCAGCCCTGCTAAGCACAGATTATGAGTGTGGAAGTTACACAAAACTAGATAATCTGTATGGGAGAGCTGTAGATGAGCAGAGAACAGTCTCAAATATCAAACTAGCATACTAGCCACTCATGTCTCTTTAATTTCATCAGTAATGTTTTTATAATAGGTGTGAGCAGCCCATGAATGTTTTCATTTTAAAAAACATAATTTTTTGAATTCTCTGAGGACCTCATTGCTATCACACTAAGTATTTTTTTAAACTGCTTTTGCAAGCTTTAAGTACCTTATTCTGATATTACATAAGAAATTTGTTAGAACTCTGAATGATTTCTTAGTGTATAACTTCGAATGCATTAGCATGAACTTGTATTTTCCAGTTAGAAATGGTTTTTCTTTTTGAACCTTCTCTGTTCTCCATTTCTGAAATGACAGCAGGTGCTCTAATTGCTCATTGTATACTTAACCCTGTTACACTCTGACTTGTGATGTGACTACCTAGGGATGTGTCAAGCTGCTCATCTTTCAGCAGCCTTAGTTAGATGGTCTCCTGGTGTTCTGCCCCTAAGGGTGCACCCTGAGATGATCTCATCATCTTTTAAATTTGTGTTTCAGTTTTAATTTTGATGAGCTTCAGTTCTCTGGGCGCTGCTGTTGAATATACTGAACTTTATAGAGTGTGAGATTACCAATTGATGACACTTGGAAAGTAAAAGAATAGTCATAATTGTCCTTCCTGACACGTTCTTATTTTTCTCCTTTTGCAGGGTTTTTGTAGAGAAATGTTATGTGTTTGTTACAACTTAGTTGTCCTGACAGAAGTTTTAAATGCAGTAGAGAACTATTTACCTTCTGGAATGGCTTTGCTGTGTCTCAGCTTTTTTTTTTTTTCCCCATATTATTTCTATGTGGGAACACAGATATCACGAAGGGTAACAACAGCTAGTAGTTAGTTTTGAGCATTTGCAAAGAAAATTTCAAATTTCCTGCTAAGACTCCAACTTCCCAATTTCTGTTAGCTCTCCAAAACATTAAGAAACAAAACAAAACAAAGAAAAAACAACAAAAGGTCTTGTTCCAAGTAATGAAAATCTGTAATCTACATTGGATATGAGACTTTGAACAACTATTAAGCCAGGTAATTATAGAGAATATAGGGATGTAATTTATCTCCCTTGAGCTCTGAAATGAGATTGGAAGATTACACAAATGTTAAGCTGGAAGGAACTTCCCAATCTTGTTGTCCAGTCCACACACAAAGCACGGCCAGCTCCAACAGATTGTCCAGGACCGTGTCCAGTTTATTCGGGTTATCTCTAGGGATGAAGACTGCACTCCTTCTCTCAGCAACCTGTCCCAGATTTTGACTTCAGTACACACACACAATTTATATATATTAAGAAAAGTATTTTCTTGTGTTCAGATGCCACCTCCTAAATTTCAGTTTGTGCCTATTGTCCTCTCCATTGGCACAGCTAAGAGGAGCCTGGCTTCCTCTTCGTTCTTTCAGATCATGTATTTATAAATATTGATAAGGTAGCACCTGGGCCATCTTTTTTGCAGGCTGGACATTCCCAGCTTTATCAGCATCTCTATGATGAGAGGCTATATTCAGACACTTCATCATTTTAGTGACCCTACACTGGACTCATAATAGACAATCCTTATCTTTCTTGTACTGGGAAGCCAGGAGCTGGATGCAGTATTTTAGATACAGCCTCACCAGTGAAGCATGGAGAGCAAGGATCACCCTGATGACAGTCCCTTACACAGTCCCATGTTTCAGAAAGATGGTGAAATGTAAAAGCATCATTTTGTCTTATTGAACCAAAATTAGCATTTGAATCACAGAATCACAGAATGGCCCGGGTTGGAACGGACCTCGAAGATAATGAAGCTCCATCCTCCCTGCCTGCAGCAGGGCCACCAACCTCCATATCTAATACCAGACCAGGCTGCCCAGGGCCCCATCCAACCTGGCCTTGAGCACCTCCAGGGATGGGGCAGCCACAACCTCTCTGGGCAGCTGTTCCAGCACTTCACCTAGTAAAGAACTTGAAGGGCAGTGCTGCTTAGTAAATGAGATAGTGGATGACGTGTATCAAGACAAATGGTTTGGCTATGTTTATTTCTGCATTCATTACCAATTTTGAGATAAAGCTGCTGGGATTGCTGGGATGATGAATGATTGTGCTACAGGTGTATGCGCTCAGCTTATGGCTCTTGTGCATGCATATGGACAGTGTATTACGTATACATGTGTTTTGATTTTTTTTTTTTTTTTCTTTTTAAAAGCAGTCCTAATTAGAAGATGTAATTATTTTGTTTCTACTGAAAGCAGTCAGGCTTCCAGTGTATTGCTCGTTGGGTTTTTTTTTTCCTTCTTTTTTTTTCCCCCTCAATAATTATTACAATGTTTCCTGGCATTCATCAACACTTCTCAATTACTAGGAAGAATGTGATTAGTCATTCACTTCCTTATGCTTCCTACCAGACATACAGAGATCATTGCAGGCAAGTTGAAATAAGCCTTTTCAAATTTTCAAAATGTGCTGCAACTAGTGGAAATTTGGGGGAAGCACCAGTTTAAACAGTCTATCAACAGATTGCAGTACAAAAGGCAACTTAGTGTCTGACTGTAGCTGAGAATCTGATGACTAACAGCAGATGAGTTGTGCGTGAGGAAGGATTTCTGTCACTGAAGTAAATAAAAATCTGTTGAAGTGGCTCATGGAGTTCAAGTCCAGCCTGAATACATCTCAAAGCAACCTGAGAAAGCAGAGTTCAAGTGTCAAAAACCCCAAATTCTGAGCCAGACCTCGAGAGCTGACAGTCCTGTGTTTGCACTGGGATTTATTTGAGTTTGCTGGATTCAGTCAGAATTCATATACATAAAAATTCATTCAGGCCAAAAAGAATTGGTAAGCCAAACAGACAAGTGTAAAGATGAGAATTTTAATCTTTATCCTGCAAATGTGGAACATGTGTATGTCTTGCATGAACTGAACTTGTGTTAGGCTTTCAGAAATAGGTCTAATTTCCCTGCACTATACCTATTTGCTCAGTTTTTAAAATGAGAGCTTAACCCTTCACTGCAGCCTGTGGGGACAGAAAATGCCTTCTCAAACAATTTGTCGGCATTTTGTCTGGGCAAGAAATTTGTGGAAGTGCATGGCTTGATTTCTTCTGAAAGAATGAGGTGATCCTTTTGTGTCCACATAGGAAAGTAAAGCTTTTCTCTTCCTCTGAAATCTCCTTTTCTAGAAACAACCTCTAAATAGCATAGTGCAGTAACATGAATGGACGTTCAAGATCCACATCTGTTGCTATAGGATATAACCCCTCATTTTTTTTTTTTTTTTAAAAAAAAGCCCTTACGTAGGTATTTAATCATTGTTATTATTACTGAAAGCTTGGACACCCATTTTAATATGGTAATCAGTTGCCATGTTTCACCCCAGGTTCTGTGATATAGGAAATGTGTGCTAACATGCACGTACGTCTGGCTCAACAAAGGCTTCCAACTGAAATAAGTCATGCAATTTCTTTTAAGTTGGATGTGAACTCTTTTCCCGTTCTCCCTTCCCTCTCTTCTGAAATTCTGGAAACCTGGTTGCTGGTTTGGAACATCAGTAAAGTGAGGTCTCTTCACCATTTCTATTTCTTATGCTTTATTTTGAGCTGCTGCTACGTAAATGAAGATTCAGTATTTTTTCTGAATGCTTCCTGAAGAGCCATTCTCTCCCGGCTGAACGTGAGTTGACATTAACTTGCTGACCAGCAATAGCTTTTCTGTTTGTTTGTTTGACTGGCTCCTTCTTACTAGTGTTTGATTATATGATGTCATTAGGCGTTGGAGGTAAAACCTACCATTGTAGTGGAAGTGGAAACAACCAGAGGAGAGAGTGTCTGTCCTCGCCTGGTAACTGACTGACTAGGGAAGTACTTGAGTCTGCTTCAGGCTATGAGGCTTCGACTCAGCTTGTTGAAGGCATTTGGCCAAAGACAGCTTCACACCTGAAATGTGAAGGATGGCCGTGGAGACTTGGCGCAGCAACAGCAGGACGTGTAGGTTCCTTGTTCAGTCCTGTTGTAGATGAAGCGTGTTATTTTTCTTAGCCCGCTTCCTTCGGAGTTAAGTCTTCTGCCTTTATATTCCTGACAGTAAAGGATGTTAAGTGTTTTACATACTGCAAGAGTCCTAGAAGTAGATCCAAGTGAATTTCCATTTGGGGGAATTCTGAGGAAGTGGGTCCTGTGGGCCTTGAAGGGGGAAGGTAATTGCTGTGTTGGCCACGATTCCTGTCCGTGGAGGAATGGCTGTTGCTGGAGGGTTGCCTATCGGACAGAGTGAACTTATAATCTGTCTGTAGTGGCCAAAGTAAAATAAGCTGTGGCGAATTCCATGTTTGGCTTATTGCAGTACCTCAGTCTGAGATGATTAGAGATTTGAGAAGAAGGACAGGGATGAAAACCTGTCTCAGGAAACCTAATTCAAAAGAAAGCGGAGAGAAATTCAGCACCTTTTCTTCTCTCCGGTACTTCAGCTGCTGGAAGCACTGCGCCCTTACTCACCCAGTGTGCTGTGAGGAAGGTCCTATCATAACAATCACATTAAAGAGTTATTGGTTACAGTTCTGTGTTGGGTACAGTTTGGGGGTAATAAACACTACTGAGATAATCCAGCATTACTTACTTTCAGATCACTCTGATATTGATGCATTCCCTTGCATGTTCTCTGCTCGTGACCTATTTTTGATGAGTTTCACATCTGCTTTAGCAGCTCTTTGACAACCAGAAAACAGAGCTGTTTACTGAGTTCACAGCTGCTGCTAATATTGATGCAACTAGCCAGAAATGACTGTTTTCTTGGTTAGCTCATCCTGTTGAATGAACCTCTCGGCAGGGTTTGTTGCAAGTTTGTTTCAATTGGAACGCTCTCAAAAGTCCCCACATCTGTGAAATTCTCGTACTTCAGCCTTCCTAGAAACCCAGAAATGTATACACCCCTGCTAATTCCAGTAATTTTCTTATATTTCCCATGGCTTGGCTGCACTGGCTATTCACAGATAGGGAAAGCATGACAGCTTGTTATAAACAGGACAAAATTCCTTTTGTCGTTAGTGAATACTAAGGCTACTGACAGCTTCACACTTAACACGGTCTTTAAGGATACGAGACTCCCGATCTAGCTTACAGACACCATTACTTAATGTTTTATATTTGTTTTTTTTTATAGTACCAAAGTATACAACAAAAGTAGCTTATTTTTCATAGTGTCTTTGTATGAAGATCAGAGTTAAGTTGGTGGGAACGTAAAATAATGTTTCAGTGATGTGTTTCTTTGCCTCACCTTTGGTGTACTCGGTGACTGGTTTGTTCAGAGTGCATAATTTCTCAGTGAGGCTGCATTCTTAAAGGCTGAATGCCTAGCTGTGCTGAGCGACTGGAGTGTTTATGGACACTTTGATGCCCTTGCACTTACTCCTGTATGGATTAGTTACTTACGAAACACTTGTTCCTACAAATCAAAGAGACTTTTGGACCTTTGGGGTTTAGGTGGAAGAAGTTGCAGCTGTGTGAAGTCCGAACACAGCTTTTTGTTTTGCCTTTAGGCATTGATTAATAGCTTGTACTGCACACTGCTGGAAGCAGAGAGAGATTCCAGGCTTCACGAAGCTTGAGAGCACATGGCTCCAGGTCCAGCTCTGAGGGCTTGTGTCTGGGGGCCATCCTTCCCGTAGCTGAGATACTGTTTGGAGGTGTTAGTGATAATTGCACGTGCTTTTAGTAATTGTAATTCTACAACCTTTCCTTGGATCTCAAAAAGCATTTCAGCCTTCCTGTATCCTCATGGGATAATTGTTTGCAGGCTACACGTAACCTGAATTACAGATGTGGAAACAAAGGCACAAAGAGTATAAAAGATATACTGGAGTCATTCCGGTGTGTAAGAGACAAAATCGGGTGAAAAGCTTTTTGATTCCTACCTGTGTCGTACTCTTTCAGCAAGTTTCATGCTTCATTCAGCTTGGGAACTTCTAGTGTCACAGTACCTCGCAGGTAGCTTTCATTTCTTAATGGCTTTCAACTGTTTGTTTTTAAGTTTGCTTCCAGCTATTGATGAAGCTTATTTTGAATTTCCTTTAGTCCACGTTGAAGCTTGTGGTGTTGACTGCTGAAGTACTTTGTGATCCGTCCCTGCTTATTCTTAGATTATGATGGAAAATGTGCTGACCAGCCTTTGCTTTCATTTTGCCAAGTACAACCAAAAGGAGATACTGGAACACTCGTTTGAGCTGTTCTTAGCTAGACTAAAATATTTAATTGCAAATATGCTTTTCAGTTTGCATTGTTTCACTCTAGAAGAAAAGTGTTGTGTAGTGACTTAAAAGCATTCATTGCGGCAAATAACTGCATTTATAATACCATGCATATTTGTACCCTAACAGCAAGGGAAGATGCAGATAAGGTGAGTCCCCACCATATGAAGTGCTGTTCCAAAAAACTTGTAATCTTACCAGAATGCCTCTTAAACAAATTTTGGTACCTGAAAGTTCCATATCTAGGTTTCTTTCAGTGCCAATGGAGAACACAAATCTATCTAGAATTCTTTGTATTTCACCTGTCTCAAATACTTATCTTAGAAAACAAAGTCTTGTTCTTATGGGATCTCTGTTTCATTGATTCATTGCAAGGGGATCCCAGCTAAATAGCTGATGTTAAGCTTCTGAGTTTTAGTTGTCTGAATCTGTCCAACACAAATCCCACCTGAATTTGAGGCAAAACATAAACATGTTAGAAGAAATGTATTGTGAGTGGGTGCTGTGGAGCTGAAAGTGGGCAGAGATGTCTTATGTTGTGGTTATACAAGTCTCAGAATTCTTGTCTTATTGTGAATTATGAAGAACAAGAAATTAATCCAGTCAAGGTAGCTGTTTGTGGACTTTCTTCATGGCAAGAGTCTTTGCCAACACATCACTGGTCCAGCATCTGCAAGGATCATCTAAGCTTTCTGTGTTGAGTCATACTGCATTAAAACACAGCTTTGAGGCTGCAGGGATGGCAGATTTTCATCATGGCAGCTCTACTCAGCTGACTCCTAGCCAGACAGATGTTAACAGCATTTCCTATAGATAGGAGAGTGTTTTTAATGGTTTCATAGGGCCTTGCTGCTGTATCATTTCCCATCTGCATACGGCAGTGTATTAACTGGTAAGCTGACACTTACCTGTATGCATTAATAAAGTCCCCTTGTGTTTGTTGGAGGTGTCCATGGAACAGTGCAGGAAGAGCAAATGCTATGATAGAGCAATCATCTCCTTCCATGGAGAAATTCTGTCACACAATGGCAGAGATTGGAAGGGACCACTAGAAATGTCCCAGTCCAGGCCTACTGCTCAGAGTTGTCCAAAGCAAATTGCCAAATGTTTAAAATGAGTTCCAGCAAAACTTGGAGGAAGGAAGCAAAGTACTAGCTTGCAGTAAGGCTGGAAATTTAGTAGCAAAAATGCTGAATTTCTATGGCACAGTACAGATCAGCAGATTCTACAGATTGGAACAGGGGAATCCTTCCATCCCCAACTGAGATAAATGAGGTAGTTCACACCTTTCAAAACTGCAATTTAAGGCAGCCTGAAAAGTGATGGAGAGAGCACTCTGTCAGCATATGCTCAGTGCATGTTCTCAATTTGATCTGTACATGTGAGAACAAGACAATTGTCTTATTTTTCAGATGCACGCCGGATTTCTCCAGTACAGTTCTGTGGCAATGGGTGAATTCCACAGAAAAGCTTGACAGCCGCAGAACATAAAGTCTGGAACATGGATAAACTAGTTAGGATAAAATAGAAACCAGCAAAGACCTCTGCCAAAATCTGAAGTGAAATGAATAGAGGTTCAAAACGAGTTCATTCAGTACGCCTGGCTCCTTGTTTCCATCATTTAGGAATAATTACATTTTTGTCACTAACATTGTTTTTAAATGTCAATAGAAACCAGACAACTAGATTTGTAAACCCTGCCCTGTCATATTGAATGTATTAGGTTTTCCAATAGCAGTCCCTTTTAAGTAAGGGTGAAGAAGTATTAAAAGCTCGCTAACTCATGAGTGTGAGGAAGCTATTGAAATAGCTTGTTAGGCTCTATGACAAGCAAGCTGAAATATAATAGGCCCAGTGCTTTGTGAAGGAGTCGGCAAGTTGTGGTTGAACAGAGGACAGTGCCCGAGAGTTTGGAGGCCGGATGATTTGTGCAAAGGGGATGTTGGAAGGTTCACTGCAAAATAAACAAATGGGGCTACCCACAGGGGCAGCATTAAACTGAGACCAAAATGCTTTCTTTTCTTAGCTTCTAAACATAAGTTTAGAGTTTGTCTGTCCGAAAATGGTATTTTCACTTAGCATTTCTTTCTGTACCAATGGCTGAGGAGATGTTTTCTGTTACCTAATTCACTTACATTTGTTCCGAACCAAATTTTCCTTGTCCTTTTAAATAGTGAGACTGTGGTCTTTCTGCTAATCCAGAACAGCATGTGATTCTTTTCTTGCAATCTTAGATACGATCTGTTAACTCTGTCCAACTCTACTTTTCCGTTCTTATCCTTCTGCTTTGGTACTCTGCTTAAATATGCTTTCTTCATTGCACCTATCGTTTACTTTGTCAGAAATTAGAAGATTCTGACGTCTTCTACTAGAGCAGCTTTGGGTACCTGGGAAATGGAAGCTAGCTTCTGGCAACACAGATCCCTACTGACAAATGAGGCATTTTCCATATCCTTAGGTAAACCACTGTAGATGACTAGCAACAGGACAGATTCATTGATAAAAGTTTGCTCCTAGCATTTACAGCTTTGAAGGCAGATTTGAGGATGCAAGTTGTATTGCCAGATGCAGTGGAACTTCTGTGTTTCCTAAAGGCCTCCTTGAACTGTAGCTCAGAAGCGTGGAGCTAGTCTTATTTATTCACACCAACTGAGGACTGAGAGGTCCCCTGGAATTTTCCTTAAAATAAACCAAAAACCAACAATGTTGTCTTCAGTGGAGAGATGCATTGTAAAGAAAATGTCTACAGAGACAGCTTGGACCTATATTAATCCCTGCCTTCAGTTTCTGGGGTTTAACTGTATATAATTCTTGGACGTGTCAAAATGCAACAGAGCTTAAGTTATCTAAGATTTAAGACCTCAATACGTATTTTCAGGGCCTCTAGAACCATCATTAGCATATGTCATCTCAAGAAGTATTCCCTCAAAAAGTACATCAGTAAACTTTTAGATGTAAGGAGTTGTTATAGCTGTTGATGGCTAACCAGAGAATATTACATTATGCTAACTCAATTTTTCCCAAAGGATAGGGATTTTTTTATGCTTATTTCCTTTTTCACTGAGATGACAGGTATGGGATATGTAAAGCAGAAGAGAATAGGGAAGCAGGAACATTTTCAGAACCAGTAGTTTGAAATCCTAGTTTTCAAATACCTTCTTAAATTACATATTTATTCTCTCTTTCTTTTACATAGCGTAGCTGGCTGCAAAGGAATCATCTTTCCTGTTTAGGCTGTAGATTACCAGTGTCCATTACTGAACTTTCTGAGTCATCCCATGTCAACATAACGTCTACACCGTATGCACATCACCAGGCCTTCACCAAAGAAAGGTTAGTCCTAACTCTCTCTGCAAGCACCGTGTCTCTGAGGCACTGCCAATTCTTCCTGTAGTTCCATCATTCCTGAGCAATTCAGAAGGGCCCAACTCTTTCCAGTCCTACCAACACATTCCTAGCTGAGTCAGGGAGGACACAGAGCCTTTATGTAACCCTGCTGATGTGCAGAAACATCACTATCTATGAACAACACAATCAACAGATCTATATGCAAAAAAAAACCCCAAACAGCCGAGTAAGACATGAAAGCAGCTTTGTCACCAGCATGTATGGGAACCAATCTGATCTGCCTGCTTTATTGCACCACACAGAGCTCAGGATGAAGAATGAAAGGTATTTAGTTATCAAAAAACAACCACCAAACAAAAACCTCAAAACAAACAGAAATGTACAAACTAAAATGGGACGTGCTTTGTCTAAAATTAAGGTAGTATGATGTATGCTTGTTATACAAACCTATGTTCCTCTGAAGTCACATCTCCTAGAATGTAGGGAACCATCTTGTGCAGTAATACATGGCCACAATAGCCCAGGCACTGATCTCTTTACTTCGCGTTCACATGTACCATATTTCTTTGCATACTCTTTTCTCAACAAGGACTTTAGAGCTTGTTGTGCTGCTTCATTGTTTGCTGATGGACTGGTCAAGACTCCCAACTTTAGAAACCGCATTGCTGAACTTGCAAAGCATCATCCTCTCCCATTTCATGGTCCATATTCTGCTACTGACCCATTAGCTTTTCTGTAATTGCAGTTCTGCTGTGTTACGTTAAAGTTGTGAAAGTCTAGTACTATCCTTATCTGTCTGCTTTCATGTGATGAATTTCTCAGGACCTCTTTGAGAGTTGTATAGATGGATAGTGAAGCAGACTCAGAACAGCATCTTATTTGCTGTTTGCATTATAATTATTGTATGCCCTTCGCAAATGGTATAATCCTCATTTTACTATAATTGTCTTAGAACGGATTTTAGAGTTGGAGAAAACTTCTGCATAGCTAACCTTGGTAGTATCCATTGTGTCCAGCAGATGCGAAGTGAAATGTTCTGAAATAAAACATCTTTAGCTAGATCTTTTCCAATATAGCAAGTAAAATATATGAATGTGTTATGATAGTAAATGCAAACCTCGAGATGGTTTCTAGCCTCTAAAAATGCAGCTGGTGAATGTTAGTGCTGAGGTGAGTAATTTGAGAAGGAAGGAATTTAAGGTATCCTAAATTCATGTTGCTTAGTGTAGGTGCCTTAATTTTCATGGGAAATTTTTCTTTTTCTTTTTTTTTTTTTACACATTCTTTCACTTTTTATTGTATGTATATCTGAGGGGAGAATGAAATTTTGAAAACTCAGGAAAGCATCTTGTAGCTCTGTAGAACTTTTTGTAGAACAAAGCTCCGTTTGGAGCATAATTTTTAATCTTAAAATACACACGTAAGAAGAAAACTTTTTCCAGGAGGTAGATTAGATTAATCACTGTTGCTGCATATGTTCAAATCAATTACTCAAAGAAAATACAAAAAATATTTTAACTGTTAATAGTACCCAAGTGCAGTGTAAATAAAGCACTCCTCTCTAAAACCTGGAGAAATATTTCTCTCAGCAGGGTTAAGTGAACTCATTTATTTTCCTTTAAAGACATAAAAGTAGTATCCTGGCTCTTTTCTTATCTTTTTTCAGATAAAGGTAATTTTAAGATTGTTTCTCCCTTCCCCTTCCCTTCCCTTCCCTTCCCTTCCCTTCCCTTCCCTTCCCTTCCCTTCCCCTAAAGATTAAAGTAATTTTCTAACTACTGATGGCAAGTGATTTGTTTATTTTTCACATGGATAAATTTTGAAGTGAAATGATTTATCCGTGTCCAGCTTCTCTTTTTACGGATATTCAGCTACAGAAAATGAATCAGAAGAGTTGGGAAGGATAGAAGAGAAAAATGAAGTGAATTTTAAGGTCAGCGTCATTCATAAAGATATCCACCTAACCTGATTAGTGCCTGTCCCTCTGGAGAGGGGAAAATCTTACACAACTGCATTAAAGTTGAGAAAAATGAGAAGCTGAAAAGAAGTTGTATTACTCTCTGCAGTAGATTATGTTGTACAGTTAACAAATGATCACCACGTACATTTTTTAAATATGTATATGTTTTTAAAGCATACATTGTTAAAGTCATGTAACTGAATGAGAAAAGGTAAATATAAAAACAAAGCAAGTGAGGTGGGTTATTATTTAACGATCAACTGGTTTCTTTATCATAGGGGACTAGATAAATGTTCTCTGCTAACAGCAGTGTGTTATTTATGGATTCAGAAGGGTTTGTTCTGTATCCTAATAATTACTCCACAATGGCAATATAAAATCTGAATGGTATTCCAGCTTTGCCTTCCTGAGCACCTAAGGTTATTTCTAGGCTGATGTTCAGCTCAGCAAGATATTCCAGGGGAACAAACCAAAGAGCAAGGCTCTCTTTTTATCGTGCTACATATCCCATAACATTCACCTTAGCCACAGGGCTGTGTTACCTGGGGGAGAAGCACTAGGGACAGAAATGCTCATTTTGAATCCAATAGCATACACTGTTGAAACAGGCTTACTAACAATGCTTAAATTACTTGTCTGTTGCAATTTAAAGTAGATGCATTTAGATGAACAATTGTTTGTGCGCTAAATAGGCTTTTTTTGTCTTTCACCTGTGTGTGGATTTGAAATGCAAAACTCTAAATGATGATGCTAATTTGGTTTCATTTATTGGAAGTAGCATGTGCATATCTGATGTTTACCTTGGATTTTATGCATAATACACATGCACATGTTTCTCCCAGTTGATACAGGGACAGGTTGAGAGAGATACTGGGCTCAGTAGCATGGTTGGTAACTGCTTTGATGGGAAACATTGGTGGGATAATAATTACTTTTGAAAACTTTTGGTGGAGACTGTGTGAAAATGGTTACGTAGAAATGTACTGGGCAACATTATCCTTTAGCCGGGTCTGATGTGAAGAGAAAGACTTATTTGCTTCTGTGCTGCTTTGAACTATTGAAACTTATATCACAGGCATGAGTTCACTTTTCCTTTTGTTGGACTGAGGGCTTTAGAAAAGTGCAGAGCAGAGAACACAGACATTTTTTCCCCTGTAACAACTTAAAGTTTAGAGCTGCTGCCAACGCAGAAGGAAATACCATTAGATAGATACAAGGAAAGCCAATATTCCACGTTATTCGTGCAGACAACCAATGGTTGAAACTTGCACGAAATGCTTCCACTTAAAAGCTGTCACTCACATTGGTTATAAAAAGCCCAGAGCACTTAGGGACTGTCAATCACTTTCTAGAAGAGATAGCTGACACCTTAACATTTATTTTGCCGGTATTTACCAGCTGCAAAAAACCAAAGGGTAAAAATGCAAATGAAAACACACATTCTCACTGATCATATAATACAAGGGAAACATTTGGATCAGTTATTGTAACTGCTCACCTAGGAGCCTCCAATCATGAGCAGATTTCTCTCTTTTGCTCTATGAATAGCACAGTTGCGGGCTGGCTCTCCGTTGTCAGAGAGAACGCTCCTGCAGGCAGTGCCTGTGGAGGTCTGCCACAGTGTCATCGGGAGAGGAAACAGATTGACTGGCCCATTATGATTGGAGGAGCAGTGGGAAAATATGTAGAAAGAAGACCTAAGAAGGGCACACGAAGGGCATCCACCTTGCTTTTTTTTTCCTTTTTTTATTTTTTTTTTTACTATGGTAATAGGGATGTAGGTGTTGTAATTACCATAGACTGACAACATTTTCTCTTGCAAGGAGGGGATTGGGAGGGAAGGGAATGGGAGGAATCAGTTAATTCAAATCCATATCCATCTTCTGCTCTTTATCTGTAGGCTTCTAGATTTAGTTTTCCCTGGATTGCTTAGGTATCAGCGCTGCTGCTTTGGAGGGATGACAGCTGTTGAAAGCACAGTTCAGGAGCCTCAGCCTCCTCTTGGGACCACTGCAGGAAGTCTAGCTGCAGCAGTGAGCAAGGTGCAGAACTGCTGTGTTCATTTATCACAGGGCCAAATGCACTGTTGTGCTGCTTTACTGCTGAGCCCTGTCTCATGCAATACCATTCTGAGGTGCACTGTGAAGGTAAAAGTCATATCCTTGGGGCTGCCTCTAGAAATGCAGTGAGTTCTTTCACTGGACCTGAGCACCAAGTGTCGTGTTCCCACAAACACATGCACCTGAAGCGATCCGTAATTGACTAGTAACCCTTTTTCTGACCAGAATATTACCTGACACACCAACTGAGGAAATACTGAAGAACTCTGCTTTAAGTAATCACTCACGAGTGCCTGTTTACCGTTCCAGTCCAACAGTGAGCAGCTTCAACCGTTTACTCCTCTTGGACCAGTGCATCCCGCACCTGCAACACATCATTCGCTGTGATTCGGTGAGTTCAGAGGTTCACTTTACATATCTGGACATTAACAATCTTATATTATAATCTTATATTAGGCTCAACAAGTCATCTTCCATGGAAGGTTCCTCAGGTAAATGATATATTGCCATTCGGAATTGAATTTGGCCAATTTGGCCCTAGATTAAATCCCCCTAGATGAGGTTTTTGGAGATGTAATGTATGTGTAGATACTTATGCATAAATCTGTAGAATAACAGAACCATTTTCCCATTGCAGTCAGTGAAAACACAGTCTATGCAATTGATGGAACTAAGTTTTTTAATTTATCTTGGAGTAGATACCTCTCAGATATCGACTGAATAGTTCTATATTCTTTACATATATGGAATTACCATAGTTACAGTAGTAGTAGGACTGTTTGACATGGTATATGTGTACTTCAACCTTTCTGGCATCTTTAGCTTCAGTACAGGTTGTTTTACTGTGCTCTGGAAGTTATTTCAGTTAAGTAGACCAAGTATTTAGCAGTAATTTCTGATCTACGTGTGTATGCTTTTATCAGATTTGTATATTATCCAGTGGTTTGAAGAGCAACAATTTAGATTATGGTTATGAATAAACTAATTACATGTCAGCCAGGGATATCTTGCTGCTGAGTGTGTATAAATGCATGCATACACCTGTGCTTAAGGAAGCTGTTAAATGCCATAAGCAGATTACAGAGGAGTTGGGGTAGTACAATGAGATCAAAGGATAGATACCAAGGATACTCATCAAAGAAAAAGCATTCTCTTACTGTTTCTTCCATGCTCTATCTCTTTTTATAAATGGGCCAGGACTGTATTTTCTAGTAGTTTATTTTCACATTAGGAAGTTCTTCCTTCCCTTAGGGAGATTCTTTGTGCTCCTCTCAAGGGTAAAGAATGCTTCTCACCATAATAGAAGAATAATAGAGAATTATAATAGAGAAAGGAGAAGAAAACAAAATGTCCCTGTATACATCTTGAATAGCTGATAAATGGTTACCTCAATTCTCTGCTCAGATTTTAGGGCCGAAAAATGGAAGGCCATGATTAGTTTAGATCAGAGGTTGAGGCTAAGAGAAAAAGTTCAACAGTTTAATTTGAGAAAACACACAGTGAATGTACATTGAGTAGTTTCCTAATAGAGGTATTTACTAGTATGATGATGATAATAGTCTCCTATGGTCCACAGGTGATTGTTAAATAACATAGAGCTCTCTCTCTCTCTCTTTTAACTTCTCAAAACACCATGAAGATGCATGAAGAATGCAGTGCCAAAGAGAGCTGCTGATAATAGTATCTTCTCCTCTCCATACTTAGGCCCACATCTCAGGGCTCTTTGCTGTATTACAGTTAAGATACACTGCTCAGAGAGTCAGGACATTGCACACTCCTGCATGCACTGATTATATTCTTTTGTTCCCTTCCAACAATACAGAAAACTAGCAAGTCCTTAAAGTTGGAACTTGGAGTTCTATCAAACAAAAAGATAGATACAACTGGGAGAGTCTAGGACTTATGTACCTCCAGCCTGGTGTGTAGACATGGCAACAGTATGTAATTCCCTGGAGTGTTGATTCCTCCTCTGCAGATCATGAGCTGGAGTCCTGCTGTTGCACAGGTTACTCTTACTGGTTGAGTGCCAGTGTATAGTATGGGAGATCTTGTGAAGGTTCTTCAGAACTAAATAAATTTAATCCCTTCATTCTTGTCAGAGAATTTGAGGGTTCACCTATGTGCCTTGATTTTTTTATAAATCTAGTCTTAGGTAGTTTGAGAAGGCCTAACAAAATCAAACTGCATCATCTCAAGTCTGTTCAGCTTAAAGTGAATTTCAGATTGTGTCCTTGGTTCCTTTAGAAAAGTGATTTATTCTAAATTATGGAACAACTTCCCTATTTTCATCAAATGATCATAACTAAACTACAAGAGGAACTCCACCAAAAAGCAAGATATTGACTTCTTTCTGGGAAAATCACCAGCTAGCAATGGCAGCATGTACTTGACACTGCTCCTATCTCTGAACAACATCCAAGATATCAGACATGGTATTAAAGACAGTAAAATGACATGTAAAGTTGTCGTTGTGATCTGATATTTCTTGAGGCTTAAGAGACTTGTATAACATGCCTCTTAGAAAACCTTTATAATTCGAGCAACTATGAGGCCACCTCATTGTGGCCTTCCAATGTTTGAAGGGAGAATATAAACAGGAGGGGGAATGGTTGTTTATGAATGGTTGTTGGTGAATAGTGACAGGACAAGGGGGAATGGTTTTAAACTGAAACGGGGAGGTTTAGGTTAGATATTAGGAGGAATTTTTTCACTCAGAGGGTGGTGATACAGTGGAACAGGTTGCCCAAGGAGGCTGTGGATGCCCCATCCCTGGAGGCATTCAAGGCCAGGCTGGATGTGGCTCTGGGCAGCCTGGGCTGGTGGTTGGTGACCCTGCACATAGCAGAGGGTTGGAACTGGATGAGCTTTGTGGTACTTTTCAACCCAGGCCATTCTATGACTTTGTCAGTTATACACAGTGCTCATGACATTTTCGGAAAATTTATTACAGTTCTTGTATGCAGATATTGAAAAGACGTTTACTTTTCCAATTTATTGCAAAAATTTGATTTTGACCTAAAAGGATGAATAGACTGGAATTCTAAAATACATGGGAATTTGAGAAAACTGGACACAGGATGAATGCAGGTACTCCTTTTGCAAATTACAATAGTCTTCTGCGGCTGTTAAAATAGGGCAGAGTATTACTAATGCCACACATTGGAGAGTCAGGTCCTGAAATGTCTGGCTTATTTTCATTATTGATGTGTTTCTGTGCCACTCTTCCCTTATTTCTTTTTTTAAATCTCTGGGCTTTACTCTTCCTAGTTTTCTCCGATACAGGAAAGCTAATATATGTATTTTCTTTAGCAAGACCCAAGGTTGCTATAAAATTAAATGACTTCATAAAAAGGGTCTTCAGGACAAACATCAAATACTATGAGATTCACAGTGAAGTCTTATGATTCTGCAGCATAAAAGGAGGGGTATTTGCAAAAGGCTCCCCAGAGAGTGATGTGTGAAGGGAGTGGGGTTCTCGGGAGGACCACCAGAATAGTTAGGTCAAGCCTCTCCTCTGGATCACCTTGCTCTCCATCAGAGCTGCTTCCTCCACCAACTATAGAAAAATCTGTGATCTCACTAGGCTGAGGTTAGCTTTTGTGAGTGGCTCTTTAAGTGCCACATGAAGAGAGGCTTTTAATGTAAGGAGCTGCACTTCTAAACCCACGTAAGTGCCAATTTCCAAAGACACAGGGGCTGTAACTCTGTCCTGAATTAGATGCAGTGAGCTGGCCTACTGGAGAAGTAGTGTTTGTGTGTGCATATATCAGTACTGAGTGGCTACTGCTGGATACCTGCCTGGATTTGGGAGTTGGTTAATAAACAGCTTTGTGACAGCCCGTTTGATATTCTGTGATGCTAATAGCTTGAAAGAGCGCTCGGTAGGTAGAGAACCACTGTGCAAAATTAGTCAGGCACCAATCTGCTCACAGCACTGTGCTCATAGTGGGCTGCAAACTTGAGCCAGACGGTTTGTGAGCTCTCCTGTAGGCATCCAGACAAGCCTGTTCCGAGATGACATTTGCTTCTCCACAGATATGTCACGGATCATTTTTCACAGCCCTGTTGAAGTGGCTTATTTATTATCATCTGTTCTGGTGTTACATCCTGGACATGGGAGAACTGTTTACTGTACCATGGTGCCAGGAATTCCTTGTTACTGTGCAATCTGACTCCAGGATAGTGCTCAGGATGAGGCCAGTGCTTTCCTCAAGGCTGACTATGCTGAAGTTGGAAATGACGAGGCGAATCTGAGGTGTTACAGCAGAAGTTGGCTGTTTGGTACGTGAGTGACCTCTAAGCGAAGAGCTACCACATTCATCACTATTTCACTTCCCCTAGCTGTAGACCTCAAATCCGAAAGTCATTGAAGTCATCAGAACAAATTGGCCTTGGATTTCAGCAACCCTGTTGTTAGCCCACACCTTTGCAAGAGAAGTGGTTCCCAGCTGTGCTCTGTGGGTCCTGCGAAGCTGTTCTGCCTTAAAAGGTTAGCGTTATAAGGCACTGGGGTAGACCACTGTGAATTCAGAAAGCTGACAGTGATCCATAAACAAAATGGTAGGGAATTACTGCCACTGCTGCTCTAGAGCATGAAGCTTCCCGTGTTTCTTTAGCAGGAAAATAAGCTGATCTGTTTCAGGAATGGCAGCAGAGCCCGGCTGCTGTGTTTTTACTGAATCACTTTTACAGTTGTATTTCCTTACTCTGTATCAAAATAACTTTCACAGTGAGTGAATGTTGTAAAACCACATTTTCAGGAGAGTCACTCACCTTTTCTGAGTCTGCTCTTCTGATTGGATTTGTGTTGCTATGCTAGAATAATATTTCCCCAAAACTGTATCAGTATGTATGATCAATTAAATTAATGGCTAAAATCTGTCATCCAAGATGACTCTCTGTTGTTATTAGGAAGGAATCAGATCAATTTTCGTTGGAACCAGGCTAGTGCAAAATGTCAATTACCACGGGGAAAGTATCCCGCTGTATATGCTGCAGAAAACGAAGCTGAGTCCACTTATGATCAGTGTATATAGCTTTTAAAGTGCCCCAGCATACTTTTGTTCCTAATTGTTTTTGTTATCTGTATCAGAGTAGCACTGGGAAGCTCCAAACAGTGGCGTGGCCCCATTGTGTCTTGCACAAACACTCACTTCCAATTGAAAGATTCTGATTGAAACAGGAGATAAAAGCAGTCTTTTCTCCAGTCCTACAGCAAGGAGGTAGGACAGATGGATCGTCTGAGATTGCATGGAAGGAAACTAATGCTTCTTGTACTGACAGTTACAGCAATTTCACCTCTCTGCTTCCCCTTCTGGGCCCAATATCACCCACTTTAGGAATGGGCAACAGCAGAGGCTTTCCTGGCAGAGCAATCAGTGGTGGGTAAGAGCAAGAATTCCTTTAGCAAGCTAGAATAAGTTATCTGGGTCTTGAAGCAATGAAGTGACATAAAGTATGAAAAAATAGTCTGAAGTTAACTATCAAAGGAAGTGTTGTCACTTAGTGAGTACATTGCTTTGTCAGCTAGTCTAAGTCCAAATACTATCATTGTTAGCAATTACTTTTTAAGAAACTATAGCATAAATAGAAAAATTTTGGAAGATGTTGGGACTGTGTTTTTCTAAAAGAAAGTGGAGCCTTGTTACTAAGCTAGAGCTTGAAAAGTGGCTAGAAAGAAAACTAAAACAAACTAATCTGTTATAACCCAACAGAATACAAAAGTAAGCATAAAACAGTGATAGGAAAAGTGAACCCAGATTTACATTTCCTTTATTATAATTTAGCAGCCATAAGTAACAAAGGAAAGTCATTTTGCTTATTTTGTGGAGTTTGTTGGATTAACAGTGTCCTTTGAGAGTACTGTACCTCAGGCAACAGAGTACAGGATTTTCCAAAACGTGTTTAAATATTCTTATTTCTAGAGTGTGACTAAAGCAGGAAAATTATAACACGGTGCTCCACATTCTAGCATAATATTTTAATTTGCTGGACGCGAGTGAGGAGCCGTTCAAAAACCTGATCTCTGCTGTCCCCATCCTTTCTCAGAAACACACCTGGTTACCTGATTGAGAACTGCTGTGGTTAGGTGGTGTGTATGTGTCAGTGTTGGTCAGTCAGGTGCTTTGCATTACCCTTTGCTGTCACTGAAGGTAGCTGATGCATCAGAGCAGTTCTGGGTTTATAGCTTTACAACCAGCAATGTTGGCCTCCTGGTTGTTAATAGAGCTGAAATGTGTTTATTCTGTTAGGCATACTTCCTAATGAAAAAAAGTCATTACGCATTAGAACAGACTTTATTAATTATTAATCTCTCCTTCCACATGATGTGACCAATCTTTTATGAACTCATGGTCTATTATAACCTAATTTGATAGGGGACTGGTGTGTATTAAGAGTCTGTGGAGTTCTCAGAAGGAAGTGCCTGGGTAGGAGTAAGAAACTGCTGAGGTTTGCAGGCTGCAGAATCCAGAACCTGGTCCTTGCTAGACACCAGTTTCTAGGCTGGAACGAAACCCTCAGATAGGTGCTGATAGGATCTGCTGCTCGTAGAGCTCCTTCTCTGTAAGGAAGAGAAAAAGCACTTATTACTCCTGACAGAATGTTTCTGCCCAGGGCTGTAAATGATTTTGTATTTTTGAAGTAGATATTGCTTTGTCTGAAGGAGAAAAGTCTAGGACTTTTATTTGCACACTGCAGCACTACAGTCCTTGGGGCATCAATGCCAACATTAAAAGCCTACTGTCTACATTTCCTGCTTTCCCTCTGCTTCTTTCCATCCCCCTGTCACAGTTGCATCATTCTTTCTTCCCATAAGCTCCATCCAGCCTCTTCCATTCAGCTGGTCTTGTTTTCTGCCAGGTTTGCAGGTTGAATCAGCACACAGATGGAAGCAGACAGCTCCCTGCTCCTCAGCTTCATGGAAGCAGACCCCAGTCGCTGCCTTGGTAAGAGATTGGGTGCTGTCAGGACCTTCCACTGGCCTACAGCCACCTTCTGGGAATGGGAAGCAGAAACAAGCCATTGGGTGTGTAGGAGGGCCTGACTCTGCAGCTGTGTCTCCTGCTCAGTTTGAAAAGCTTGCTACCAATCAAAAGTAACTGTAGTACTTTCATCCCTTCCTGCTTTTCTTTCTGTGACAATTGTTACAGTGCTGCATTGTAGGGAGCAAGCTGAAAACTGAGTTGGCAGAAAATCCTCAGCTCCTCCCCAGCTTCCAAAATGTTACAGGCACTACCTACGGTACTGACAACATTGGCTGTGCTGCCATCAGGAAAAAAAGCAGTAAGAGATGCAGCAAAAGCAAACTGGGTTACTGTGTGCTCTGTGGCCCATGGCCAAAAAAGCATCTCAGCACTGGTTATAAGATACTGAATTAAGTAACACTGTTGTCTGCTGTGACCCTGAAGTGGTTCTCATTTCATTACACAAAACCCAAATGTATACATTTTGTTGTTTGTGTACATGATCTTGGCAAACCAGAAAACATTTTGTTTAAACCTGTTACTTGCAGATACGATAGTTTTAAGTAATTTCCTTTGTGCAGTAAATTGCAATACCTTTCTCTTACATTCAGGGAGCAATATATACTGCTTGTGGCTAATTTTAACATCTCTGTGTTCCTGTGCACAGGAAACTAAAAGATTCTGCTTTCTTGGCAGGAAACAGAGTTCAAATCCTATTAAATTTAAGTCAGTATGGTAATTTCTTTTGCAATGAGACAAGCGTCGAGAGAAAACAATTGTAGAAAGTTCACACCTAAGGCAAAGCAAAAGATTATCTGTTAAAGAGTCTGACTAGCTGAGGGACTGTGGTCTCATTTTCAAAAGAAACTGAATTTCCTGCATGTCCAACAAAGTGTGGACACCTTAAAGGGAGGTCTTGTAAGGTACAGCTCATAGAAGCTCTGGATGAGTCTAGAGCTGCTATTAAACCCTTCAGCTTCCTACATAGGGGGTACCAAAGCTGTTGGCCAGAGCTGCAGCCCTACCTTCCTGCAAGCTCTTGGACAAGGTACACTGACAGAGCTGAGCCCAGCCACCACATCTGGAGCTCAAGCAGCTTGTCTTTTGTCTTTTTCTAACATTAGTTTTGAGCAAGATTGTTCTCACAGTCCTGCCTCAAGCTCGTGCTTACTTCATAGGGCAGGGAAGTGTCACAAATTAATATTGATGGAAAGGGGGGTGGGGGAGTACAAATTCTCATGTCGTATTTGTTTGCTCTGGCACTGTGTTATTTGACTTAATTTTCCCTGTTTCTGTTTTGCAAAGATATTTTCTGTCCTTTGACTCTCTGCTTTTCTTGTTCGTCCACCTTCGCTAAATATCCATATTAATTCAATCAACAAGTAGACCATTAAATAAGGAATCCTGCAGTTTGGATACAAAACTCTGATTCATACAGGAAGTGTTCTTTTCTTTGCTTTAATGAAAACAGGCTCAGCAGCTCACAGACAAAAAAAAAAAAAAAAAAAAAAATTCCAACAAAAAAAAAACACACATGGAAAATGTGTGCAATCTGTTTGTGCTTCAGCCCTGAGGAAAATGTTTATGTTGTGCCATGGCTAATACAAATTAAATTATTGTTAAATTCCCAAATGATTTTTTTGTTGTTGTTTCAAAGCAGGATAGGCCCATGCCCTTTTTTATTTGTAGAACCAAGCAGAAAACAGAAAATGGTCTTACTGAAATGATTTGTTGCTTTGGTTTACAACCATGAAAGGGAATGGCATTTCCAGGGCCGTATGTGTCCTTCGCTGTGGGCAGCACACATTTCTATGGTTAGGATGTAAGATTATTCCTAGAAAAAATGTCTTCTAGCACTAAACAGTCAGGCTTTTATGTCTTGAAAGTGGCTAATGTGTGCCTACAATAAACTTAACTCTTCCAAAAGCAGATAATCATAAGCATACTTCATTACATTCCCACAGAACCTCCTGCTCTCTTTTCCTTAAAGCTTCTGAAATTTACATCAAATTTATGAATGAACAGAATGTGAATGGTACAAAATTTAGCATAAGGACAGTCTGTCTGTACTGCTTTGAAAGCCACCAGTCTTAAAAGATTGGCACTTTTCAGATGTGAAATATTGACAGAGGTTTAAACGTTTATGCCCTACTTTTTCCCCTTTTCGTTTGTGGATCCCAGACTCAATTATGCATCTTATGTAAAGTTGCTTTTTAAATTCAGAAGTTCAAGTACCATTTATCTGAGCTGTCTGGTTTCTTTTCAGGAAGGATGGGTACATTTCCAAAGTGCTGTTTTTGTCTTCTTTGTAACTGTTAGATTCACCTGAGGCTTTGGAACCAAATTTTTTTATACCGGTTTTAATATTAAAAAAATGGAGGAAATCCTGTAATCAAGAACAGAATAATCCAGGCTCCTTATTTTTCTTACCTCTGCCGTCCATCTGCACTGTTGATAATATGGGAAATTAAAATACCCTTGTTTTAAAAAGGGATACAGAGACCAAGCTGAAAGTCCGGGTGGCTTTTAGATAAATTAAAGAATTGGAAAAAAAAAATGTGAAGAACTACTGCTTTGTACAAGGAGACCCATCCCTGCCTGCAGGTCCAAGGGGGAAAATAAGTAACCTAAAAAGGTTAATAATAATAACTTAACCTAAAAAAGGTGTGTGTTATAAACCTTACTTGTGGAATTGTTTTCTGTTTCAGTTTGTTTGTTTTTGTTCATTACCTGACTCTTTCTTACTCTTCAGGCACACGCAATCAAAATTTCCTTTTCAGTAATGATGCTGAAATCTTGCACTGGTCACTGGTGATCTTAAGAAAAATTAGTTACTCAAATATTTGCTTCATGGGAAATCAGTGCATTAAACTTTTGGGGTTTCAATTAGTGTTTGGGAAACATGTCCTGTAGTTATTGGGATATATATATATTTGACTTCATCATGAAAAGAAAAGTAGTAACTCTTGAGCACGCAGGATTTTACGAGATGATAATAACTTGAGAAATGAACTTAATCTTCATTGCAATGAGGAGAAGTTTAAAAGCAGTAAGTAAGGGATGAGCATACAGATTAAGCAAGTCCAGGGAAAATATGGAAGGATTACAGTTTTAGCTCTATGTTAGCTACTGTACATATGGAACTAAGAAAGAGGCTGCAAAGCACATGGGCTAGTGAATCCACTCCTTGATTCTGACCTGCACTTCTCAAAACAATGTTCTCTTTGTCTTAGAAAAACCACTGCCTCTGCAGGTTGTACTGGAATATGTTTCCTTACTTGCAAAGCTGAAACCATGTGTTATATTCAGGATTTTCTTGATTTTTTAAAATTTCATTCTGGTTTTGTAGAAGTTTCAAACTTGCCTTTATGTGTTTATTAAGAAATGTATTGAAAACAGCCTTTCACCAACGTGTCATCTCTCTTTAATATTTCTCACTTTAACTCTTAAGAAAACTTCATTATTCTTTATTCTTGCTGGGCATGATTCTTGTTAGATTTTTTCTTTTTTCTTTTTCCTTTCTTCTTTCTTTTTCTTTTTTTCCTGGACTCAGAGAGTCTTATAAAATGAGAGGGAAGTTGTTTTGTTTTCCTCTCTCTTTCACTTCTATTCCTTCTCTTGGAATTCGGGTAGCAGAACCAAGATTTTTGTCTCTGTAATAATATATTGTCAACAATGACAAGAGGTGTAATTACCTTCATAATCAGATTATATCATGAATCACAATCTCTCAAATGTTTAATTCCATTGGCTGTGAGTCCAGACAGCTACCCAGAACTGCCAAGTACATCAGCGTTTGCAGGTCTGTTATTTGTTTCCATAAACTCAAGGACAAGTAACTTGTAAAAAAATTTGAGTCTCCTGTTCAGGTTTTAAATAACCATCTTTCTGTAGCAAAGATTCAGTTACTCTAAGATCTTTGCATGTGCACATCTCAGCCATGGATTTCAATAGGGAAGGATATATATATATTTATTTTTTAATTCGGTATGTGTTACATTCTTTCTATATGCAAAGTTAAAAGTACTGCTGCTTAGAAGCCAAGGGAGCATGAGAAAACACAGTACTGGATTTGTCTGGACCAGACTGGGTGCACTGGATAAAGCCTAATGAATTAAACAGGCTTTTGAAAAATCGCTGGTATTTTAAATAGCACCTTTGGACTTGTTCAATTGCTCCAGAAACTTAAAATGGTGTAGTAGGTAACTGTCAGGGACTTCAGGTTAAAAACAAGGGGCACATCTTGGTGCCATGGAAATGAACAACAGAAGTCCCCCGGATCTCAGGAAGGGGCTGTAATTTAACCCAGCATTCCACTTTTTCCTCTTGCCAAAGCAGACACTAAAACACAAAGTGATTGCTGGAGAGAGCAAAGGAGAAGCGAGAATTTTCCATGCAAACAGACATTAATCAAACAAGCCATTTTATTAAGAAAGGCATAATAAAGAGGGCTTACTCACAGTTAAGGGAATTTTTATGTCCCAGAGTTTGTCCAGCTTCGCCAGATGCCAAGTTGAAAACAAGGCAGGAGGAGGAAGAAGGCGACCATAGAAAGAAATATCTTGCCTACTCTTGAGACTGTGCGGAGAATCAAGCATCTCAAGTTCATGAAATAGTTTTAAAGTACACATCCAAAGGGAAACATCAGAAAGAAGTCCAGAGCTGTAACAAAAGCATAAGTGAACCCAGATCAATGGAAAGTTTGCTGTGATTCTGACAAGGTTTAATTTGCCAAAATCGTGTTTGTACTGCAGTAGATTCCCTATATCCCCACAGTGCAGATGTCTTCAGGAGTAGGAGGAATGCTCCTCCCATTCCAGTTTCCTAGAAGTGGATGAAAGCTTAGAGATTTCTAAATGCAGCATTATTTTTTTCCCACCAGCAGACCTATTTCTCAATTGGAATTTTTCATTTCCCTTTCTATGTGAAAGTCTTTTACAATTCCTTGCCACTGGGGGCAATCTAATACAGATATTGACGCGACCAGCCCTTGTTCTTTACAACCAGAGTCCTGTGGAGTTCATTATAGTTTAACTATTTAACTTTAAAAAAAAAAAAAAAAAAGATAGAAAGAAAAAAGAAATGATACGGTAAGACCGGATTAAAAAAAAAAAAAAAGCATCCACTCTGTTTCACTAGAAAATGAGAAGATATTTATCTCTGAGTAAGAAAGAAAGATGATAGCAACTTTAAGATTTAAATTGATCCAAGTATATGATGCTAAGGATCCTAAATGGTTTCAAATTGCGGAAGATTATCTTGTAATTTGTATATATTGCTTCTGTAGGCTGCTGAGGAAGCTAATTGCGATACATCCTGTGGTTAAGTTATCATCTTTCTCAATGACTGAAGATCATAATTTTATCTTTAGGTTAGTTTAATGCTACCCGTCTGTTATGTTCATTTGTATGCTGGAGCAGCGCTGACAAGCCTCCTGTTGTTCCATGTAGCATTTGTGTCAGCCAACCAGGTTAGTGGAAGATTCACTACTATGAAATTACAACACAGGAAACAAGCTCAGCCCCCAGAGAGCAGCTTTCCTTTTTTCTGAGCGCGGCCGGTGAATAGCAGCTGTGGCTGGAAACAGGCTCTCAGGCTGTGTTCACATAGGTCCTGACTGACCTGGCTGCTCGTCTGCAAATAACAAAGTGTGCGATATCAAAGCAGGCGGAGATGAGAGATACTGTCATTGGGGAAAACTGGCTGTTGTGTTGAACAGCGTTCACCTTACTGCATGATAAGAGTGGTCTACACAGGGCAGCAGCTGAGAAAATGGGAGAGCTGATCCACTCCTTTTGCCCTCACCTCAGCAGCACAAGCACTGACCACGGGAGGAAGAGTTGCACACATCGGCTTTGTTCCAGTGATGTATTTTATTTTTTATCTAGCATGGTAGATACAGACCAGATGAGAGAAGCTGCCAGGGAAACTTTTGTTTCCTTGAGCAGGAAGGTAAATGAAACACTGGAAGAGTTTCTTAGTTCTCGAATGATCTTTGATACAGTAGTGTGAAAAAGGGGGGGCCTGTGAAAGACTGCACCAATTCTGGCCATTTTGTGTCCAGCTGGATGGCTGTGGAACTGTGGTAGAGGATAGTAGGTTCTGCTGCTGCTGTATCCTCTTTTTCTTTTCAAGTGCTGTCATAGCTCTTCTATAGCATAAATTTGGATCTTCTGCATGTGAGACTCTTTTCTTAGCTTGCTAAAGTGAAAAGTGCATGGGGAATGACAAAAGGAAGATGTGTGTAACTGTAAAGCAAGGGCAGGAGCAAATGAATTCCAGCTCTGTTAAAAAGGCGTGTAGGTTCAAGAAAAAAAATAAAGATAATAATAATAATCTAGGCGTGTGTATTGTTGTTTTGGTTTTCTTTTTTGTGCTCACACTTAAGTGTTTTATTTCTGACTAGGCCAAATGAGACAAGGTAATCTTGGTAATTCTGGTGATAGGAAGAATACTCTATAAAGACTGAAGTCTGAGGGGAAAAAAAAAAGGTGGGATAAAAAGAAGAAAATAGCTTAGCAGCATTGTGTGCAGAATCAGTTTATCGTTGAAGTGAAATTGTCCCCCTATTTCAATCTGAGTACAGCATCCAAAAATGTTTGGGTTAGTTTGTCTTTAGGCCTAATTTTGGGAGACAACCTGGAGTTTCATCCAATCTGAAGTTTGTCATTATTCATGCTAATTAAAGAATAGATGTCAGGACTTGTTTCTATTCAGCAACAGAAGATGAGGTGAAGGAAACTCTTCTCAATGCTCATTTTGAAGTCAGTAATTAGATCTGATGTCAACATGCTTGAGTAAGCATTATATTTAGGGACTAGGGCAGGAACATTGCTGGGCATCAGATTGTAGTGATCGGGATGGATAAGAGGCAGTTTCCAGTGGAAGGTGGCCAAACATTTTGGGCTGCTGGGTGATGAGGTGTGGGCTGGAGATAGATGTGAGATAAGGAGACGGGAAACAACTAAGAGGTGCTAATTCTTGGTATGGTTTCTGGCTAGGCATGGCACCACTGCTGGACAATCTGTTGATGAGAGTTGTGAACCATCTTGGGAGTAAAGATGTCAGGTAGAAAACTGTCCACACATTTCTTAGCCTCTCAAAAAGTTTAGGTTTTGTGTGAATGTTGATGGTGACTTGGTTGGTTGTAGATGTCAGCAACAATTCTTGCCTTTTGAAAGTTGAGATTTAAGACTGTCATATTCTGAAAATGCTCTTTGCTAAATAACCTTTAAAAATAACTAACCTTTACAAATGCATATGTGCTAACATCTGTGTGAAAGGCAACTTCCCACACTGACCAGCCCTCCATCTGGCTGCAGGCGGTTTGGGGGAAGTATGAGAGACTATCAGCCCCCATGGATGGGGTTCAGCTGATGTATGTGGGTGACCCTGACAAAGGTACATTAGTTTGGCTAAAACTTTGGAAGCTACCTCTGCAGTCTGAGTGTCAAAGTTAATCCTGTAAAATGGTGTTATCTATAAAAATAGAAATGAGCTATTTCTCAGAGCTGTTCTAGCAGTGTTCAAATCCCGGACTGGTTGAAATAGCTGGAGACAGATTTTAGACTGGTTCAATAGGCCAGCTGAGGTCATGAGTGCCAATTCTGTTCAGCCTACCGTGCTGTGCAGTGTTTTTCCTAAACACACAACAGTGTGGATGCCCTGAGAAGCGAGTGGAAGCAATTGCACTGATTAAAGTGAAGAATCCAAGCATTTATTCAATGAGTTCTTTGCCTCAGTCTTCACTGGCAGCCAGGATTATCACATCCCTGAACCTAAACTCTGTGTGGGATCTGGGGGAGCAAACTCCACCTCACCACTTAAGGGCAGAGCAAGTCTGAGACTGATTCGTGAGACTGTGCAGAATTCCTTTGGGCCAGGTGACATGCATCCAAGGATCCTAAGGGAGCTGACTGGTGTGGTTGCTGAGCTGATCTCCATCATGGCTGTCAGGCAAAATCCCCAAGGACTGGACAAAGAGAAACACTCCCATTTACAAGACAGGGAGGAAGAAGGACCTGGGAAACTACAGGCTGGTGCACCTCATTTCTGTGCCTGGGAAGGCCATGGAACAGATCCTCCTGGAAGACACATTAAAACACTTGAGGGATGAGCAGGTGATTCAGGATGGTCAAGAAGGCTTTACAAATCTATTATGTTACCAATCTGTGATGGAGTAACTGCATTGGTGGACAAAGGGAAGGTAGCTGATGTTATCTACGTGATTCTGCAAGGCCTGTGACATGTCCCCTGCCATATCCTTATCTCTGAATTAGAGATATATGGATTTGAAGAATGGACTATTTAGTGGATAAGGAATTGTTTGGAAGGTTGCAGCCAGAGGGTTGTGGTCAATGGCTCTACGTCCTGATGGAGGCCAGTAATGAGCAATTTCCCCTAGGTGTCCATCTGAGGACCGGTACTCTTTAATACATTTATCAGTGACGTAGATGATGGGATTGAATGCACCCTTAGCAGGTTTGCTGATGACACCAAGCTGACTGGTGTTGATACCACACAAGGAAGGGATTCCTTCCAGAGCAACCTTGATAAACTCAAAAGATGTAAACCTAATGAGGTTCAACAAAGCAAAGTGCAAGGCTTTGCACTTGGGTCAGGGTAATCCCAGATATGCATACAAACTGAAAGAACTCCTTGAGAGTAGCCCTGTTGAGAAGGATTTAGGGGTCCTGATTGATGAAAAACTTAAAATGAGCCAGCAATGTGCACTTGTAGCCTGGAAGGCCAAGAGTATCCTGGGCTGCATCAGGAGAGGGATAGGCAGCAGGGACAGGGAGGATTGTCCCCCTTCTTTTCTGCCCTTGTGAAGCCCCATCTGGAGTACCGCATTCATGTCTGGAGCCCCCAATACAGAAGAGATGTAGAGCTTTTGTAAAAGGATCCAAACCAGAGTAGGGCTGCAATCGGAGGGCTGGAGTGCCTCTCCTGTGAAGATAGGCAGAAGGAACTGGGCTTGTTCAGCCTGGAAAAGTGAAGGCTGCAGGAAGACCTCATTGTGACCTTCCAAAATTTAAAGACAGATAATAAACTTGAGGGAAATCAACTTTTTACAGAGGTAGAAAGTGATTGGACAAGGGGGAATGGTTTTAAAATAAGGAGGGGAGATTTAGATTAGATGTCAGGGGAAGTTTTTTAACCGAGAGAGTGGTGAGGTGCTGGAACAGGGTGCTTGGAGAGGTTGTGAATGCCCCATTCTTGGAACTGTTCAAAGCCAGGTTGGATGGAGCCCTGGGCAATCTGATCTAGCAGTTCACAAACCTGCCTGTGGCTAGGAGGTTGGAACTTCATGATCCTTGTGATCCAGCTTAATCCAAGCCACTCTATGGTTACTCAACAGGAAACAAAATGGCCACTACATCTCCACACCAGTTTGTGACTGAGGCTTGCTGAGGCTTATGTCTTGTCATACAATGAATTGGGGTGGCAAGAATTTGCAGCTTTTCCATTTTAGAGTGAAAATACTTCTGCCATGGTCTTCTTGCTTATTCCTCTTAGTAAGGAGCATGTTATTAGCTGACCTTTTGGCTACAATCTGCTGTGTAGGTTGTGACATGCTTCGGCGGTGGTTGGAGGGGAAAGAAGCAGTATGATATGTCTTTGACTTTACACCACATGTTTCGGAATGCTGTAGTTCACTCTCACATTTTATAAAATCAATTTCCATTCTGTTGTGGTATTTCACACATTCACATTCTGAATAAGTTAGAGAAAATTCTACAACTTACTAAAATAACTTTAATTTTCCTTATTACATGAAGAAGCCTATCCATACTTTATCTGTTACAGATGGAAAAACTACATATGGAGAAGTCAGATCTATTAATTAGTTTATAAGTACAAAGTCCCCTAAAGAGTGCCACAGATCCATGTGTTATTCTTAAGAGCTGTCTGAAGTACTTGCACTGAATAATTTATTTCGATTTAGCCCTGTTTCTGCTGTTAATTATCTAAGATCAGACTTCGCTTTTTGGGATTTCATTTTATCTTTTACCATTCAGTCCATTGCCTAAATTCACTGAAATGCTCTCTGAACATATTTCAGCCTACCAAGGTAATCAAACCATCAACACTCATTGACTGTTCTGTTGTCATTAAAGCGTGATAGGATGGTAACTAACTTTGTTGTTTTTATTCCTTCAATCGTTAAATTCTGAGAGAAAGAGGAAAGGTGGAGGAAAGCATGAGAATACCAAAATCAACCTCATGGGAACCCTGCACAGCATTATTATTTCATCTTTGACTCTTCTGATACCCTTTCTAAGGATCTGGCCCTGTTATGCTAGGAAATATCAGCCAACTAGCATTTTCCCAACTACATGGAAATCTTTTACCTTGGCGAAGGTCAGGGTCAACTACGTGGGATCAGAGAGCTCTGATCCCTAGTTCAGACCTGGTAACCTCTCTTTTCTGAGCTGTGCTCCTTCAGACTCCGCTATGGGATACTTTCAGCAGGTAAGACAAGGTCATGGCAGTAAGTTGGTAATGAGTTGGTTGACAGAGCTGAGGTAGAAAAGTGGCTGTAATCTGAAAGATATATTTTTGGTTGCAGACAATTTTGTGTGAGGCTTTAGCTGGCCTATTTATAAAATAAAACCAGAAAAATATATGGTCTGCATAAGCTTTTGTACAGCAATGTGGCAGGGTAATGTTATGTGCATCCTCATTGATTTACTGTAAATTTTGTCTGCTAAATTATAATTGTTCAACTTCTGTTGATAAAAAATGCTGAAGAAGCATTTTTGGGTGCATCTCCTATTGTGTGGTATAGTTGTGGTAGTATTTATGGGGGAACTATCCAGCAAAACTAAATTAAGCTCTATTAAAATCTACGGCTTTTTACCACTGCATGTTTTATTCCTCTAGCATCACCCTGTTCTTGCCACTCCTATGTTTGGCAACTTACAAACTGTGTGGGACATGGTATTTGAGGGTGTAGGGCCAGATCTGGTGAGCATCTGCAGGCACTTAGGGATAGGTACTCAAAGGCAAAGCAGAGTGACTGCTGGGATGGTCAGGAGCGATGGTTACAGCTTTAACTATCAGAAAACCTTCTGAAATCCGTGGTTTATCCAAAACAGACAAGAAAAGCAAAAAGAACTGGAGAAAAATGTCCACAACTGTGTTCTACCCAGATGGCCTCAAAGGAGAAAGAGACTTTCCAAGAATTAGAGAATCTGAAGCAGTGCTGGACTTTGAACCCAGCTCTTCTGGTATATTGCTACAAATGCAGAGCACATAAAAGATTTTGGACAGTGAATGAGGAAAAAGGGTCAAAAATAAGATTCAAGGTAATTCACAGCAGTGTGAAAAAATATTTTCAGATGTATCCTCTTGGTCATTCCTCTCTGTCAGTAGTATGTGTTGCATTTGCAACTCTGTAATAAATGGGAGATTTAAATAGCTATATGTGATGCATTAGTTTATTTAGGTAACTCCCTCTGGTACTATTCATGTAGTTGTGCATTTTTATATTCTAGTAAGTCAGCAAAATTCTATGTGTTGCTGAACAACTTGAATGTAAGCAAATAAACATCTTGTGGAGCCCCAATTCTTTTGATTAGGTCAGGCTTTCAGAGAGGTTTTCTGTATGTCTTCATATCTCTTACTGGATGTTATGGCCCTGATTTGGCACTGAGACTTCTGTGCTGCTGCCAGTCCTTGTACACAAAGGCCGCATTGATATACTTATGATAAGGACTCAGTGAAAGATAAGGGTTATGCTTTGGCCCAGTGGCTTGACCTTGTTCTTGCTGAGCCACCAGCAAGTCTTACTGATTTCAGAGAGAATGGGACTCTGTAATACATTTTCATTCTCAAGTGCTCTGTGCAGGCAGATGGGAGGGACTGCTTGTGGTGATGCCGAGTGCAGTTTGTTGATATACAGGTGCCTGTTCTTGTGAGAATCAGTCCTACTTTTGGCACGGCAGCTTTATGTATCCGTGTTTTATGTGTGAATGCAATGTTTGTCAGGCACTAGTTTGGCAGCTCTCTGTGCACCGAGTGTCTGTCTTGGTGGTGCTGAATTTGAGTTACGTTGCGATGCGTGCCAGTGTATCAGAAGGCAGGTCTGAGACATTGGTGAGTGTTCACCAAGCCTGTTAATCCTCTCAGGCTGTAGCCACACAGTTGAGTTTGGTATTCTCATCACCTAAATTCCTAAATGTACTTCTAAGGCATATTCCCTTCTAACGCAAGCTGCCCAAACATCTGTGGCGAGACTAAAGAAAACATGGAGAAAAAGACCCGAAGATGAATATTTCAGCAGAAACGTGGGAAGGAATGCAATGTAGCTCACGCAAAACCTTCTGTAGTGTATGCCATAAATTAACACAATATAAATTTATACATATTTACACCACATAGACTAAAATATATAAATCCTCAATACTCAGCCTTCTGTAGTAGGTGTAAGCAAGCAGTCCATATGCTTAGCTGATTTCTGGGGAGCTCTAGGGAACAAAATGTATCTTTGTAGAACTTATGATATTAAAGAGATTATAAACTAGGGTAATCAGTGCATTTCTCAAAATGGGCTGTCTTTTCTGCAGGCTGAAAACCAGTAGTGATCTCTTGATTTGCTATCTAAGGCTAAGGCTTTAATTCAGTCAGGTGCTAAAATACACATGTAACATTTATGTGCATGAATAGTCCTATTGATGTTGAAGGCCTAAAGATCAGTCCATCACTCTTTGGATTTTCCTGGCTTCAGGCTGTATGATTCTGTTTTCCTCTTGATTTTGTGTACTTTCATTACAAAATACAAGCTTGTAACATCTCATTAAGTAGCAGATGTTTCCCTTTTCACATTTCACACTGACTATTCTAAACCTCTAACGTGCGTCCCTCTTTTATACAGCTGCACAGTAAAGAATTTGATCTCTAACATTTGTTCTGTTGCTGCTTTTTATAATAAGGACATTTGGTATATTTTTAATGCACGAGATTTGGGTCCAAATGTCAGGATTCTCTTCCCATCAGTACAATAGTTTTTAGGTATTAGTGGAATTGCATGATTCATGACCAATCTTTTTTTATTTTTATCTGAAAAGCTTCCACTTTAGAGAGGTGCTAAGAGAAGGAAGATGAAATGAAGAGGAAAAGAAAATGGAGGAATTCCTTGTGAGATTTATGACGAACTGTCCTGCCACATGTTGTTTGGTACAAGGATGATATTGTTTGTACCCTCTGATTTGGTGCCTGAACAAGGGTCTAGATAGCCCCTGGAGAGGGAAAGAAGCCCTTCCAAAGTGCTGTGGGATTTTCTTGTGCAGCAGGATCAGCACACCTTCTACTTCATTTCATGGTCCTAGTCCCCCAGCCATTCACAAATGGCTTCAGAAGTATCTCACTGGGCCCAGCACTTGCAAGCTGCACCATTGAGGTGTTGCACCACAAAGAGATGCTTAGAATGGTAGTGTGTAAAGGGGTGCTTAGCGTGTAAGGTATCAACATAGAGGGGTGCAGCCAAGGATCTGACATTAAACATCAAATGGGAACTGAGGTCTTAATATGTGCAAGGACCAGCAAAGTCTGCCCTTCTTGCACACCACAGCAGTGTAGCCCTTGCAGGCATTTTGGAGTTTCTTCTCATCCTGATAGAGGGTAAGGGAGAAGGAGAAAAGGTAAAATCTTTGTTGAATGATGTGGATGATATTGTGAGGAGCACCGGGCAGCTGGAAGCCAGGTATTGGTAAAATGCTGGGTGCTGAGGGAGAGAGGAAACTCTCCATTCCCTCCATTGCAGAAGGTCAGTATACTGGACAGAGTCATGAGCCTTGTTGGTTGCAGAGCACTAGGAGCCAGTGTCACTTCACATTATAGCTAATATAATTGGGCTGTCCTACACCATCACCTCACAAAATGTTTTTTTTTTTCTTTCTTTTTTGTCTGTACCTAAGAACGTATCCTCATTCAGTTACACACAAACTGTTGGGCCATTTATTATGGTTGTACTGTCCACACAAGCTGAGATGGCAAAATGTACTCTCCCAGCTTGCAGGATTTTGTAACTCATCAGGATGAGGCTGGAAGTGAAAAATCCTGGTTATACAGACCTCTGCCTTCTTCCTTGCTCTTGCTCATTAGGTCAGTAAAGCACAGAATGTTTCAGCAGGGCTTGGAGAAATGAAGCTTCCAGATGCTTCCCCCCTTTATCATAGTTGAGAAAAGATGCAAACCATTTGTTGTTTCTTGAAATATATGAGCACGGAACCTTGAAGTGGTCATTTTAGTTTGTCTTGACGTTTTGTGGGACGTGAGTGCTTTACTGGGAAGGAATCAGCTGGAGGGCTCGGGATACAGTACAGTCCGATCTTTTGTTCGCTGTAGTTCACCGTATCTGGAAATTTATATTGGATCAGCCTCATGCTATCTGAGCAGTCCCAGTGTGAAGTCATCAGCTTTTGATCTCCGGTGGAACTGCTGGCAAAGTTGGTCACAGACATGGAAGTTCTTGTGAGGCAGAGATTTTATCCTAGCCAGTAGGACTAACAAGTTATTTTACTGTCAGTGCTTGAATAAGGTGTCTCTGGTAACTCATTTTAGTCAGAGGCTGACTACTAGATCAGTTGAGAACGTTTCTTCTACAAGTCACCTTATGAATACAGCAATAGGAGTGGATAATTGTGATACACTGTCTGCATCAAACTGAATGCATTCTCCTTGAAGGAAGGCAAAGAGCAACCACTGAATGCAAGAGAAAACTAATCTGGTGCGTCTTCTAAGTGTATTTATTTAGAAGGAAAAAGAAAAAAGGTGTTATCTTTGATGTTACTCCAGAAGTACTAATGGAGTCCCAGTAGAATGAATTTCATTCCTCCAGTCTTGGGATTGGGCTTCCAGCTGGCTAAATACTCAGTCTGAGTGTTCTTCTTTCTCGAACAAAATCCCCTTGGAGTCATTCCCATCTGGCCCCTAAGGAGAATCCTCCAACACACAAGCTCATTCCCATAAATGACCCAGCATTAAGCTCTAAAATTTAGAGAACAGAATTCAGAGACTGTCTCTCCATCTCCTCCCTCCTCTCTGCCACTTCTCATTCCGTACCAAAAACCTGTCACCAGTGTTTCAGCATGATTTCTCTGTTACCTGTTAAGATTTGCTGTTCTCTCCTGAGCAAAACACATGAACAGCATGAGTTTACATGGAATTTTTTATTTTTATTTTATTTTATTTTTTTTATAATTTTTCTTTGGTTGAGTTCCTCCCCTTTGTTTTACTCTGTACAGTTGTTACCGTGTGATTTAATTGCATTGCCCTTTTGTATCCATCAGTGGAGGCCAAGCATGCTGGAAATGAAAGGCAGCATGTAGCCTTCTGAAATCTCTAATTGTAGTACTACAGGTGAGCTGCATAACAGATTATTGTAAATTTTATTCTGAAGTTCTTTGCTGTTCAAATTGGACAACAGCAGGAGAGAGAACAAAAGCTATTTTCTTCCTGATGTTCTTGGAAACCTGTTCCCAATTCTTTGTGGAGGACTGCTGCTTTACATGAATATATTAAAATAGGGACATATGAATGACATTGATACTCTGCAGTGGGAAATAGCTGCGCCTTTTGTATTCTCCTTCTCATTGCATGAGAGTTATGATAATCTGTTTCCTCCTCTAAATGGAAACCCTCCAGGGAAGTTTTGTGTACTCTAAATAGCATCTCTGTATGATCAGAGACTTGGCTTCATGTGCATGTAATGCATAATAGATAAAGATATGAGAATGTAAATGCAAATTAAAGGTTATTCAGTCAAGGCAAGCCTTTTCAGTGGCAGGGGGGCATGTTATGGAAATGCCAAATAATAAAGTATTACTCCTGAAATTTCTGGCAAATCTCCCTGTTTTTTGTTTGTTTATTTGTTTGTTTGCTTGTTTGTTTTTGCCAAAACTTTGTTATAGCTGTGAAGAGCAAATAGGATCTTTCTGATAAGTACCTATGTCTAAACCATTTACCTTCCTTATATGTAAACTCAGCTCATAAACACATTAACTTTTCTTTCTCTTTATTGCATTGAATTTAATATAGCAAGTGATCTCAGTGCTGAAAATATTCTGCCAATAGAGATGAGTACAGACTCTAAAAGAATACTTACATCCTCAAAACAATGCGTGAACATTAGTTATCAAGCCCATTAACAGCACTGGGATACAAATACGTAGCATTAAATCTGTTTTAGTCTGATGGAGAAAACTGCCCCAGCTTAGCCTCAGCACAAAGAGATGCTTCTCAGCTTTGACTGTAGCAGGACCAGTGGCTTCTTAGTTGAGTGAGTATACTTGTCTTTTCTGTTTGTCAGAAGATGATCAGAGAACTGCCTTTGGATCGGGGTTGTCTACATAAAGAAATCTAATGCGCATGATGCTCTGACGAAAGCTGGTAATACATTAACACTGTGGACTAATTCTTTATGTATGTGCTCTGACAATTCTCTTTTTACTGGCAAGAAGATGACCCAAAACTGACTCTCCTACAGAAGTATCTCTGTCATCTTATTGCTACTTCTGCCTTTTTTTTTTTTTTAAAAAAAAGGAAGTTTTCTTTTTGTTTCTATAGGCTATATGACAGGAGCACCAATGACATGCTCTCATTACAGTATGTTCAGGGCCATATGATTATGGAGAAGTAATAGTTGTTCCTTCTGGTAAAGTGAAAAATTTGGTCCAGTTATTGAAGAAACAAGTAATGGGGGAGAGGCTTGGTTGCTATTGTCCTTAAACATTTCTTTCCTGACCCTGCTGACATTTCAGAGGGAAATAGTGGTTACAGTAAGGAGCCATTTACTATTTCTGGATGAGAGATTCTGTCTGTAATAGAAAAATAAGTCCTTTTATGACCAATTGCAAGGGAACGTGGATCCATTCCTGCAGCAACAGTAGATGGAACCATTTTGTTTGACCCTGAGTGCATAATACATATTCAGGCAGGTAGTGAACTTGAAAGTATTGCCCACAGATACTGTGTGCCAAGTTTCTGTCATAAGATCCTCAGCCTGGAAAAATGCAAGTCCGGAAGTTATGTGTAACCATATATTTGCCTCTAAGTGCCCAGTGGGCTGGCTGAGAGAAGTATCTAAGTCGCCTTTATTTTAATCTGTCTTAAAATGTTAATGTTTGTAGTTTACTGAACTAGGATAGCCATTGCTAGCTGGAACTAGCTAGTGAACTCAACATATATTTGCAAATACTTTGGAATAATAAAAGCTGTATTCATTGGTGAATTTGCTACTTGCTGAATTCCCTTTCCTAATTCGAATCCCAGCTCACTTTATGGGTATTTTTTTGCATGATAATATTTTGCCTTCTGTCAAAGCAGTTTAGAAATGAAGGACAGAATCCAGAATGGCGAGTAAAGCTCTTTGTAGATACAGAACATATTGCCAACACATCTGGGAGTCCAAATTCTGTTTGCAGCCACAGTTCTTCCTCTCCTCTTTAGGAGTCCAGGACTTTCACAACTTAGAGGAATTTGCCAGTGAATGACCACCTCAACCATTGCTGCTGAGGATACAACAGATTTAAGCACAGAAATTGTCTTAGCAAAAAACCAAAAGCAGACAAATGACTGCTAGCTGGATTTGCTGTTCGAAGTGTCAGATGAGAGTAGGGTAAGTTCCACTTAAGAAGCTCTTTAGCCCCTGAACAGTCTTGAATGATGAAGTCAATTACGGAACAAGGCTTTATTCATGTGGGTGTAATCACCTTGTTCTTATATCAGTTTTGAAGGCAGAACTTTAGCTTCTAGGTCTTGTGGTAAGTTTTCAAAAGAACCTACCACTCTAAGCCACTGCCAGTTTTTCTATTGTGTGCATATATAAAAATCTCATTTTGAATCTCGATAAGCTCTTGGCTTTAATAATGTCTCGAGACTGCGAGTTTCATAGCTTATTTATCATGCGCTGAATAAATAAAAAATCCTTTTGTTGTTGGTAAATTCACTGCCTTTCAGTTTCCTTGAGCATCAGCTTGGTTTGCATTGTTTGAGGAGATAAAGGGGAACACCTCACTTAACCTCTCAACATCATTCTGCACTCCCTTTTTAAGTAATTTTCATATGCCTGTAATAGTGTGCACCTTTTATAAACGCTACCTTTTAAGAGAAAATAATACCATCTTTTAGTATCCTTATAATGAACTATTCTGTTACATTCCACTGCCTAATAGCATTGTGGTTTTTCCACTGAAGGATGCCTGATTCGATCGTTCTGACAAACTGCTGTTTTCTTGTAGCGAAATTGTTCAACACAGTGTTTTTACTGTTTTGTCAATAAGCAGAGGAAATAAAAACCTTATGGGATTTGAACAAGAACATTCACACTCCGTATGTGAGCAGCGTTTGGAGTGTGGTGGGGAAGCAGAGTATAGTATGCAACCTGTATACTGAAGAGCATGCCAGCTAAGTGAGATTTTCTTCTCATTTGCTAGGATCTTAACTTTGGGCCCATTTGCTCTCGCCTTTCTTTTGCAACCAATCCCAGTTATCCCCCTCTCCTCAGTATCTGATGTTAGCAGCTTTTCCCTTTATTTACTTATTTCTATGAGGAATTGCTAGTTTTGGACTAACTTTTTCCTTTAAAGCCTTCAGCCTAGCAGTGGAATCACAAGCTGAAGCTGTGCGGTATGTGCCGTAGCAAAATGTTTCTGGGAAGAACTGCGGTGCCTTGGGGCATGATCGGGCAACTGGGAGCTCAGCAGAAGGGAAGAAGTGGATCTCTGAGCAGAGTACTAGGGGTCGTTCTCAATTTAGGCCACGTCTACAACTAATCTTCAGTTTTTTGACGATGAATGAAGGAATGGTGTAAAAGCCTGAATTGAGTGGAACTTTTTGTTGTTGTTTTTCTAGTTGTATGAGGCAAAGATTGAATGCTGTAAATTTGAATTCAAGCAGAGCAGTCTTACATAATACCTGTTAAACTCGTGGAATACACTGCCACGAGTCATCTACAGATGCTTCTAAGGGAAAAAAAGTCACCCAGAACTGCTTTGGATAAGACCTAAAATGTGTCAGAGGACAGTGAGCTGGAAGTGGAGGAAGTCCTTCACTGATGGGCTGCTGTTTATGAGCTAACCACTTAGGCAGCGTTGTCTGCTGGTCTCTGGATGCTTGTTAGAAACACCCTGAATTAAATGAATCTTATGCCAGTTCTCTGAAATTGTGTTGCAGTTCCTGTGCTTGCTATCAGTTGTGAGTTTAAAGAGGTTCAGATTATGTTGGTTAGCCTATTTTGGTGTCTGTGTTGCCTATGTGGTGAGGCCAACACATCTCCACCCACCTATTAAGGAATATGTTAATTAACTCCTGTTAGACACCTAAATATGGCTCCACAGTCAGACAGATAGTGACAGCCAGTGGCCCTGCAGGACACAAATGGTTTCTCACTACAATTGATACTCTCCTGCTGAAAACACTTCTTACTTTTTTGGACTTCCACTCACTTAACTCCCTCAGGCGGTTGTTTACAGAACTGAAGTGCAACTAAGAGTTCAAACAGGGTAGCCTTAAAAGCTGCCTTAATGACATCTATAGAAAAATCATCTAACTCGGCTTTCATCTTCAGACAGAAGGTCAGAGTTCATGGATTTTGTCATTAGGCAGCTTCCATTTCAACCTCCTTCTCCCCTCCTCCCCCCTCCACCATCTAGCCAGTGGGTTAAAAAGGCTTCTTAAAATAACCAGTTTCTTTCTCGATGCATCTGGAGTCTCAAATACTCTGGGGATCAAGAAAAGCACAAAAACAATGTTTCAGCTCTCTTAGTTCCATATGGACCTGTTTTCTAACGCTATTTATTTCAACTTCACGAATGGAACAGATCCTATTTCAGAGCAGTATTTGTGTTTAGCTTTGGGAAGGACAGTCGGAGCTTGGAGTTAACGTGGTGCCATTAGGAATCTTCTGGGCTGGCTCCAAATGAGCACATCACAGGCTCTCTCATAGCCATCGGAAGGTGGGTTGTGTTCTGGGTTGCCTCTCTTTGACTGGGAGAAATATGTGTAAGGTTGTGAGCTGGAAGGAGGGAAGTTTGTAGCATGTACCGCTTCCTTCTTTCACCTAGGTCACGAAAATTAATATAGCCAGGGCAGAGTGGTTACTATTCTGGCCAGAATTTGTGCATGGGAATCTTGGATCATTGCATCTCTTTGGTGATCTCATGGAAAAACTTCCAATCAACTCAATTTCTAAGGATCCCTGTAGGGGTCCCTAGATTTTCCATGTGTAGCAAACCAGCTCTAACTCATACCTCTGGCTCCCAGTATCATTCCCTCTGCTTTATGCTTCCTTCATGCACTCAGTTTTTAATATCTGTTAAGACTCTAAATTCAGCTAACGTTGGTATAACTGCAAAAAAGTCTGTGGAGCTTTTTTTGTGACAAACCTATGCTGTTGTATGAAGGGGATTCTGGCGTAACTGTGGTACATACCTTCAAGGTGTTTGTAGAGAGTATAAAATAGTTTTCCTGGATGTTCCTATATAGGAATGTCATAGGACTGGCAGTGTTGAAGTTATTTACTCGCTACAAGCTATACTACTCACTTGAGCTTAATGTTGGTCGGCGTTAGCCTGAGCTAACCATTCTGTCATGGGAGAAGAGGTGTTAATTCCTTTTCTGTGCCACAGCAGCCCAGGCTTTGACCAAAGGTAATACGCACGCTGAACCATGGAAACTTACAGACTTGTAATTAGACATTATACTATGAACTATATATATTTTTTTTATTATCAGGTTCACATGAAACAAATGTCATGTTCTGTAAATATGAAAGTTAATTGGTCACCCAGAGAAGGACCCAGACATGTGGATTTTTGAAGTTTTTCTTGGGCTTGGTGAGCATGGAAGTTCTGGTCATTTTATGCAGAGCTGACCTGATATCTGAACTAGCAGCTAAAGGTGAATGAGCTGCAGATCCATAATGACCCAGATGTGAAATGGGAAAGATGATTAATGCAGGACAGTTGGAAACCAAGAGGTGCCAGCGAAAGGAGCCAGGCTTTATTGGGTGATATAGATGAATTGGATTGGATTAATTGGGGAAGATTTGTTTGCTTTAGGGCATGGCTAGTCACACTTGAAGCAACACACTATTTCTCATTTGGAGGAGGAAAGGGAGCGCGGTACATGTTTTCACTGAGGACAATGGAAACCTGGTACCCGTGGCAGATGGCTGTGGAGTTGTTTAGAGCAGGTTACATAAAGACCTGGTTGTACTCGATATACTGTTGATGTTAGTCTCTGGGGTGTTCTGTGTGGGAGATGCCATTAGTGCTGAGGAGCAGGCAGCGATTACAAGAGTTTGGTTAAGTAGACCTATCTGAGCAAAGAGACCAATAAAGGACGTAGGGCATGATGGTAGCAGTGCTGGCAGACAGGGGAGCCTGGGAATTCCTCTGGGAATTGTAACAGAGGTAGAGCTTTGTTAATCCAGAAAACATGTGGGTAGACTATTTCCAGCAGCAGTTATTTCTCTTTCGGTGCTTCCAGTAAAACTTGCAATACTCTGTGGTTAAACATTAAGGTAGGATGGACGAAAACTGCATTTCATTCCTTGGAGAAACTGACATGATAATATCGTTTCCTTACCTACTGATAGTTCTTGCTGAAGTTTAGTTTTCCCATTAAGATGCCTGCACTTCAAGCAGAAGGCATCTGTCAGTCTGCAGGGTTAGGTCAAGAAAGATGTGCCAGCCTGAATACCAGAAGAAGGAGTTAATATTTGGCCTTTATCTCATGAGTGGAAGAGAGTGAGTGAACATAGATCAGGTGGTCAGCAGTAGCCAAGCATTGCCAAAGCCAAATTATGGGCAGTGAGGATCTATCTGATAGGGAAAGACAGTAAAAGATTGTTTGTACGTAGCAGAGAATCTCACAAGGGCAGTGTTAATTCACTTAGTTATATTTTTTTGTTATGACTAAGAAGTTCCAGTCCAGATGGGTTTGTTCATAGAGGGAGTCTGACAATGCTTCTGACCACATTTCAAGTTTTTTGAAAGAATGCACATAAAATGCTAGAGACGTGTCCAGTCATTACATTATTCCCATGGGGTATGTTGTAAAGCCACATGAGGGTGAGATTGTTATGAAGTTCCAAACTGAATGATGAGCCTAGATATAACAATGTTCTGAACAAGATCTATATTAACTCGGTATGCAAGAAGTTTCATTTTCATCTACAACAAAGCATGCATTATTCTTGATACCCAGTTCTGTATGCCCTGCTGTATCAGCTGTGCAGGCAACTATATCTTGGAAAATTTGTTATCTGTAATGTATTTTTCTTTGCAACAAATCTTGTAACCTCAATGAAGCCAGCTATACAGGGGGAATAATTTGTGCTGAAGTCAAAAACGTGTGTGACACACATGGAAGTGTGTAATAGTCCTTTCTGTTTAAGACCATGTGAGAGGACGTACTCTCCGTGTGGGTCATTCTGTGTAAGAGAACTGTTGTAAAAACTGTTTGCATCAGGTAAATGAATCCACCTATTCTGAGAAGAGTTACTGTGAGATATTTAACAAAGATAGTGGTGCGAGTCTTGAAGAGACTTGAAGGCCAAAGATCTCCTGATGCTAAGTGTGCTCATGTTGAAAACAAATCCTCTGTTTTGACTATGTCTCTTTAGGATTTGGCCACAAATCTGAAGGTGTTTTGTATGTTTATCATCTTGAATCTTGAAGCTTCTGTTCAGCAAAAAGCCAGATTTATACACTCACTGAGGTAGGTCACTATCATTTTTGTGACTTCTATGGAGCGTGTCTGGGAATCGGAGTGGTCTGACTCTCTAAGAAGTGCTTAAAGAAGTACTGACTAGTGAGGAAAGCAACAGTTCCAAACAAAATGAGTTATGCTCCAATTTTCTTTGACTCCAGCAAACCACTTCTTTTCCTGAAAGCATCGAAACAGCCAAACAGCACTAGTGACCGAACAGCATCATTACAAGTAGAAATAATTACAGAAATTAGAAAGCCTTCTGATTCCCATTGTAGATCCAGGGAATACATGTGAACTTAAGGTCTGTATTTCCCAAGTTCGGATATGTTTGAGGTTCTGGTTTTGGCGTAGGCCTGTCCTACTTCCAGCTAGCTGGTTTGCTACTGTTTCCTTTGGATGTGTTTCCTGAGGGGCCTTTTTGCTCCAACTTACACAAGGTAAAGGCAGACTTCCAAGAGGGTACCAAGGAAAACTGTATCAATACTAGGCATACTAAAGGACTCTTATCTTTTACAATTGGTATAACCATTCTCCAGATGGAGCAATGCCTACAACTTAGAACTGTTTGTTTTTTTTTTTGTCCTGGTCCAGTTAGACAGTCTGTTGCAAGTAGCAGAGAGCAGCTGCTATTGGTGCTGCTGGGGAAAGAACCAAGAGAAATGCAATCCAATGACTAAACAAGAAATCAACTAGGAAAGTAGGAAAACAGAGAATTATTAAACAAACCCATTGAAACAATTTTCTTTCAGCTAGTGGGGAAATGTATTGTGGCACATAGACTAACCCCATAACGGAATATTTTATTGCTGGGCAGACAGGAAAATTAAGTCATTCCATTTGCTTTTGATGCCTGAGTTGTGTTAATGCTAAAAGTTGTCTTGTATTATTGCTAAATACTATATTCAAATTTACTTTCAGGTCTTTTCCTTTTAAGATATTAATCAGATATGACTCTTTGTTTTGCCAAGAGAAAATTACTGATTTTTACATTGTCATTTACAGCCTATCTACTAGTCTCCAACCCTGCTGTAAACCTCTCTTAAATTCACTAGCAAAATGTTAAAGTATGATACCTAAGTAGGCTTTTGGGAAGGAAAAATGTGTTTACTTTTATTAATAACATGGCATGTATTGTTTATAGCCAAGAAAAAGCTGTGGAAAACACTGGTGATCTTATCCTGCTGCAATATATTTTCAAAACCCACAATGACATAGCCATTAAGCTATGACATTTCCCCTTTAATTTGAAAATACGTGGTACCTCTCTCTGTGCATGGGATAATCGCAGGTGTCCTGGCTTCTGCATTTGTTAGTAGCCTTGTAATATCAGGAATCTTTCTCCCCTGACAGCCTGAATGTCACCTAGCAGTGTGCATTCACCGGAGGAAGTGAACACACTGATTGGAAGCAAATGCATGGCAGTTCTTGGAGTCTTTGCTGTGTTCTTCTTAAAGCCTGAATCATATTGAGGTTGTGTGACTGGGGAGGTAAGCAGTCATTTTTAATTTTATTTTATTATTATTATTTTAAAGTCACTTCTAGGTCTCTTCCTAGTGAAAATGCCCCGAAATGTAATGTCCCTAAAGCCTCAAAATGGAAGGGGGTAAAGTGAAAAACTCAGAAAAATAATAAAAAAAAACACCCCAAAGTCTCCAGTCTCCTTAAACCAGTCTCATTATTTTGAGGTAAAAAAAAAACCCTCATGCTTGTTTAGTGCTTCAGATTGCTGTCTCTGAGGCTTTTGAGATTGTATTTTTGGGTTGTCTTTATGTGGTGAATTACTTTATAGCTTGTTGGGGGCTTTGGAGGTGGGAGGGTTGTGTTGTTTACACGCTGTGGAATGACTGCAAGCATTTCCCAGAGAATATTCAATATCTGAAATTCCAGCCAATTTGATTAGCTGTGAATGCTTGCATATGCTGTGTGGCATTGTTCCAGTTCCTGGACTGAATGCGCGTAACAACTTTGGCAGTCTGCATTTTGCAAAGTACTGATAGTCTAGAAAGCACCAGGTTCCCCCATCTCCACTTGCCAAAATCAGAGCAGCAGTCCATGCTTAGTGTGGAACTAGATGACATTTAAGGTCCTTTCCAATGCAAGCCATTCCGTGGAAGCTGATGAGGCTTCACTCTTCTTTCTTGGATGGCTGTGTAACTCTCCCCAGTGCCACTTCTTTTGTGGCATGGGGAGCACTTCGAGCAGGAGAAGGAATGGTTTGTGTCCCTTGATGCTTTTTTTCCAGCGCTTAATCAGCTGTCAGAGGTAGAGTTCAAAGCTGAATTTAAACAGGAGCAACAGTGGTAGAGTGGAACTAGGGAGAGATGAAATGATGAACACAATACACTTCTGCAGTTAAAGACTGTACTGTAAACCCTTTAAGTGTGTGTTATTCTTTGAATCCAGAGGGCTGTATTTGTTTGAATCTTTTCTTGTCACTCTTTGGTGTGATTGGCAGCATATCTGTTGAGAGATAGAATAACAGCCAGGGAGAGGGTTGGCAGGTCAGGAAAGTAAGCAAGCAAAGCTGTCCAGCATATGGAAATCTGCCGCATCGCAGCAGGCAGCTGGGGACAGGCGCTGCTCGCTTAAATTCCCAGAAATCCAAAAATCCCTGGAATTCCTTCAGTGTAACAGAACAGAAATTTGGCCCCAAGGAGTGAGACCCAGCCACTCAAATCAGGCCGTCTGTGGATGTATTCTCTTTTTTGGGGGTACAAATATATGTGCTGAGAGGGCTCTAAATGGCGTCACGTGAACGTGCTCTGAAAAGGGGTGACCACGAGCTCCTTAATAGAAGCAGCAATGTACTCCTTATTTCGGTGCAGAGCTAGTTGCATTTTCTTTTGTTCTTTCAACAGGTTAGTAATTACTGTTGCAGTAATTAGGCTTGATGGAGAGTATATAAGACGATAAATGGTTATTCTGTGCAGTAGTGGGGGGATATTTGGTGCCAAGCTTATTATTTTCAGTCAAAGCTAATTATCTCTATTATAATACATGACTCTCTTTCTTGAATTATGAGTGGGAAACTGCTGAATAGATTTTTTTCAAAGTGTCCTGAACCATGGAGAGAAATGAAAATTAAAAACAATGAAAAGCTTGTTAGACAATGAGAAGACTCATCTGTAAAGCTATTTCTGACAGATTTTTTTCCCCCTCTCTCTTCTCCGCTCGTATAAATATCAAATGCTTATCATGAAATCAATTGCTGCTCTACACACGGTGCGGGTGTAGAAGTTGAGCTGAGGTGGTGGGGGAGCTGGGTGGGATGCAGGGTGGCCGGCAGTAGGCCGACCCCTGCCATCAGGGGATTTGCAGATGTTCCTAGCGAAAGCCATTGCGATATAATGGCTACCAAGAATAGCCATCTGTCTCGCTCGTATTTATGACCTGCCCTGGAAATCTGGAGCGGGAAGCTGAGAGCGGTGTCATATGGGATTATGCCCGCCGGCTGGTTTACCTCTGGCGATAAGGTCAGCGGAGAGAGTGAGATTTGGATGAGCAGGGCTTGCCTTCACTATGGATGCCACCCCGTCATTCGTGAATAATGCAGCTGTCCCCTCCTCCATTTACATCACGGTTTCAATTTGTAACAGCAACTGGGCCACAGATCTCCTTTCCAGTCCTCTCACCTCGCCTCACTCAGCCGAATCACGCCGTAACCTGATGCTCTGACTGGCAAAGCCCATAGTAGAGCTTGGCCCCGCTCTCAGCTCCTGACCCCGTGCCTGAGTTCCCTTCCCACAGCCCCGTTCTGCCTTGGTGCCCCATTGGACGGTGCTGGCACGGGCAGATAGATTTTGTCCTAACTTTTAGAAACAAGGATTGAAGTTGAATTCAATTGCCGACAGAAAAGAATGAGCAAAGCCCTCTTGCATGCTTACAAGGCAGCTTTCCTTAGAAATCCTGTGGAATGCCATTCCGTGTTCTATGCAGCAGATGTTAGAAGTCGACTGGTGTCACGTGTTGCACTTTGTGGTGCTTTAATACATGCTTCTGGGAGACGTGCAGTACAGAGAGAAGCCGAGTTACTAAGACAGATACAATTTTCACAGCAGTAGTATTTACCTGTCTTCGGTTACCACCAGGAAAACCACATCAGACTCGCATGGCAGTGCCCACCTGGGATCTGCTTGATCTGCTGCAGCAGATCTGCTGGGATCTGCTTGACTGCTGTCTGAAGTTCCATGCTTTGCCTTTACACTGGTTTTATTCCAGCAGCCCAGCGTGTCTCGCTAATGCAGTGTTTATTGCATATATAGATTTTATACCTCACCTAAACTCCTTGGTTTTCTGTATTAGTGCTGTTCATACACAGAGCTGGTGTAATTGGGCTGCTGCTTTGAAGATGTAGGTGTTATTTATGTGAATGTATGGCGAAATACAAACAAACCATCTTTCTCAAGGTGAGCCAGGTCGTGTGAACTCTGTGCAGGGAGCTCCATACAGGGAGCTCAGCTTGGAGATTTCTGTGCCTGACGTTGAGTTTTTCATCGCGCTGTTTCAAACCTTAGCTCAGGTTAGTAACAGCTCTCAAAAGCTGCCTCTGATGGATGAATCAGGAGAGCCGTGGCAAAATGTCTTACAAATGGCCAGTGTCCATGAAATCCAGCCAGATGAAAATGAAAGGTGTGTTTCACCAAATTGCGAACAGGTCCTGTTAGGCACCAGCTGTGCACTCAGTAATAGAAGCAAGAAATTCAAAAGGAATAATAGAGGCAGACGCTATTCAAAGGTGTTGTTTCAATTCTTTTCATAATGCTATTATCAATTAAGGAAGTTGCTGAGTGAGGTAGAGTTTGCATATGTTAGCATTTGATAATAGTTATTCATGTGAAAGAGTGTTATAGGATAAGGCCACGGACTGGCTATGGAGCTAATGGAAACTGTGTAAAGTTTAATCAGTGCAGTCAGCTATATTTTAAATTGCATTTAAATAGGGGTATTAAAAGAATTGCTTCTAGATGTAAGAGAAATGTAAGCCTTTTGATTTTCTCGGGGCAAATATATCTATAGCACAAACAGACCAAAATAGAGACCATTTTCACATAAATCAAACGTGTGTAGCTCTCCCCACTTCATTCCTTGGGTCCAAGAATCACAAGCTTAGTAGCTAATAAGAAAATACTGTAAAACATAGTATTAGTTGATTAGATCTGTCAAGAAGCAAAACTCCAGACGGGGAGTTTTCAGTACCAGAGAGCAGGAAAATCCATTAAACCATACACACCAGTAACTCATAGCTGTAATCTTGTATAGATGTGTCTGTAAACTATAATTCAAAAAGCCAAACTAACCCATTTACAGCTGCAGACATCTCACCAGAATAGCTTTAGATGCTGTTAGCCTATTTTTATTTTATGTCTCTCTTTTATAGCGGCAACCTAACTATTTTCAAGTGTATCTCTGTGGGAATTGATGGGTTTTATTATGTACATTTCTGTACCATAAGAACAGGATGATCGATTTTGTTTATGCTGGTTGTTGTTTGTTTGGCTGCATGACAAGGTTGCTATCAACAGAAAGTATGAAGCATGAGGTAATGACTACAACTTAAATGAGAACAGTTGTCATACCTGCTTTTTGTTCAAACTGATCAGGGCATAGTCAAATGCCATGTGTGTGCACTTTCATGTTTACAAACTGGCAAGCTTAATGGAAGGTAATCTCTGACATTTCCTAACAGTTTTCTTTGCCTCTGAAATCGTCATGTGCTAAACTACTTAGGGTTTTCTGAGAGTTAGAGAAAAATGCTAGATGAACTAAGTACAGTGAACACTTATTACAGATGAATTTTAAATTGTTTTACTTATTTATTATGTGGAAGAAATTAAAGTTCCTCCTTCCAGGCACGGTTTAAGAAAAATTGTATACCTGCTACCCTTCCTGTTCTCAGAAGTGCTGGTTAAGAACCTTGGGCAGGACTTACGTGAGCAAGCTGATCTGTTTTCAGCTGTAGCATAGAACAGATCATACTGCGTAAAGTTGCTTGTAACGCTAGGGCAATCCCACAGGGGAAAAGAAGAAGCTATACTGGTGATAAAAACCATTTACATTAGTCCAGGGCTGCAGGTACAGGTTCTATCATGCATATTTCCCAGCCAGCTGAGAAAGCTACTTCCAATAGCAATCTTCTACCTCGAGATTTATTACTGACATCTGAGGTTACTGGCCAGTCTGACCTGTGGCTCAGCATTGTGGGGACCACTCATAAACCTGCTTAACTCAGGACAAATTGGGTGAGCAAAGACTAAATATTTAAACATCTTGAGTAAGCTTCGGTCTTTTTGCCTGAAAAATACTCACTCTAGCAGGTCAACTTGCTGTATCTTCTGACAGGGGTGAGAAGCAGCTGGAAAGATCATCTTCAGCTGCCATAGCTAGAGCTGAAAAAGGACTTTATCTCTGGCCTTGTTCCATTCTAGACATACTCTGCATATGACTAATTCAATTTTTAAAAGCAACCCACTGAATGCTTACCCAAAGAATTCTGCTGCCACAGCATTCCTGCTAAGAGGAAAAATGAGCTAGAACCTTGTCTTGGTGTGAAAGATAAGATATTGGTTCTGTCTAAATGTCAGGATGCACTTATGTGCTGTGTGAGTGATAAAGCACTGGAACAGGCTTCCAGAGAGGATGTGATCTCCTTTTTGGAGATCTCCAGAAGCCACCTGGCTATGGGCCTGGGCACCCTGCTCTGGGTGGTCCTACTTGAGCAGGGGTTGGACCAGATGAGCTCCAGAGGGCCCTGCCAGCCTCAACCATTTTGTGATCCTCTGCCATTTCATATTTGCAACTACTGTTCGAGCCTGGAGTGAAGTGGCTGGGTAGGAGTTGGACAAGCTGTAAGAGAACTGCTGCTCAGAGATGAGGATTGCAACATCCAGTGGGCACTACCTTCAGGGTACTCCTGAACTTCCTTGGTTGATGAGCTGTGGAAACATGAGGAACAGAAACCGTTTGAAGAAAGCAGGGAAAAAAGGAGAAAAGAGATACTGGATAAACCTAAGTCTGACAGAGACAAACAACAGAGAACAAATGCTTTGTGAAAAGGCCTTGTGTTGTTGCAGTGAACTTAAAGAGAACTTTGACAGACAGGAGATTTTGGTAAGGTGCCATTGTGACTCAAAATGTTTGTTCCTGGACTCTCCTATGCAATAGGTGCTAGTTTCTTCTTTCTTCCTGACTAATTCCTGCAGTGTTCTGGTGAAGGTTATGTAAGTCTTAATTCAGGAAAGACAGGTCCCTCTGTTGGGACCACTTTATAAACAAGGCTCTGAGCTATACGAGGGCTCCTTCTCGTGTCAAGGTTACACCTGGCACTGCTGCAGAAATGCATGACAAATTGTAATTGCTCTTAGTGCCAGAGATGAGCAGACCACCTGGGCATGCTTAAGCTCTCCATTCTGGGCAACTAAGCCTTTCCAAAGCGTACTGTTGGTGTGGAAACAAACTCTTCAGCCTCCAATGTCTCTTACAAATCCTGGATGTGTTCTGACATCCCCACAGCCACACTCACCTCCAGTGCTCTTCTGCTCCATATGTGCTGGATCATGAATACTATGGGTCTCAGTCATTCATTTGTAGATTTACCATTGCTCACTGCTGTGACCCTCACCTTTTTGTCATTTCCTGACATACTGGTCTCTAAGCCAGATAGTGGTACGTTTATTTCATAATGGATGGTATTGCAGTTATTAAAACACACATTCTGTAGTAATGAAAAATAGGCATAGTAGTGTCTCATATGAACCCAAGGGCCAATGTTTATATAAAATAAAAAATAAAGGGAGAAGCAGTAAGTATTCAGGACTTATAATAACTCAAACAACAGAGTTCTGCATTTCTGGATGTGCTGGAGATTTTCCACAGATACTTCCTATGGAAAGAATTTATGAATCAAAGTACAAGAGTTGTCCAGGGAAGATTGGTCCCACATGGATACTGTTGCTGTTTTAACTCAGCCAGATTTTCTAAACTATTCACTATGAACAGATTGTATTCATAAGTACAGGAAGCATTTGCATTTAGTGTAGCAAAATCAGCTGAAGCAGAAATTAACACACTCCATATAGCGTTTAATCAGAAAACATAGTTGTTTGGTCAGAATAAGACATTTAGAGGGAAAGGATACAGCAAGCCAAGTTTTGTTCTTGGTTGGCATTGCCATGAGAGTGCAGCAGCACAGTTCAGAGCAAAACATACCCAGACAAATTTACTTTCTATTGAGTTGGCTTCTTGTGAGTTGTTATTTCCTATTTATGAAGAAAGAGGGGTTGAAACCTGATTTTTTTTAGTAGCATACCATATAGCCAAGACTATGTTATTCAGGGTGGTATTACCTAGTGTACATTTGAGGGAGGACTTAGACGACATTTATCTTTTTCAGCTTTCTGGATATCAGCATATTTCTACTTTCCCTTTCCTCTTCAAGAAGTCAAAAGCAGTACCATTCTCAGAACAACTTCTAACCCGAGGCTGTGAGGTTGGAACCAACCCCAACTCTTCTAGAAGTAAATAGAGTAAGAAGGGGTTGGGGATTCTCAACACTTTGGATTCTCAACACATTTAGTAATCCACATGATTGCAACTCAAGACTAAAAACAAGACTTGGAGTTCTCTTTAAATTATCTTCCCCAGCATGAAAATTTTGCAACCAGCTTATCTGTATTAGGGTTGTACTTGTTTAAGTTCATTAGATAACACATCTACACTTGGAAGAAGATTAGGGTTGGGCAGAAATGCTACCAGTGTTTCATCATGTTTATGCAAATCCTTTTTATCTAGAAATATCTTGAGTACTAGAAAACTGTTTTTTCACAGCTATACCTGGACAGATTCAGTGAAGTGCACAATACTTTAACACCAAAGCTTTGGAAAAGTAAATATATTCCTGGTTTGAATTTTAGGAGATAAGGTATTGGTTTAACTGGTGTTTCCATTGTTGCAAAGTATACTGTTCAGAGTTGTAAAGCAATGTGGAGAGTCATGCTCAGGGATTCAAGAGAAACGAGTATTGGGACTGGCAGAAGTTTCCTTGCAGTCACGGGAGCTGGGGAATTCAGCTCTGCTAAATTCTGTTTCCTCATCCACCGTGGAGCTGATCCCTAATGTCCCTCTTGCTGATCTTCCCAGGAAAGCAGATTTTTCTCTCTTATCTCAAGGTCTGCATCCTTTTAAATCCATGGTATATCCGTGAAGTTCTTACCAAAGCTTTAAGAACTTTTCCATTGGCTTCTGGGGATGCTGAGCAGTGGCTGGGTATGATATCTGAAGTTTTCCTGGTGCAGAAGCAAATGTATTTCTCCAGCAGTGCCAGACTATCACTAGTGTGCCAGTCTAATGTTAATGCGTTTTGACCAACACTGAACACGTGCCACAGACTCTTACTTTAGATCTGTGTCTTCAAGAACCCTTCAGAGCAACATAGAGCCAAGCATGTTTAAGAACTTTTTGGAGGAGATGGTTCCTAAGGACAGCTGGGAAAGCATTCTCAGGAACATAGGAATGGTAACTCTTTAAGACACTTTTCTGAGAGCACAAGAGCTCTCCATCACGCAGTATGAGAAATCAAGCAGAAGAGATAGGAAGTCAGCATGGCTGAACAAGGACCTGCTGGTCAGACTGAGGGATAAGAAGGAAAAGTACAGACTGTGGAAGCAAGGATGAGTACCATGGGAGCTATGCAGGGATGTTGTCTGGACATGCAGAGATGGGATCAGGAAAATTAAGATGCACGTGTAACTGGACTTGGCAAGGGATATTAAAAAAGACAGTAAGGGTTTCTTTACATACAGTGGTCAGAAGAGATGGGCTAAGGAGAATGTGCCCCTCTGGTAAATGAGGAGGGAGAACTGACTTCAACAAAATGGAGAAGGCTGTGGTATTCAGTGAGTTTTTTGCTTTGGTATTCACTGGCAGCCAGGCTTCCCATACCTCTCATGTCCCTGAACCTCCACAAGGGAACTGGGGGAAGCAAAATCCCTCCCACTTTAAGAGTTTGAAACTGCCTCATGAGGCCGAATGTGTATCAGTCTATGGGGCCAGACAGTATGCATCCTAGGGTCCTAAGAGAACTGCCTGGTATGGTTACCAATCCACTCTCCATCATATTTGAAAAGCCATGGCTGTCAGACAAAGTCCCTGGTGACTGGAAAAAGGGACAAAGGACACATAACTCCCATTTTTAAGAAAGGGAGAAAGGAAGACCTGGGGAACTACAGGCTGGTGAGCCTCATACTTGTGCCTGGGAAGATCACAGAGCTGATCCTCTTGGAAGAGATGTTAAGGCACCTGTGATACAAGGAGGAGATCTGAGACAGCCAGTGCAGCTTCACCAAGGGCAGATCATGTCTGACCAGTCTGCTGGCCTTCTGTGATGGAGTGATGGCATTGGTGGGCAAAGGAAGGTCAACTGATGTCATCTATCTAGACTTGTGCAAGGCCTTTGACAAGGTCCCACATCACATCCTCATCCCTAAATTGGAGAGATAGGGATTTGAAGGCTGGACTATTCAGTGAACAAAGAGTTGGTTGGATGGTCACAGCGGGGGAAGGTCATGAGTGGTGTCCCCTGGGAGTCTGCTGTGGGAGCAGTGCTGATAAAATAGAGGGAAGGGATGCCATTCATAGGGATCTTGACAGGCTTGAAAAGTGAGCTCATGAGAGTTGAATGAAGTTTAGCACCAGCTAAGTGCAAGGTGTTGCACTTGGGTTGGAGCAATCCCAGGCATGAGTGCAGATAGGGAGAAGAGCTCCTTGAGAGCGGTCCTGCAGAGAAGGATTTGTGAGTCCTGTTGGACTAAAGCTGTACATGATCCACCAGTGTGCGCTTACAACTCAGGAGGCCAGCAGTATCCTGGACTGCATCAAAAGGGGGGGTGGCAGCAGGGAGAGGGAGGGGATTGTCCCCCTCTACTCTGCCCTCGTTAAGCTCCATCTGGAGTACTTTGTCCAGGCTTGTGGCCTCTGACACAGGGAAGATGTGGAGCTTTTGGAGAGGATCTGGAGGAGGGCCATGTATATGATCAAAGGGTTGGAACATCTCTTCTGTGAAGAGAGGTTGAAAGAGTTGGGCTTGTTTAGCTTGGAGAGGACTCCAGGGAGGCCTCATTGTGGCCCTCCGGTACTTGAAGAGAGCTTAAAAATGAGAGGAGGACCAATTTTTTACACGGGCTGATAGTGATAGGACAAGGAGGAATGGTCTTAAATTAAAAAGGGGAGATTTAGGTTACATGCTGGGCAGAAATTCTTTACTCAGAGGGTGGTGAGGCACTTGAACTAGGGATGTTGTGGATTTCCCATCCCTGGAAGTGTTCAAGGCCAGGTTGGATGAGATCCTGGTCAGCCTGATCTGGTGGGTGGCTGCCCTGTCCATGGCTGAAGGGTTGGAACCAGATGATCTCTGAGGTTCCCTGCAAACTAAGGCATTCTATGTTTCTATGCAAACGTAATGTTAAGGGGAAACATAAGGATATATCTCTACCTCCCTGTGTTTGATTTTACCCTTCTCTTTGATTTTCACAACCACCCTGAGAGCTAGAAGAGAGCAGCAGTGCACAGTTTTTTCATGGTCTGGAAAACAAGGTGACTGGTATTGAGAGGAGCACTGCAACGTGTGCTTCGACAGTCTCCCAGCTCCCCGTCTGGATATCTTTTCAAAACAGGGTTTTGCATGCTGGCACGGCACTGTGAAGAAGTGTGCGCTGCCGTTGCAGAATGCTTTCTGAGACATATGGAAATATTTCAGTTCCTCAGTTTTCTCACTCTAGCATCTATTGGGAAAAAAAAGGAAAAAAAAAAAAGTTTGATATGGTAGTATTTAGTTATTCTTTCTGCATGAGAAACAAGCAAAGCATCTACTGTTAATCATGGATGTTTAAAAACCATAAACTTGTTGTCCATATTTGCTAGCAGTTGGGGAAGAAAGTTGATCTTTCCTAAAAACGCTGAAGCAGATGCAAGCAGTGTGAATGCCAGAATATCCCTACAAATTCTCCTAACATGAAACAGTTTTGGACAGTTCAGGACATCTGGAGTGAATATGGAAGAGGGAAATGAAAAATTTCTTGAATGTACTTAAAGGCTGAAATAGAATCACAGTGGTGTAGACATGCAGAAACCCTGAATGAAATACACACATGGATATGGCAGAACGCTTAAGAGGAAGTCAGTCTGCTAGGAGCACAACTATTTTTAGTCTTCTAATGAAGAAAGCAGCTGTATTTAAGAAAGCCAGTCACTCACTGCTTGGAAAATCAGCTGGAACTCTTTCTGGGTCCTGATGTTCTTGGTTTCAAGAGGAAAATCTTATGTGTAAGCTCTTTCAGCCCTAAGAACCTTAAATGGCAGTCATCTTGGGTTTTGAAGCACAGTTGGGAGCTTCTTGGGAACATATTCACAGACTTCTGTTGGAGCCCATGATCACTCTGCGGTGTTCAACCACTCCTGGAATGAGCATTTCTTTAGGAGAGAGCGAGGATCCAGCGAAGTCCTCTGAGATGTGCATTGAGCACAGCATTGAATTGTGCTTTTTTTTGTTGGTTCTGTGCTCTGCTGCTTGTTATACAACTTTTATTTCTGTTCTTAGTTTCCCCAGAGCGGTAATGGGGAGCAGCAGTTTATCCAACGTGTTGTAAAACCTGTCTTTTCTTATCTGTATAGTGCGTGTGCTAGGTATGGGGATGGAGCAGAGCCACTTCATTTTGCTGCCCTAGTGAAACTGGAAGCAGAATTGTGAAAACTTGCTATTCTTTGTTATGTACCTTCTTTATACAGAATAGCTCTTTTGTAAGGCTTCTTTAGTGTAAAATATAGAGATGTCTTTTTCTGTCATATTGCTGAGTTAAACAAATGCTCAAAGTGAATTATGTGTATTCTGGCTGTGACAGGAATGGACAATAGTTATCTCAAGGTCAAATCCATTGAATGTGCTTGCAGAAAGTAAAAGAGACAGCCTGATTTTCTGCTGGGTTGAGAAATCATTTCTGAACCAGTTAAAGTAGATGCATCACAAAAGGCTGAATTTAGAGGAAAGGGATTTAAGCTTAACCCAAGTGTCAGGGAAGTGTAACTGGAGTCATCTGCATGAGATAGGTGGGCATTTTCAATGAGAAGACGGGCTTAGTGAGGAAGTAGTTTTGGAAAGCTTCTGCAGAAGGTCTTTTGGTTTTTAGTCACTGGCCAGCACCATCAGATACAGGAAAAGGTCCTAAAGGCAAGACACAGGCATGATAGGGCTCTGAGGCCTGCAGGTATTCCTTTTGCTGGACAACTTCAGTGGATTCCTTTGGTCACTTCCAGCTCCCAGCCTCGCGTTTGGAGCCATGTCCCTTGCTTGCCTTTCCTAGGTTTTCATGCATGCAGTGTCTCATACAGTGGGGAAAGTGGGAAGGAAGGAAGGAAGGGGTTGTAAGCAGGAACAGGAACAGTGTCCCAGTCTCTCCTTTTTCAGTAAGACAGCAGCCTGGGGAAGAGGCTGATGCTCCCAGCCTCTCACCATTTGCTTGTCCCCCACCATTTGCCTACAAAGGGCTATCCTCTGCAGATCTCACAGCAGTCTCCTGTATGATCAGTCCCTAGATTTGTCTGCTTAAACAATATCATTTAAAAAACTAACTTCTGTTACAAGATGGGGAAGATCATTCCAACTGAATTACATAAGGAGCAATTATGTGAGTATTTACTCTGGCACACACCGGGCAGCTTGGGGACAGTGACAGGCAGCTGGCGGGGCTTGGAATACAGAGTCCCTCTGCCTGACCCAGGGCAGTAACACATCTGGCTACAGCCTCTGTTATCTGCTGCAAGTACCTGAGGTTTACAGCTGGTTTCAGCAGAGCCTGTTTTGCATAAACCACTTCTATTTTCCCATTACTCATATGTCCTTTTGTTAATAACATAATGTAAATAATTCTGGGCTGGATTTGGCATTCATTTAAACAGGTGTAACACTAAAGCAGCCTTAATTGGTTTCAGTGTTTCTGGCTGTTCTCTCTGGCTGCACTTTCTAAAGGAGTTGACTTGCTTTTGAAGGCTTGTTACCATAATTCACACATCAGTCTGCTGCTTTTAATGTTAATTCAGTTTCAAAGGAGGCAAGACAAAAAGTCTCAGGCTGCATCCTCAGGTTAATCTCTGAGTGGACAGCATTTTAACTGGATGCACTGGGCTTCTGTGAAGGGAGGCCTGTGATATTTTTAGTCCTCAGGAATCTGTAAAAGTGAAAAAAATGATTATCTGGTTTCTGTATAAATACCACATCCAAAGCACACCTGTCTTCTGCCATGTGGTCCAGCTAATTGGTTTTTGATCTATTTTTACTGTTCTTAGCTGAAAGGCATTTTTTTTTGTTAGGTTTCACAGAAAGCTGTAGAGCTGTTTTAGGGTTTTGTAGCTGTGAAAAATAGCCATGGTTCTGTTTTTTAAAAAGCATTCTCAAGGAATAATTACAATGATTGAGCATGTTGCTTAAAAAAACCAGAAGCATGTACATTTTTCATAGCTACACTACATTTACTTAGCTCTAAAACGGCTTTGTGGGTTTCTTCACAGATTCAGGAAACTTAAAAATAAAAAGGAGCAAATCTATCTGTGAGCTTGGCAACAACTGAAGTTTATATTTCACAAGTATCTGAAAATGGGTTCCTCCCCATTTGCAGACGCATATGCCAAAGTTTTAAACTGACAGCGCAAAGTTTATGCTGCAAGCTTTGTGAAGGAGCAAAGCAGCATTTTTCTGCTCTCTGCCATCCTGCAATTTGCATGGCCAGTTGGGTAGTTATTATTATTGTTTATGAATTCCTTGCCTTGAGGTTGTGCGTAACAGCGAGTCGGCACTGTTGAACTGGAAACTGTAGACATGCAAATAGCAGAAAGGTTGCCCCTGCTGCTAAACTTTTGGCAGTATTTTGTATTCCATTCTTGTCTGTTTTAAAACACTGAATGGGCCAAACTCTGAAATCCTTATTTGGTTATTATGAGGAAAGAGAAAAGGCTGTGATTCATTAGAAAGGGGATGAATAGGAGACAGCAGAGAAGGTCTATGAAAGATAGCTGGGGAGCCACTGTTCCCTTGTCCCATAACCCAGCAACACAGGAATCATCTGAGCATGGCGAGGTGGCTCTGTCAGGAGTGATGCATGGGATATTCCTCATGATGGAACAAACACAGGAGCAGCATAAGGAGAGGGCTGCTGCTGCATGGTGCAGCTCAGAGTGCCGTGCAGGGTTAATGGAAAAGGGAAGCCCTGGAGACCTCCTGGTAAAAGCTTGCCACTGCAAAGGTGGCTTGGGTGGAAACTGTTGCATGGGATGCTCCTAAACAAGTTATTTAGAAAGACTGAGGTTTCTTTGTTTTTAATTCTGATGGAAGGCTAAAGTATCTGGAGTTGTGTCTTGGGTCAAGCCAAAGCAGTGCGGTCGGGGAACGAAGGCTGCAGTCAGAGCAGGCTCCAAGTGGCAGCTCACTAATCCCACATCGGTGTTTCGCCTGGAGCAGCAGGAGTTACAGATGTTTCCTTGCATCATCGCAGTGCAGTCTCTGATGATGGTGGTTTGTGTTGTTGTAATCCCACAGAAATTATACTTTGGCTTCAGTACTGCGGCTTGCCCGGGCATGGCTGATCATTATCTGCTCTTCAAGATTAGCGTTGTGAACTTCATGGCAGAGGAGAATGAATTTGGGGCTGGGCCTCCAAGAACACAGCATAAAAAAGCTGTTAGCTTTATTCCCCCATAACGACAAGCAGAAAAGGAAGCAGAGAACCACGCACAGCAGCTGGTTTGCTGGGGGTACGTTCAGGTACCGAACCCCGCTGCACAGTGCTGATAGGCAGCCTTTCAGCACAGGCCTGTGAGTGCCACAGATGGCATCAGGAGGAGAGATACTCATTCCCCTTCCTGCTCCTTATGCTAGAGAGAAGCTGGGCGCTGCTGCATGGGCTGTACCACTACCTGTGAGGAGAGGAGGTTTGCTGCGGCCTGCAGAGCGCTCTGGGTGCTGTGCAGCTGTCTGTGTGCAGTCACAAAGTCTCTTCTCCTCATTTTGCAGAGATCAGAGGGGACAGACGTTTAAATATTAGCTCAGCTATTTAAACCCTGTGGCAACACCAGTCTCCTTGGCATAGAGTGTTGCATCTAACGATAAGGCGCTCAGTCAGTCGACTGGCAGCCCTCACGGCACTGTAAGAAATACACGGGTAATTTCAGTGTGAGGGACAGGAGGAAATGTACTGATCCTCAGTTTTACGATGATTGCTAATCTCAGAATCTGCCAGGAACATGTGCTGAGAGATCTATGCTGTTACTCTCCAGTAAACTCTGTTTTCCCAGAGGCTTCCAGAGGATTCATAGAGAAGTGGTACTGCAGATGAAAAAGTGGCATAAAAAAACCCCATCTCTTCAGCAAAAGCTTTATGCGGGAAAATGTTTTCTGGTAAATAATTACATTTTTTGTCCACTAGATGGCTTCCACCCCCCCCCCCCCCCCCCCCAATCTGTGACCCGGTAGGGTTACATGTAGTTGATTTTATGTGTGGTTGATTCAGATTGCTCTATCTAAAGCAGTATTATCTGAAGCTTAATTCAGACACTGCTAACACTTTGCTCAAAAAAAGAAAAAAAATCTAATTAAGTACAGCATACAGGGCTTATGTATCCTGTTATGTAAATTTTCCTAGTTGGAGCAAAGTCTCCTGTACATTGGCACAAAGAAGAATTCAAGTTAAGATGTTTTTAGCAAAAATGTTGGCCAGCAAACAATGTTTGCTTATGATATGAAGTTATTAAAGATCACAGAGCACATTTTGTGGTTATTAAGTCCTCAACACTGACATTGAAAACTAATGCAAAATCTTCCAGACCTTGTTTTGGTTTGGCTGGAGGATTTTAGGAATCAGAAATAGAGGAGTTGTCCCCCCTTAAGCACCCATCCTGTAGTATAATATTAATTAATGATGTTTGGAAGCAAATTTAGGTTCTGCAATTACTGTAATTAAGTGAGACAGATGGGACAGAACTCTGCATTATGTGGCTTAAGCCAAATCAAATGGAGTGCAAAAAAAGAAAAAGATTAATTTACATTATTTGCATTGAGGAATGTCTCTCTTTGAGTGACTTTGTGTGAGTCTCAGGGACTGCTGAGGTACCAGCAGGGCTGTTGTGTTTCTCAGGTGAATAGATAAGACAGTGGTTCAGGGAAGAGCAATCTGGATTAGTAAAACATGCAGTGTTCAGGGTACGATGAATACTGAAATAATAGTACATTCCAGCAAACATGATTATTTTTTAGTGATTATTGTCATTGAAAAAGCATAATGTAGTGGAATAAAAAGAATACTTACCATGCTGACATTCACCATCTCACTGCACAGAATAGAAGAAAATTGGTGCAGTTTTAGATCAATGAAAAGTTCTCAAGAAATGTACCTGCAAGACTGATTTGCAAAGTCACCCCTGCAGAAGGCAAGACAACTTCTGTCATAAACTGTTACTGTCTCCCAAGAAGCTCAGTCCCTTGCTCCTACCAGCTCTGGGGACTTTCTGCAAGGAAATGGCTGGGGGACCATGTTTGGAGATATAGTTCCTTGGTTCATTTTATAGCCAGTATCTGCTCAGGGCAAAGCTCCCATTTCTAGCTGTTGAACAAGAGCAGGCCTTTCTTTTCCTGTCAACTTTCTGGTAGCCACATGGGAAAAAAGTATGTTCTCACTTCAGCATCCCTTGCTCTCCTTGCTTTTCTGAAGAGAAAACAAGCAAGCTATTTCTGTTACTCATCCTTTCCTCCAGTCTCCTTCTTTCAGGATCTTTATCTCCTGTGAATCATTCCAGTGTCCGTTCCTGCCTCTGGTTCCAGCTTTCACAAGCTTCAGCATGAAGTTAAGGGGCTGCTGGGCTGCCCTGTGCACCACACGGGCCCCCAAGAGATCAGGATGTCCCCTCAGTAATTTTGTTCGGTGCTGGGATGGAGGAACAGCACAGACACAGGAGCTGCTTCTCTGCAAATTCAGCAAGCCATTGTTGCAACAGTTTTCATTGGGCATGAACTTGAAAAAGTTATTTTGCTACTGTGAGTCTGATTTTTTCAATTTTTTTTTTAATGCTCAGATTCTGTGGGAAATCATGACTGAGACAAGTGTCCTCACTTGTCAGGGAAATCTTGCAACTGAAAAGCATCTGAGATGGTTTTTAAGCCCCATTTGACTAATCCCAGAAGGATTAGCACTTTTTTGATCAGTGCCAACACAAGAAAACCTCACGTACTTTAAGCTGAAGGATACGTATATATGGGTGTTGCTGAGTTAAGGTTATGAGGATCATGGTGTATAAAATCCAGGTACACTCATGGCCTTGGGGCATGGAGAGTTTCAGGCTAAGCCAGCTATTGTGCTGCTTGTCTCTTGAATGAATGAGATGGAAGGACATGCTCTTTTGGCTCCCGAGTGAGATGACATAGTTTGATGTTCAGAGTGTAAGAAGTGTAAAACACTAAATTAAGACTGTAAATCCAGTGGTGGTCAGCTAAGCAACTTGGTTGGAAACATTAGTGGTGATACATATGCTTGGGTTTTTGAGCCTCTTCTGCTTTCAGTTCCACCTGTATAAGTTTTGACTTCCTAGACTTCCCACATCAGGCTTATTTCAGTGCTCCTTGGGGCAGAGAAGAGGGCACAGAAGGAAGGAGAAAGGTGAATGGAACCAAAATGCATCCTTCAGTTTTACTATGTGTACTGCATGTTCCCTTCCACACGTTTCAACCATCTAGCCAGGTAGAGGGTGATCCTTTGGACCAACAGGAACTGTGAAGCCACAAAAAAAAAAAACAAGCAGTAGTATTTGAGACTTCTGCAGTAGCATCAGTGCTATAGAGATATTTTTAGGGAAAAGCTTCTCTTGTATAGAAATGTGTATGCTAATGAATGTGCAGTGGTAACAGTCTCAGTTTTCATATCTCCTCTCCTGTCTAGCTATCTGCCAGTTATAGGTTGAAGAGACCAAGTAAAGTTCTCCAATCCCAACTAGAGTAATCCAGAAACTATACCATTGAAAAAATGTGTTTTGTTTGTTGAAAAAGGATAAAAGTCTCAACACAATTCAAAAATCGTTTGGGAGGTGATGTGTGGCTTTCCTGTCTCGGTGCTGCAGGTATCTGGCATGCTGTGAAGTCAGAGCCCTTACTGAGTGCAGTGGGAGTTGGGAAGAGCCAGGCCATGCTGTCTTTGAACTCCCTGTAGCAGCAAATTCAAAAAGCAGTAAATAATATCTTAGCACTCAGTCCTTACCTGTGCTGATCCCATGAAATTCAGGATAAGGGAGCAAAGATTGAACTAAGCCACCTTTAATCCATCTTCAATCTCAGCATTGGCCAAAGATCTCCTTTAACCGCAGTTTATCAGAGTACTGCAGCTCTTGTTCCAGCAATCCCAATCTTGCTCATGGTAAGTCTTCAGCTGGAGGTGGGCAGGTTGCATACAGACCAGCAGTGTTCATCTGCAGCTCTCCTGTGCCACTGTTGCACCTCCGTAAGGACCATGCTGAGGTCCTTTCATCTCATCCGGCACTGTGCATTCCCCTGTCTAGGCCAAAGAAAAAAGTGCTCTTTACCACCTGGAAACCTGTCACAGAGATGTGAGTAACCCAAACACAACTCTGCAAAGGAAATGTGGATTCAGTTCCTTTTGTGTATCTGAAATATTGCTGCCAAACCTGTGCTACGAAAGGTCAGGGACAAAAAGAAGTGAGCAAACCACAAGTATTCAGTAACACAAGGCCAAGAAGTTGTGCACATCCCTGGAAATAAATTTGGCACCGGGCTAAACACAAGAGGACTTGCTGAAATTTTTCAGTTGAGACATGGGTTTCCAAAATTGAACACAGCCCTTCAGATTCGACCTCGTGCTGGTGTGGGTGAGGAGCGGCTTTGCGGACCTGACCAGGCACATGGGCTCTTGGCTAGATCGGAGACCTTCCCCAGCTGCAGTGCCTGGATGCCAGGCACACCAATGGGCTGCAGCTGCCCTGCCCTATCACATCAGCTTCATGAACACAGCACTGCCTTGCTGGCGTAGGGCTCCCTTTAGCACCACAGAAAGACAACTGTGTTTCTTCTCAGGATTTGATGGGGTCCGGTGTTGCTTGCATCCTAATGATCAGCCATGAGAAACGTGAGTGACACATGCCTGTTATGAATTAGCATATGCCGTTAGTTGAGCCTTTGAATGTGTTTAATTTTCAGTTAGATGCTTAATTACTGTGTGACCTGTTTAACATTTCAGACTCATTCCTTTTAAAGGCTGAAAAAAAAAAAAAAAAAAAAAAAAGGGGAAGGAAAAAAGTTACATCCAAGCTGGAATGAAAAATACAAAAGAATTTTTCTGTACCATTTTAAAAGGTTTATGAACAGATTTCTTTTCAAAGTGGTTTGCTCTCGATCCTAAGAAGATATCTGCCAGCAGCTGGCTGGGAAAATGCTGAAGTTAGTCTGAAAAGTAATAAAACACGCATGATGTGAAACTGCACAATGCTGAGCCCGTTTGTAACCACAACTAGATTTCCTTGTCATTCTGGAAAAAAATGTGAGGTGTCTGGGGGTTTTCTATGTTGCAAATGTTCTTAAAGGGATTTTCTTTTAGGAAGGCAGCACAGAAGGGATTTTTGGTGGTTAGTTTTCTGACAAAACTTCGTGATAATGGGCAAGCAATAGGATTTTGGCAGGGAAGTATCACGTCCTGCATTATAGAGTGAGTTGTTCCCTTGTTATGTACCAAGTGAGAGCCCTTTCTGGATTTATCCATTTTTCCATGCGTTTGCATAGGAAGTCATTAAAGCACCTTTTTAACTGATAAAGTTTGCACACTGATGCATGTTTCTGCCTGTATTACAGCTCCCTGAACAAGCTATTGATCGGGTAAGTTGCTCTAAAGAAGCAGAAAGTTGTTATTTGCAGTTTCATGGATGAGACATGAGCCTCGTTGCTATTCCACAGCGTGCTGGCTCTCCTCTCCCTCTTTGCACAGAGCACACTAACTTCAGAAATGACTTGCTCCTTTCTATTTGAGATTTCCAGCCTGACACATCACGGGAAAAAAGAAAAGAAGGAAAAATTACATCTTCTCTGATGGAGGAAACTCAGTTCTTTTCCTTGTAGGAGTCAAAAAAAAAAAAAAGCAATGCTTGCCCTGTTCTGCCGTTTCCATGTTGCTCTGAGTGCTAAAAATGTTGCACACGTGTTACGTTGCGGCAGAGTTATTCAGGGACTGCATATTCATTCAAATTCAGGTAACCATTGACCAGAAGCAAGGTTAAGTTGAGCCTGTTTAAAAATTAACCCATTTGAAAAAAAAAAGAAAAGAAAAAGGGAAAGAAAAAAAATTACATAACGCTGCAACGCTCTTCAGGCAAGCAGAGCAGTCAGCTTTCTCGCGTTAAGTCATCTCCGATGGTGTGCGGGCTGTGCTTAAAGGCAACGCATCGCCAGCAGCTCCTGTGCCTGAAAAATTTTGTGCTGTTGCTTTCAACTGGTAATTCTCTGATGATCTTTCTGATGTTACAGTGTGGGAACAAGTATGCATACTCAATTCTGCATTCATTTTCGTGAACACCATCTTCCAGAAATGTGTGTAGGTCTCTCCGAAAGTAATGCTTCTTATTTATTTCCATGGAAACCGCAACAGATACAAAGAGCACAATGACACTATTTGGTAGAGCAAATTCTCAGCTACTGAACAGTGTTTTTCATTAGAATCATCACCATTAGGTGAGTGTTTTTGCCAGAATGACAAAGAAGAGCCTGCATGCTGCACTAGTAAAAATTTGCACTAGAGACCCACTGTCCCTGTTGCCACTGCTGAAACACACCACCCATCTCCTCACTGTGCTCACATCCACTGTTTGGTTTCCATCAACATTCAGCAAGCATCAGTGAATGTCAGTGGGTGCCATTTTTTCTGCATGGAGGAATTCAATGACACACCTTTGCTTCATCCACACTTCCATGTCAGATGCCATTGTGACAGACTGTCCCTCTGCTGCCATCTGTCACATCGCAGCAAAATGTGATGGAATAGTGGCAGAAAGGTTCGGCCTCTATTGCCATACCACGAACATCCACCTTTGACATTGTGGGCCAACATAATAAAATAGGAGGCATCACATTCAGAGCAGCCCTCGTACCTTTCGACACATCCATTCTAATTCTGTGTTCCAAAGGAGATGAAGCACAGGGTGTGGGAAAATATGGGAAACTGCAGGTGTTTTAGGAGTGCTCTCAGTAAAGGTTCCATCTCCCTTTGAGCCTGTGATTTGTCTGTCAGTGCAGGGGAGTGTGTTGGGTAGCAATACTCCACGGCCCGAGGTAACTTTAAACCCCGTAATTCAGAGTTAACCGCGATTCCTGCTGTCGGGAGCACAGAACTAAGTAAAGGTTAGATTTCCTCTCCCACTGTATTTTCATTCAGATTAATATTTAAGCCACGCTGGCGGTGCGTCCAGGAGAACAGTCGGTCCTTTTACAGCCACCAGCGGCAAGAGGCCGGGCTGGCTGGAGCTCGCCCACCAGCTGTGTGAGCAGGGTGAGCACCATGGTGCAGCTGGCCCCGCACCGTGCGTTTCCACTGCTCTCCCACTCCCGTGCTCGCTCGCCTTCCTTGCGGCGCCTGCTGCTGACAGTGTATCTCTCCTCAACTGAGATTACTGCATGTGACCTACTTTGAAAATGGTGTGAACCAAGGTTCACAAATTATCTTGGAAGGATGCCACGAGGTCGGTGTGCAAACATGCGCGGGCTGGGAGGCTGCTGTCAGAGCAGAACTGGCTGTCTCCGTGTCCTTCCAGATGCAGCGTGCGTTCCTCCACCAGCCCCGGCTTCACAATTCATCTTTGTGCTCTCGAGTGCGGCATATTGATTTCCTGGGCAGGCCACAAGGTTAGAGAGCCTCTGGCCAATGAGCCCTCCGTGCCTTCTGGCTCTCAGAGCAGCTGAAGTAGTAACAGAGATGAATAAAGGGCTTTAGGCGGAGCTGTCAGCTGGAGCCTCGCAGCCGTAGTAGCTGTAGTAAAAGCAGCAGCAGTGGTATCAGAATACAAGTCACAAAGGAGAGAGGGCGGCGATACTTCATTTACACAGTTCATCTGTTTACTATAATCCGCTCGTTTGTAGTGTAATGTAAACTTGCAATTACCAAAGCTGCTTTCCATGCCAGACCAACGGTTTAACCTGTGTGTCATTCCAAAATGCTGATAGAGGAGAGAATGGAACTGCCGGGAGGATTGCAGCCTGAAAGCTGCACGGGTTTGATTTTCTCTTCTTTCCCTTCCTTATATAAGCCCTGTGCCGCAGAGGAAAGTTTCCACAGACTGAGAAGATCATCTGCAATCTCAAATCCACTTGAACGATAAGGTGTCTTTTTTCCCCAAGGCTAACATATTACATACCTACTCAGCACAGGGCTGCCTGTTATCTGATAAGATAATTAGCATCAGACACTAGGAAAAGCACACGTACTTTTAAAAAGCAGCATTACTGAAGGCTCATAGAGAGAGTAAAAGCGTGTGCTTATCAGAGCTTTTCCATGCAGAAGGCTTGCTCTACTCTTTGACTTTGGGTCAAGAAGTCCTTTATTAAATTAGCAATGCAAATGTGTTTTACTTTATTCATGTGGAATTTTAGCGTGTCGGACAGCCTCCCTCTCCAGCACTTTGGGGCTTTTTACAGATTTACTGTGGGCTAAAAGTTCCAGATCCAGCTCTGAGTATTTTTGTTTGTTTTACCTTCTGCAAAGACATCTGTTCTACACGGCTCTCTACCTTGGCTGTGGTTCAATTTCCACCCGCTTCCATGAACTCCATTAAGAAACCCAAGTGTAAGCCTGCCTTTGCACCAGGACCAGCTCATGGCTCTTGAACACAGACTCGGGGCTTCCAAATGCCCTCAGCCACCCCTCCTGAAGCACGTGGCTGTGGGGGGCAACCAGCACCTTGCAGAAGTCATACCTTCTCCTCCAGCCCGGCCCTCCCCTGCTCATTGGCAGCCACGCTGGAGTAGTTTAAAAATAGGGAAAGCTGAGACAAAGACCTTTATCAGCTGTAAAACTGGAACAACACTGATGCTTACCCTGCCTGATATGGTCTTTGCCAGTTGCTGAACAGCCACACTGATCCCGGGTGGTCAAAGGGGAAGAAGGCAGGACATGAAACGAGAACTTGACATCTGACACTCATGAGTCCTGTTTGTGGAGCAGTTGGCCCGCAGGCAGGAACTCCTGTCTGAGCATGTTGGCTGTATCCTCTGCTGCAAACCCTGCTGGCCTGGCATTGTGGTAATACACAGTGTAACTGGGCTGATCCTGTGGCCTGGCAGAGTCTTTCGTAAGTCTCAACTGGGAGTGATTGTTTTATTGAAACATGTTAATAGACGAATAGTTTGCCCGTGAGTTGTTAGTTCTCACATAGAAGGCACCAAGTTGTTTTTGGTGGTGGTTGCTTTATAATAGCACAGGATGTGTAGGGCTTCCTAGGGCATGTTGAACCTCCCGACCAAAAATGTGTGGGCAGGGCTCTGAAAAGTGCCTGGTGTCCTTGTCATATGCATAGTTCTGTGTGACCTTCTGAGATGTGATGGCAGCTGGGGGAAATTAAGCCAAAGTTATTGGTGTTGTGATGGGGCTGAGAGCAAAGAATTGGAGTTCTGAGCCTACCTGAAGGGGACAGGGGTACCTGCATGCAGGTTATTGCAGATGGGAACATCATCTGCACAGGGAATGTTTCTCTTCCAGACATTTTTGCAATTACTTGCAGCGGAAAGAACAGCCACCGATGCAGGGAGGTGGTGAATTCTTCCCATCCCTGACACCTAATATGTCAGCTTCTCTAAGCACTCAGCAATAAGTAAGCAGATTGCACAGACAGACAGTGGTTGGAGCAGTACAAAACCAGACATGGGGGAGGACTAGAGCAGAACAGGAAGACATCTCACGAGTGCTGGTAGCAGAGATGTTGCCTGACAGAAATATGGACACCAAGTGGAACTTGCCAAATACTCTGACGTTACCAAAAGAGCCTAGTGTTGCTTTATAAATGTCAATCAATGCTAGTCACCTTGTCACATTGCGTGTGAGATGTCTCGCTGCACAGCCTCCACTGAAAAATCCCAGGCACTTAAGCTAAACTTGGAGGAGAAATGTATTGTAGTCTTCTAAATTTGAGCAAATAGGTATGGAAACAGGGTATTTTGGAATGGAAGTTATGACCTCCTGCTTCGATTTGAGTCTTCCATCGCGGTTAATACGTGCTCTCATAAGATTCAGTCATCCACATGTCTTTCAATGAGCAATCCTCTAACTACCACCCAAACCTTTAATGTCCTCTGCTAATCGAATTGACAAAATTTAATCTCTAACATCAGCTGTGAGGCAGCCAGTAACTTGATCACTGAGGTTTCAGGAAAGTACAGGGTACTGAAACTGTCCTTATAACTTCAATCTGTGGGAAGTGGTAGTGCTTAATGGTATGTTCTCTTGGTATTTTGTACTGTTGATCATCAAATGCTGCTAACCTGTGTGAAGAAACTGCGTATCAGTGGAAGCTCTGTGAAATCGTTCTCATCTTCCTCCTAAAACAGAGCTACACAAGTCACAAGGAGAGGCTGTCTTCTTCTTTTCAAGTCCTCATTCCTGGAAGCTGACAGGGTTTCCATTATATGTAGATAAAATTGGCTGCTGGGGAGACCACGTGGTGAGCTGAAGAGCCTGCTCTTATACAGATGATATCTATGATTTCATATTCCTTACTGCAACCGTGCTTACTGCCATCCCAAGTCTTAGTGACTGTTTAAAGTTGGCACTGCACTGCTGAGCAAATGGCCCAAAAGGAACCAGGCAAACCTAAGGTCTCAGCTGTATGTTTGTAGTTGTGCTAGCTTAAGACCAGTTTATTTGCAAGTACGAAATCAGATCCTCAACTGGTTTAAGCTTAAACCAAAACATGGTTTAACACTGAAATATGAAAATGCCCACTCTGTCTTTTATGTTAGCTCAACTAAAAGGGGATTTAAATGGAAACTAATATTAAACTAACATAAATTTTCCTAGTTGAGACTTAGGTGATGACTGTAGCAGCAGATGAGAAATCTATATTTCTATAACTATTCCAAGTGCTGAGGGCTTCTGACGCTTGTTACAATTCTGTGAACTTTTGGACATCAGTGCCTGCCCACAGAACAGGCACAGAAATAGGAAGGATCCATCCATTCTGCAGGCACTGGGCTGCTGTCTGTACTCTGTTGCATGCAGGGCAGCTGCAATCGTACCTGTAAAATAATAACTGCATTTAAAATCATTTGCGCAGAGAATGGGAACAATTAGGAGCAATCTTTACCATGCTTGTTGCCATAGATTTATTGTTTACGAGTGCAATAGGCCTGTTGTTTATGAATGTCTCCCCATTTTCTTCTCTCTACTCTGCATGGAAGCTGCGCTCCATTGTGTGGAGTTCAGGGTAAGTTTCCATTTTTGATGCTGGAAGGCTTCCAAGGAAGTGGCCTTCACTGATTCTGAGACTGGGCGTTCCTTTATGACCGTGATCACATGTAAATGCATTTCATAGTAGCAATGAAACTGTCAAGCTAGAGAAAGCAGCTTCTGGACACACAGCTTTCCCAGAAGCTCTAACTAGTCTGAGGAAATGCCTTTCCGCAGTGGATAAGATGTCTGTAGACTCCACCACTTTCAGAAGATGTCAAACTCCTGCTGTAGGTTATAGAAACACCCAAGTGCGTATGTAACCCTATAGGATTAATCAAGCTCCTTCTCCTGTGGGGTGCTAAGGAAGGAAAAGTGGGAGAGATTATTGTTGCTATTTTTACTTGCTTGGGAGCTGCTAAGCAATTGTAATAACGGGTGTCATAAATCACCAGTTCACTTCAGTGAGCTGACTCCTCGGAAAATATAGGATAGGTGTTCTGAATGGCAGACACTGCAGAGGAGAGGGCTCGCACACTAGGAGGGAGAGACCGTATGGGTGAACCTAAGTTTCTGTTCTGCTCTCCCTGTTTGAATTGCTTTGCAGTACAAGCATAGCAGGCACCGCATTTGCAGTCTGCAGGAGTTCGGTGAAGGCATTCACACCTGCTACCTGAAGGGTAGTTCAGCGAAAGAAATTCAGAAGTTTATTCAGTGTATTCTTTTTTCCTCTTGCTGTTCCCAAAAAAAGAAACTCATTCATATGCACTCGACAGTGAGAGGTACATTTTCAGTGCAGTGCAAGGTGACTTACCCACATTATTCCTAGGATCGGTGGCAGGAATGCGGCAGCAAAATCCTCGTGTCAAAGCATGTAAAGTAACTATAGGTGAATCCCATGGCCTGTGGCAATGGGAATCCTGGTCAATGAATTTTGCGCTGGGTGCTGAAACAAATAAAATCCGTGCCACAAATCTCCTGTCTGCAGCACTGTGATTCTCTCTATTTTAGATTCTGTGCAGACTTCTTCCTAGTGCATTGCATTAATATTAAATTAACAACACACTACTCACATGGAACTTACATTCTAAAAAAAGCTCGCATTATGCTGTAAGCCTTTTATTACAAAATAATAGCAGTCGTGAGGTTAAAGTTTGTTCATACAGTTTTCTATAGAACATCTGTACATTTTTTTATGCAGGATAAAAGCTACGTTCCATGTGTAGCTTAGTCATATGAATATAGATAATGAGTAGTTTATTGAATTTCCTTTTAGATTTTACCATTCACTTATATTCATCTGAAGCCTTTCCATGCAAAACATACCAGATTTTTGTAAGTGGTGCTTTCTTTTCAGAAACACAAATTTCTCTGTCAGTGTTCTGCAGGGGATGTGACCTGATATGAAAAGGACCTATTCCTCTCGGATTTAGCTTGTAGCTGGAGGCATAACTCAAAGATTCTCTGAAGTGGATTGTAATCCACATTGGAGACAATAAAGAGAAATCGCTAGGTCCATATGGAGTGGGACCTTGAAAAGCTTTATGAGGACCACATTCACTGGAATTGTTACCCAGCATCCAAACCATGGGAGCCCACAAAAGCTTCAAAACCAAAATATTTCAGGGCTTTTGTGGCCTTCCATGATGCGGAAACTGGGCAGAATTTTGACTGAATCTGGCCCTAAATAAGCAAAAGAATTTTGTAATCAGTGTATGGTTTAGCAGGAAGACAGAAAGATTCTTTTAATATTGGAGTGATATGGTGGGAATGTTTAGCCCTAGATACAGTGCTGGCTGCTGAGCTCAGGAGAAATTTCCCTGCAAGCAGAACTAGCTGGGAATACAGGAAACTAGTAATTAATCTGAAGGGAAAAACGTTATGTATTTTAATCTTTTTTTTTTTTTCTTTTTTTTTAAACTCTTTATACGTAAGCTGTACCTTACTCTTCAAATGCTGACCCTTTGTCTCACAAAAATGTTTTTAATACTATAAATAGACTGAGTTGTTGAATGCTAATCCCTCTCTTGTCTTGTAGCAGCACTTTCAGTCATTGATAGAGAAGCTCTGGAAACAGAGCCAGGACTCCTTAATTCCATTCCAGGTGTCAAACAGCAGGGACTATTAGAAAGCAATATGTAGAAATTATCAACTGATGGTATTTCAGTATCAAGCCTAGACCCTGGAACAGTTGCTTGCTGTATTGCCAAATGTCTTACAGATGAAAGCTTTGGCATTATCAATATGAAACATGCAAATGGGTGACTATTGCATGGTGATCTAGTTTCAGAAGGGACTGCATCAAATTAGACTGTGAACTTGGTATCCCTCTGGTGCTCTCCACTGAGTCTTGTGCCATGGAGAGAGTTACTAGGAGAGACATAGGGACTGCAATTGTGTTTTCTCAAATTGAAATTTTGTTGTTGTGTTTTAAATGCTGAGATAGCATGAAAAAAAAAAAGTCCAGAGAATCATTAACCAACATCTCAGAGAGTTCTGCAGATCCACATAACTGGATGGGTCTTATTTAGGGACCAAATGAGTGGATCTCAGCTCATTCCTTTAGCTTCAGAGTCTACCTGTAAGTGATGGTTTCACCCAGAGCAGTATATAAGCATTTCAATAAACAGAGCATGCATTGTGTAGCAAAATCAAAGCTGTGCAGTAATAACTACCCTGCAGCTAAATGGATGCTTTTTCCACGGATGAATCCTTTGAGGGATGATGTAGTGTTTAGTCATTCATCTCCTTGTGACTTATTAAAACAATTAACAGGCAAAAAAGTGGTTATTTTGAGTGGCTTGGCTAAGGCTATACAGAGTGAAGTTCAGGCAGAGTGAGTTTCCACCTCTGTCAGTAGCAGTGTAAAGTGGCCAGGGCTGTGGTTCTCCTCTTAGGTCCCCTTCTAACTGTTTGACCTTGGAAAAATTCCCTGACTGTCTTGTGTTTTATGAACTTGAGACATGAATTGGCTGTTCTAGAAGATTTGCAGGGTCTTGGGGCAAACCTGGGCCTAGCTTTAGGGTTCAACCTGATGTCTTTATAATTTGAGAGCTGCGTGCATGAGTTTTGAGGTTTTGACATGTAACCAGATGAAAACATAATGGTTTCAATTGAGTTTTGCTTTGAATTTTTGGGTTCAGCTGCACTCCTCGCTTAAAGGGAAGGCCTGAAGGTGGCGAAGCTAACTGAAGAAAGTACCCGCTAAGGGCTTCTAGGGGAAAACCAGATAGTTTCACTCCTTCTGACTGAAAATTAAAGGCCTGGCTGTATGTTTTACAGTGGATTTTAAACAGTGCAACTGCCTGTTTCCCGTTCCAGGAGGAGAATGTAAGAGAGGCAGGTGTGTAATGCTGGACACCTGCAGGATGCCTTGGACAGAGGATCTCTACACACAAACCTGGAAACATTGTGAGCAATAATGAAGGTTTTTAGATTTTAAATTTCCCTGCCTTTCTTTTATTTCTTCCTTCGTAGCCACCCTTCATCCAAACAGCGCCGTGCAAACAAAACATGCAGTCAATTTAACTGCAATGTATCCCAAGACTTGCAGGACTGGTCTTTTAACTTTCCTACCAGATGGCGAAGAGATACCATGTCAGTCTGCATGCACTGCCTGTTCTTTGTCGAGGCTGCTGTGTTTGGCTGCTACTTTTGGTGACAGAACAAGAGGAAAAGAGGATAGATGTAGGTTAGATATAAGGAAAAAATCTTTTACAGTGAGAGGGGTGAGGCACTGGATCAGGTTGCCCAGTGATGTGGTGGATGTTCCATCCCTGGAGACTTTCAGGGCAAGGCTGGATAAGGCCCTGGACAACCTGGTCTAACTGTGGTGTGTCCCTGTTCAATGCAGGGGAGTTGGTCTAGATAGCCTTTGGAGGTCCCTTCCATGATTCTATGATTCTATTGCTAGATCCACGTGCCTCTTGCCTGGACATCAGCAATGCTTTTGATGTACGAGTCTTCCAAGGATTGAAAAGGCTGAAATCAGCTCTAGTTTGTCAATGGCTGAAACTTGTTGTGCTCTAGCACTGTGGACACTCCAACCCATGCCTTCACACATAAGTAAGGCAGATAGCTAAGTAATACGAGTTTAGCAGAAGAGGTTCCTACAAACCATTACCATGCCATCAGGCAGGGGCATCAAGGCTATAGTGCACTAGCTCTAGGCTGCATGGCACTGATAGCCAGTGCAGGACTCAGCTGGCCCATGTGGGCTGTGCCCCAACATGGCAATGGCTGGGGCCTACCCCGCTCCACAGCAGGCTGGAGAGAACCTCAAGCCAGCCTGGCTCGGGTCTGAGCCATGGATGGGGTTTGCTGAGGCCCCTGGGGCCCAGCAGACCCTGGGGGAGCACCCGACCAGGCCCAGAGGGGAGCTGTGGAGGGCAGAGTCTGGCACCAGGCTGCCTAACTTTGTTTTAAAGCACTAACTGTGATTTTTATGGGGAGGTTTTGCGTGCCAGAAGTACAGCTCTTTTTATTTAGTGAAATATCCTTTGGAAAACTGTAAAATCATGACAGGTTTTCATATTTATTTTACATTCAGCTCAGGATTATACACGATCAGCTTTAGGGCCTTGTAGGAGCCAAGAGAATATAAAGGTTGTCAGAAAATTGGAAGCTTTATACCAGGCTGTTCTGATTTAACTGGCAGACCATTTAAAGTTACTGAGATGTGGGGAGAAGGAGAGCTTTTCAGAAATGTCAGACTTCTAAGAAGGGTGCTGCTGCTTCTGGCTGGCACCCATTCTCCAAAGCACTGACCCTGGCACTGGCAGGAGAATGGCAGCAGCATCTTTCAGTTCTATTTTGTTGTTATTGTTCTGAAGTTTCCCCCTCTCTGAATAGATAAGTTTCCCCCGGAGATGTAGTAGCATCTGGGCTTTCTTGCAGCTGAGCTGAAAACCGCCTGATTCCCCGAAATGAAGTGACAGCTTTTAGTCTTCCACAGGAACGTGTGAATGTATTCAGGTTCATTTATAACACAGAGAGAAGAAAATTGATATTAGAGGGGAAAAGATAAAAAGGAAAGAGAAAAAAGATCTTTGAGGACTTCATCTGCCCGGGCTGGGAAGTGGTATAACAGTAGTATAATGCATCCCCACACTTGAGTCCACGTGAGCAGAGTAGCAATGAGGTACACACGCATGCAGGCTGGGATCCTTGTCAACCAGTCAAATCATTCCTTCATCCAGAGGTATTTTTCTCATTTCTAATAATAATTGCTGAAACTTGGGGCTAGTGCAACACACAAAGATAGCCTTTAATATACACAATGTGGATTACGTCGAACTGTGTCCAGTATACAATGACCACATTGTTTCCCTTCTTTTTTTCCACAAAAGTATAAAAGAGCATCATGCTACAGACAGCACATTTTAGTCTGAAGTGGAACTGGCAGAGGATTTCAATGGAAAGTTGATTTATTTCAAGGGATTATGGGAGTCCAGGGATAAAGCTGGCACCTGGCCACAGGGAGAGCCCTTGACCTAGAAGCAGGAACAGTTTTGAAAGCTGTGCATGTACATAACTGAGCAGAACACTTTAATTTAGTGCAGAGCATAACCTGAATTCCTTCTCTGAGGGAAGATGAAAGAAACAGTTTTTACTTCTTAGTAGGACATTAGAAGATCTTTGCCTATTTTACATCTTATTCCGCAGCATTGCAGGAAGCGACTGCTTGTGACAAAAAGGCCACTTTCTTCCCTTTGTAACCGGGGAAGTAAATTGAGCTGCCACTCATAAAGCTGACTGGATGCAGGATTAATTTGCTTTTCCTGATAGATGAAGCAAGTTAACAGGCCACTGCAGGTTACTCTCTGAATCAACATATGAAACATAATTTCATTGTCTTTCCTTCCCTCTTCCTCCAGGCCTTGAGCTGTAATTATAAAGACTTCAAATCTCCCTAGTGACATCAGCTGGTTAAAAAAATTTGGATCACGGGAGTAATGTAACCCAGAGTCGGCTTTCTGCAGCATTGTTCACAGTCCAGAGAAAGTCATTCTATACAAAACACTCTTCTGTAACTATGGTCTATTAATTTTAGTGGTAATTTTTAGTAAGCTTCACATTGGGACCCATCTAGTCCATTGCTTTGACAGGAGGTACAAAGTGCTACAGCAACAGAATTAGTCTTTAAAATGATATTTTGGAGCATTTCACAAAGACCTTGTATTAAATCAAACATGCCATAATAATTACATTTGCTAAAACTTCCTAAGCAGTAACAGGCTTCCAGCTCAGCTGCCCTTGAAATCAATCATAAACTCCAGCCACTTAATTAAGTGCTTTATTCTGCAGCTCCCAGTCCAGCCAAACGTCTGCAGGCATCTGCAGGTATCTGACCTGAATCAAGGACTCCGGGTTTGAGTCCTGTGTTTCCAGACAGCGCGTCTGACTGATAGAGTAAAACCGCAAAATGCCAGATGGTTTCAGCATATTACATAGCTCCCTGCATGGGCATCCACCAACAGTGTGTGCCTTCCTGTAAAATTTCACATGCTGAAGCAACTTCTTGCAGTGTGGAGACAGCACGGCATCTGAAAACAAAGATTTAGTGGTACTGCTGCATCCTGTCAACTTCTGGACTGGGAAAAAATTTCAGCTGTTCTAAAATTAGAAGATAATGTAGTGCTGGCTAGAATAGGGCATAGTCTGGGCAGGCTTCTTCGTTATCAGCTTCCTCATTGAACTTTAATCCCTGTTTTTGACCGTTCAGCTGTTTTGGGTTTAGCTTGCATCATGGGCACAGGCTGCCAGCCCTGTTAGATTTGCACGGTGATTTTGCCACGTGCATTTAAATGAGACTGATGAGTTCAACTCACCTGTTAGTCCCAACAAACAGCGACTATGGGACCTTCCTGCCCCACGGTGTCCCTGGCTCAGAGCACAAGAGCCACAGAACAGCCAAGCGGAGGCTCCGCAAACCTGGCTGGCTTGGGTACCAGGCGGGGCTGCTTGGTGGTCCAGGAGGCCAAGCAGTGGGCTCCTTTCACTGTGTTACCTAAGACAGTCTCAACTTTGGTCTCCTAACAGGCTCAGTGTTCTGTGGGTTTTCTCATAACTCTCACTCAAGTTCCTTGGATCTGTAGAGAAATGAGAAAGAGATGCTGGGCAGGTTTGTGTGGCTTGGATTAATGCTGGCACTTGAATCTTTCTCTGGATCTAGCGCCGGGTACTGTAGGAGTTACAAGCAGTACAAGTGCGTGGGCTCAAACCTAAGTGCCTTTGTTAAGCAGGAGTTTGGGAGCATCTCCCAGGGCAGGAACCACCGCAGCAGCATGTCCAGCAGGCTCGGGCCAAGGCTTCCAGAGCTGCCACCCCCTCTCCTGTCCTGTCCTGCTGTGGCCTGGCCCTACACCTCACCAGGAGTCAGGGCTGATGTGAACGTGGACCTGCATTAACTCATACAGTTGCCGTTGCACCAGAGATGGTGCTAATAGTAGGACCACATCCTCCATTCCCTTCCCCTCCTGAATCCAGTGTGATTAAATGTAGACCAGCGCTCAGCCCAAAAATAAGCAGTAAGGATAAAAAATTGTAAATATTACTTCTTTGTGTGCTGAAAGCCTTTTGTGGCCAGGTTACCAGAGACACTCCATGTGGACAGCTGAGCCTGAACTCACATTCAGTTTGTGTTGTAACTCCCCTTCTTGGCATTGGTACCAGTGAGTTTGTAATCAAATACATGGCAGCTGCACCATGGGCCAACAGGGTCACTTTTAATTCATGTCTGTGGTTCGGTGGGGAAAATATAATTATGAAACCCCTTGGGAAATGGCTGTCTTGATGTGGCCAGGCATCTTACCCATAGCGAGTATTTATGCAGCATCTTTTTACTGACAGAAAAACAAACAAACAAACAACAAAAACGAGACAGAAGATTAGAAACACTTTGTTGCTTTTACGCAGCAAAAAGCATGTAGCTGAGTTTACTGTGTGTTGCCCATAATCACTCCGTTCCCTATCTACTAATTATAGCAAAGAACAGCTGAACTCCAATGACAGTAGTGTTAACCGAATAAAATTTTAGTTACTTCAGCTTCAGTGAATAATTTGTCTTCCTCAACTTGATTTACTAATATCTGAGTTGACAGGGCTCCCCATTCTGAGTATTCATTTTATAGTTAGAGAGGGATTGTTTATAATTTACAGTTTTAAGTCTGAGCACCATTATTTTGCGCTGTCAAATGGCATCTGTTATCGTACGTAGCTCGTCATATGTCAGTGCCACAAAAGAGAAAGCAAACGAGCCACAGAAGCAGCCAGTTTTATGAGTAGCCTGCAACGTTCAACAGTGTAAAGACAAACATATTTTGAAAAGGCAGGGCGCTTGTACAGCGGGGTGAGCCTGTGTTATGTGTGTGGCATTCATTCATACCAGCCATGTGGTTCAGGTTCAACGCTGTGCTTCCCCGAGTGGGGTAAAATCCAGGATAAGATTTGTTTGTAGGCATTAGGTTGTCTCCATCACCCAGCTATCACTGCAGGCATCCCGAGGCTCTAACCACAAGCTTTCCAGGAGATAGCCTATGTAGGTTCAGCCTCTGTACTACAACTTACAGGGAGACTGTAACTAGAAGATCTAAATAAGATATAACCATGTGGAGGCAAACTCCAGCATAGCTGTCTTTGCCAGTACTGACAGGAGCAAGCCATTTCAAAGCGTGCTGGAATGAATGTTGTTTACCTTGTGACAAAAAAAAAACAACCACCCCAAACCGCTTCAATGAACCCAAGCAAGAAACCCGTCTTTTAGGGTTGGTTACGAATCTTTGTTTACTTTATGCTTGGTTATAAGTTCTTATTTCATTTTGTTTGTTTACCTGCTGAGCACAGCAACACAGCAGTGAGAGGCCTCTCTTCACTCTCCCTTGCTGGAGAGGGCAGAGAGTCTCAGCAGTGCAGCTGCCACTGGGCAGTTCTGCTCTTGTTGACCTAAATGGAACTGCGTGAGGCTTTTCCAGTTCTGGCAAGAGCACCTTTTTCCAGTCATGCTACAGCTTTGAACTCATAGCATCGTACTGTTGCTATGATTATTCTGCTTCTTTCTACAAAGGCATCAGTTGTACGTTCACTGATCAAACCAAGTCATGCAATGATGCATAGGTGCTTAACTGCGTTCCACATGGGCTTTCTATGCAGCTAAACCTAGCAAGCCTCGACAGAGCATTTTTTTCCAGAGTAAAGCTGATTGTCTACAGCTGTAATAGTAGCTCACGCTTATCTCAGCTGAGGCTGTGGATTCTCATCACTGTGAAAAATCAGGCCTTATGTTACCTGTTAAGGACCACACAGCTCGTCGGTGATGTGCGCTGTACTTTTTCCAGCTATTCATGGACTCGCAGATGTAGAAGGTTTAGAAGAACATGAAGAAACATCTTTAAATGTCATAAAGTTTAAACAACAAAGGCTTGTGCATTGCTGGTTACAGCAAGCATTTATTGTTCTATTCTACTTCACATTTCCTTTGATCTATTTTTAAGTCATTGCAAACTTTGTTAAAACCTAAATTCCGCAGTCTCTCCCTAGAAGTGTCCTTTTGACTTGGACTCACGTTTTGAGCTAGCAGCCTATTGCTTTTGTATCACTAAAATGCCAAGATTTTAATGGAATGCTTTATTAAGTTTCCAAATGCTTTTGGCCAATAACAAGAAAAGTTCAGCTCAGTAGTTTTAATCTCAGAAACATCAAATCTGTATTCTCTGCATGCGTGAAGAGCCATGCAGCTCTTAAGAAGATTAAAGCTATAAATTCTAACATTACAGGGGCCAATGCTCTCATAGTCCAGATCAGGCCAGGTTATTTTATGCAAGTTATTCCACATGTGAATATCCAGGACTATTGATAGCCTTTGGGTTTGCCCAGCCTTTTTTTCCCCTTATTCACAGGTATGCCATTTGAAGAAGGCGAATGTGTTGCTTTTTGTTCCGCGCTACCTCTCTGCTTTGTTTTAATGCTAAGTGACAAATTATATCATTTTCATTATCAGCGCAGCTCGGAAAGCCATCTGTTACTCAAAGACATCGGGATCAGCAGTCAGCCACCTCAAAATAAGCAGCTGTAAATCTGGAGTGCCTATACTTTCTAAATGGAGAGAGGCTTTTACATTAATCTCCTGGACTTGCTGAGTAGCTGGTACCGTGCCCAAACACAAGTAAACTCGATTAGTAAAAATAGACATGATGTGGCAGTTCAATATATGGCATTTAAGCGTGTGTCCTACAGACTACAAGTGTGCAGTTCAGGTCCCAAAGAATGAGTTTCATACGTACGATTCAATTATTTTTGTGACTGCCGAATAGCTTGTGAAAAATGATGGAGAAGTTTTATTTCCAGAGAGGCAGCGGTGCTGCCATTTACAGGTGTCAGTCTGGGGATGCTCAGCTGACTGCTGCTGGGACTGTGAGCGTTCAGCCTCACTGAATAACAGCATTTTCAGCAGGCAGTCGAGAGCCGGTATGCAAACCAGCTTCAGCATCCACATGTTTTACATATGGAGCATTACAGGGAATGTACGCTTCTAAGCAGATAAGAAACATTTGCAGCAAGCAGACACTTCTAGGAGCTTTGTTCTATGTAACAGAGCAAGCCTGGATTCACGCATTTGCAGCTTAAGCCTTATGGGAAAGTCTGCTTCTTTACCCCGCTAGCAGCATGGCAGGCTACACCTCTTTTTCATGGCAAGCTGATCAAAGGGAAGTTATTCAAGTGCAAGTGGTGTGTATGGCGGCGCTGGGCTGAGCAGCAGCAGTGAGGCTGGGGCGTGGTGTGCTTGACCTTCAGGGCCTTTGTCTTCGGCTCCCTTGGCTTCCTGCGTCGGCCCGGTTTCAGGCAGGAGCGCGATGCAGAGAGGCCCTGTTTGTTTTCCGTGCATGCTATGATAGGCTGCCGTTGTGTCAGGACGTGCGGCGCGCAGGATAAAGCACCCTGCTTATTATAGCCTCGTTAAAAGGCCCGTCAGTATTTCCATTTCAAATTCCTATTTTCAGGGGTAGTTTACTACTGAGCCGTAACAAATTGCAGGCAGGAAACTTGGCAGTCGCGTTCCCAGCCTAAGAGCAAATTCTTTTACCGGCTTTAAATAAATAAATTAATTAATATTAATGGCATGCACTCCCTGCGTGCAAAATAGAGGAGGTTTTATTATTATTTGGTTTTGTCTTATCCTCGAAACAAAAGATGAAGACGAAGGGGAGTATATTTACATTCCAAATGTCCCCGACCAGGAGTGTAGGGAAGGGCCCAGGAGCTGTGCCACTGGGTGGTGGAGGCTGTCAGTGGGTGGGCACTGCTGGCAAATGGGCTCAGCCTCCAGACAGAAATACCGGTATGGAGGGGACATTAATCAATGCTAACCAGAGATAAGGAGCCTAGGAGAGCAGAAGAAAGCATCATACATCACAAGTAGTTACACCGCCGACAAGCTACAGCTTGATAACCACGATGGGAGAGAGGGAAATTCCTTGAGGTTAGCTTAAAAAGGAACAAAAATCAAAACAAAGCGAAATAGCAACACCGCACAGTCGGAAGGGTTTGAAGGGGAATAACTAATAGCCAAAACATTCCCCTGGTCAATGTATTTTTGGTAGACTGTAGCGATCCTGACTTTTATTATACAGCCGGGGTTTTAAGTCCTGAAATAAAGAAAAGACAGCAGAGATTTCAAGCTGGTAAATGATCCCAGCTTACCTTTCTTTCCTTTCTTTCCACTGAAGATTGGAGCACTATAAGGAGTCTGGGAACCGCTGACCATAAACTACCTGAATCCAATATGCCATTCAGGGAAAGTACAGCCACAGGAATAGCAGATTGAGAGAAAACAGCGTGCAGGAGCTTAAGAAACTCACTGAAAATCTTGTCTAGTAAAAAACATTAAAAATGCTAACATTTAGGAAGATGGGTGAATCCTAAGAATCACAGAATTGCAAGGTTGGAAACGACCTGCAAGATCATCTGCTCCAACCGTGCTCCTATTACCACTGGTACCACAAGCCACTAAACCATATCTTGTAGCTCCTCATCCAGGCAATCAAGAAGAAACAAGACAGTCAACAAGAAACCAGAGTAAGTAAAGTTTCTTCAAAGAACAAATAAAAGGGGCTAGGTTGCTGTTCTTGGAATTTCTTTTGTTTTGCTTTTGGGAAATTTTAATTTCATATGTTAAAATAAGAAAATGTTGTCATTTCACCCTGGGGAAGGTCTGCCTTTTTGCCACACTGATCATATGCTATTTCTGAACTATCAGCTGGTGTTAAAAATCCAATTGTTTCTTGAGAGAGAGCTGTTCCCAGAGATGTGTGTGTCAAATAGTGGAGTGTTTGAGTGCATCGTTCACTACAGACACTGACCTGTGTCAACTGCCTGGGGAGAAAGCTTGGCCTCATCTAACTGCTGTGAGCATCTAGTTAAAACAGGAAAGGGGCATCGATCCTCATTTAGAGATCTGAGTGATTACTAGAATATGAACAATGATCTTAGGAAATCACAGAAAGAGTAACTTCAATGCAAAGGCTTTTATTTCAACTACAGAAATCATGCATGTATTGTGATCTCACTGGAGAGACCTTAAGTGTGCGCAAGGTTGAGATAAATATGTTCCAGTTCAGATAACAGCCTTTGGAGGCCAGATCATGACTCTTGTACAAATGGAGCCTTTCAGGACCATCGGGAAGCCCGCAAGCTCTCCCCCTGCAGTCTTCAGGATGATCGCTCCAGGCAGCTCCGAGGAACCGATCAGCTTGGCAGAGACTCAGGCTGAGCTGAAAGCTTCTGGGAGCATTCCTGGGAACCTCTGATACTGTGTAGAGACTCCAGTGAGAGACAACACAGGGGCTGGGATGCTTGCCCAGATTGTAAACTGTGCAGGAATTTCTTCACAGCTGATAAGTGCTGCCTAGGACCCTGCAAAGAATATATGCTCTGTGAAAATAACGCAGGTCTCAGAGGTATCTCTGGGGTGTACATGGGTGCATGCTACTCTGCAGTGGGGAGCTCTGTCTTCACTGACCCTCCTGCCACATGGCTCGTCTGTGTGAATTACTGAAGGACTGCTAGCTCTTTCCCACCCTCCCTACTCACGTCCCCATCCCTCTTTATGTTTTTAACCAGCAGAGGGAAACAGAGGGGTTCAAAAATTAGAGGGCTCAGGTATAATAAATAACAAAGGCTCTGCTGAGTTTGTGTCCTCCTATCTAAACATAAAAAGAGCTGGAGCCATAAAGCAGCAAGGGAGATAACACCTAGCAAGTATGGCTTCAGTTTGCAAGATTATAGCAGTGTATTAAGAAAATAAATCCAAAAAAATAATACTGCATTAAATTAAATTAAAAAATTAAATTATTAAATTAAAAAGTCATCATGTATAAAAAGACCACAGGCGTTGGTGGGGGGGCGGTAGTTTTATGTGCAACTCTCATGTTTGATTCTGGGCAAAGCATTACTGCTGGGGAGGGACTGCTAAAAGGAGCAGTGCTCATAGAATAGCAGCAGCAAAAGCACTTGTGGGGTGGCAGAAGTGGTCACAGCTGGCAATCTCTCTGGGCTAATGTATATTGCATCTACCAGCAGGCAAAGGGTGTTCATCCTTGCAATTACTGCAGAGTAGCTAGTGTCCTGTAAAACCACACCCTTGATTGCCTCACCATAACTTGTTCACAAAGGCATACCCTCAAGCACGTAGTAAACTTTAAATATGTGATTCAGAATCATTACGACAACAGGACAAGTTGTACACCTTAAAGCTGACACCACGTTTACACATCTCAGCTGACGATGGGCCAAACAAGGGAGAGAAATGACTTAATTTTTTTCTGTCCTAACAAACGGGATTTATTGTTGAAAGAAAGGGGGGGAAACATATTAGATGGCATGAAAACCACTGGGTAATCCAACTTTTGTAGCATTTCAGACTTCTCAGACCCGAGCTGCATGTCAGCATGTGAAATAATCCCCTGAGGTTGCTGGGAGATGCCCTATCACTTCAGATTTTTAACACCAGAGTAGGTTGGTTGACAGGGATAGTTTGTGAAATGAAAAGGGTTTCAGTCAGCCTGTGTTGCTCAACAAGTATGAAAAAAATGTAGATAGTATCCTGGTTTTATTTTTGTTTATACTAATACTGTTTTCTTTTGTCCTTGATATGTAGAACTGTTGATTTTCTGAGTCCTTGGCTAAGCTTTTGGAAAAGAGGATAATAATACTTGTAGTCCACTGTGTCATCACTGTTTTGTAAGATAACAGGTTAATTTTTATGGTCCCTATTCGACAGGCAGAAGAACAGAGGCAATGAAGGTGAGACAAGACTAAGACCGAGATGGAGAAAGACAAAACCAGGTTAGAGTTGTGGCGCACACAGTGAAGTCTTCAATAAAGTGGTTTGTGTAACAGCATAGACTGGGCCTTCACAGCTTGGAAGAAGGACAACTAAAGGGGAGTAAGAGAGATGTCTGGGTAGCATGGAGAATGTGGGTAAAGACTGGCCACTCTGACTCAGTGCAACAACCAGGAGCATTGAATGTAGCAGAAAGAAAGAGAACATTCTCGCGCCAGGAACTTGACCCATGCAATATGACATAGTATGATGTGGATGCATAAAGTTTACATGTGCTCATGGAGAGACTGCACAAGTCTTGAAAGATAAATCTGTCAAGGTTTAGGCAGAAACCACATCCTACTTGAGATGCCCTCGAGCCGAAAATAGCAGAAGGCTGGGGAATATGTGGAAGAAGTAGTTTATGTGGCTACCCTTGCCTATTAAAGCATCTGCTTATGACTGCTATTGTCTTATGGCCACTGTACGGCCATTATGTCCTTCTGCACAAAGAAAACGAGGATATGAGCTGTGATAAATCTATAGCGAGGAACCATTTAAGAACTAGTATCTCTTGCATGGGAATAGCTTGTGATGCTATCTATTCCTGCCCCCAGGTGCCCAGTCCACTCTTTTGGCTATATTCAACCCCAGGGCAGAACAATCCCAATGGTAGGAAGTACAGCTCACAAGGGCTTGGATTTTATTATTATGGGAGAAGCCTCCCATGACAAAAGACACGCACACTGGGAGAAGGCTGAAGATGTGCTTTGAGCAGGTGCTCCTGATGTACTGGGATGCCTAGCTAACTTCCTGGTGAGAAGACTGCTTTCACACTGCTGTGTTTTTTCTTGTAATTGCTAATGTGCTAATAGACCTCCAGAGCTTTGAATAGGTGTCTATCATTACGTTATGTACAAATAAATAAATGATAGAATATGTGGACCGTATGAGAGCAGATGCAAATTACAGACAGATGCAAATGGAAACTCTCCAGTGGAAAAAGTAGGCAGAGAGAGAGAGAGAGACGTGATAAGATATTTTATCCAAGATGGGAACAATTATTATAGGAAGGCCTCTGCTGAAGGGTACAGAAGGAACACGAGAACCTGGAAGATCTCTGAGGGCGAGATGCTGCCTTCGTATAATAAGAAGTCAAAGCAGTGCTGGTCTCGTTTTGAACAAATCTACATATGCTGAAATAATTCTAATTTAACCACTGGTGACTTGTCACTTTTCTCAGGACATTTTTTTTAAATTACAGAGTTTCGGAGTTCCTTAGGACACCACATCCCCACCACCCAGCAGAAGAAACTAGAAAAACACCACTTCAACTTGTAATTGGATACAAGGTAAATGTTTACTGTGCTTACCTACCTTGTTGGTCAAAGGCTTACAAGTTGAGGACTTCCTACCCTGCAAGCAATTGACTGTTCTGTCATGTCTGCAGTCCTTCTCTGCCTGAAAATTTTTCTATTGATCATGACAATGGATTAAGTCCTAGAGGGTACTGCAATTGCTTCATCCCTTATCCATCCCACTGAAGTTTTTGTTTGATGTTTATGCACTGTTCTAAGTCTTCATTGATGTGCTCAGGGTGGCTGCAGATTTGTGGCACGCAATACCTTTTGAAAACAACAACAACAAAGAAAATATAACACATCCTCTTCCGTGTACAAGATACATATATTGCAGGACTATCGTTGACTGTGCTTTAGGTTACTACAGCGTTAGTTATTGACTTTCCTTTAACATTACTGAGAATAAATAGGTGCAAAATAACTCTAGTCATGGACATGAAGCAACTTACACTTATCTCTTTTGTGAAACAAAGGCAGGAGCCCAGATCTGCCAATACTGGCTGAATTTTGTAAACTTCAGTTCTGAATATGCATGAAAGCTTTGGGGCCAAGGCCCTTGTGTGTCCTATTTTGTGGAGAGGTAGAGACAGTGTGGGGAGAAAATAGCTGTTATTCATATGGTGCACTTGGCTCAACAAAAGATGTCATAAAGATTTTTAGCATGTGGACAAAATGTGAGGCCTTGGCAGCAGGATTAAGCATATTGGTTCTGCACGTCTGTTAGGTTGCTGATCCAGGTAGGATGGATTTCTTCAATAGACCAGAAAAGCTCACTTGTGGCTGTTAAAGTACTGAGTTGTCAAAAATCCATGTTTTCAATTCCTAAGTCTGTCCAAACAGGTAAATAGCCCATTGTAGCCCCTTCTCCTCCCATGAACGCTCACACCATTTACCAAAATATGAATAGTATTGATGAGTGAGACTGTAAGAGGCTTTAGAAACCACACAGCCTTATATGCAGGAAAAACACTTTAAGAAAGGACAAGAGTTATTTCCCAATCCAAAGTGTTTACATGATAGATGCTAATCTAATCTGTCTAGACCATAACGCCCGTAACAGAGAAAGAACTGGCAAGTGAACTCCCAGATAAGTCTCTGTACCAGGTATGGTTTAAAGGGACAACTTGAGCGGACTCTGGCTGCTCCCTGCCAGAAGCAGAGAGCCCTCTCCAAGAAAGTGGCCAGTGAATTCTCATTACTTCTTTGCCTTCCTTTTGGTTGAATGTTAATCCTCATTAACAACACTGCCTTGACGGTCCTGGAAGCCAAGAATTTTCCACACGATGGAGCCTTCCCTCTGTTCCCTGCTGGTGGACTTTGACCCCAATATGAAGCGATCGCTTCTAGGAAGGAGGCAGCAGCTGAGGTTCTGCTCCTGCCTGAGCCTTCTGCTCACACCACCTGCAGGGTTAAAGGCAGTGTCAGAAGAGTTTTATGGAGACCAGGATGTGGACAGAGACCTCTGACATCTTGACACCATAGGCCGCAAAGCACCTAACAACCTGTTGTGGTTATTACTCGAGCATGCCTAGACCAATTGAGCACCTCTAGAGAAGCACTTAGCATTTTTATTTTCCACTGGTCACTGCTGGAACAGCAGTTAGGGCTAGGTTTGGCTGTGGTCCATCCCAGGGCCACCACTGGTAGCTTCGCTGCTTTTCCTTGTGCCTCAGTGACATACAACTAACTGACAACATATTCAAAAGATGAAATGTGTCTCAATTTTAAGACTTCAGGGGAGTCATCAGTTTTTGTTCCCTTGATGAATTGCTTTCTCTATTTAAAAACAAACAAAACCAACCAAACAAAAAAACATCTTGTGTCACACCTGCATCGAAGGAGATATTTTCATTTTAAAGCTATTGAAGCTACTGTTATTTTAAAGGAGAGCTTGGCTTCTTCTTTATAAAAAACAAGACAATGATGAGGTACACATTTTTTACCTTGATATCCCATTATCTATCTGATAAGATATGACAAAAATGTTTTGTTCAGTGACCCTGCAGCCCATACACAGGTGCAGTAAAGAAATCAGTGGCAGCCTTTCCTTTGAATTCACTTGCAAAGGACCTCAGCATTTTAAACCATAGAGTTTTCTCTTTGAGTTGAAGTGTAGTACTACATACTTGCTTAGTCTTCATGAATACTTGGCTCTGGCTTCCCTAATGTTAATTTGTATGAGATAATTGTGGCTTTAAAGAGACAGCATTGGTTCTCCACTCTCATTTCCTCCCATCTGAAAGCAATCTCAGCTAAGAGTTTTGGAGACCATCATCAACCTCCCTGTTCTGACAGGGATACACTCATTTCTAGGCGAATACGTGAAAAATAAAGATGTTAGTCATACGTTATTGTGTTCACACAAGTGGCACTTCAAGTTAAAGAATACATTCTAAATATGTTATTGTTCAGGTCGTGTACATGTTTAACTTCCCAGAGGAAAGCATACCTTAATTAGCCAGCTGTAATCCAAATTACAGTTTCTCATCCGTTAAAGCTGTTAAAATACCTTAAATCAGCTGCCTATCTATGTCTGAAATAACAGTGAAAATAACTGCATTTGCAAAAATTATCTGAATGCAAGCAGGCTATAAATAGAGAGGAGGTGGATTGGACAGTCTGCAGATCCTGAGTTGGAATAAAAACATCATAGTTAAGCCAAAAACATGACAACCAATATTTTCTGTTATAAAAACATTTGATATTAATTTCTTTTTTTTTTTAATGAAGGCTGTCTAAGATTGAAATCGAGAGCAAAGTTCTCTGTTTATTTACGAGCCAGCACTGATACCTGAAGCATAAAGCAAGGCACCTTCAGAGCAATGCCAGCAAACTTTTGACTATATTGGAAAATCCTTCTTGCCATGGGACAAGCACGGCAGTGTACTCGCCTTCTTTCAGTGTAACCCCCACCTCGATAACACTTGTCATCTCATCAGATTGCATGACAGGTCTGTGAGGTGGATTACTACTGTCCACTAGAGGCTGTAATGAGACCAACAATGTCATTTTATGACAAATTGAAGTCTTAGACTGTAATGATCGATAATTGTAAAATTACTGTTCACATGCACTGCGTCGTCAATCACTGGATTTCCCTGAATGTGGATGCTAAAAAAAAAAAAAAAAAGAAATCCAACTTCTGTTACCCCTTATTTTCCCATTTTTTACAGATACTAATTACATAAAGTGTGCATGTTGATGGCACAACATCAGTGCACTGAAAGACAGTTTCTCCTAGACAACGTGCCTCCTGCACGTCAAACTGATGACTGTCTTTTGGTCAAGAACATGTTCAACTGGGAGTCTGACCAGTTTCAGCATGTTACTGGCAGGAGGCACTGCTCGAGTGGGTTCCTGGGTCCAACACACACCGTGGTGCTGGAGCCCTGATCTGCACGTACTGCACTGCCACAGTGCCTCCCTCCATTCTTAATGTCAGAACTGTCCCGGTCTGCAATTGTGTCTATTTTCTGTAGCAAATGACTTTCACCTCTGGCATAGTTCTGCACGTCTGGGTCAATAGACTGCACTGCCTCGATAGACAATGAGGGACCTTTGTCCTGGCCATGCCAGCACATGAGATTTTGTTCAGGTGCTGCTTCCCACCCTCGGTGCCCCCACCATGCTGTGTGCTGCTCGCTGTCAGGGGATGCTTTGAGACCTGCCATAGGCCCTCAAAAGAGGAACTTGCAGAGGTATAATGGCATCTTGTGATGTGGAAGCGCATCCTGCGCACCAGGCAATGCCAGCAAAGGCACCGTCCCCTTATCTCTGTTATGTAACCACCATCAAAACGGAGGTGAGTTTGTGAACCCGATGCGGTTGCCTGCAGTTATGGCACTTCCCCAGGACACGGGCAGAGGCTGCCTTGCTGGGGAAAAAATACTGCTTTGGTTTACAACTGACTTACGCTCTTCCAACTTTGAAGCAGAAACACGGACAAAGATTTAAAAGTCAGAGGCTGGTTCATGGCAAAAGTGTGGGTCCTGCGGCAAACACCATGGCCACAGGACGGAGGAACACACAAGCCTCTTACACGAGCCTGCCGCAGAAGGGAAAGTTGCCCAAAGCTTGCTTCAGCATGAATGTGGCTTCTCTTCCACGGCGTGTGCCACACCTCTTGGCAAGGTGGAGGTTTGAGAAGGAAAGATTCCTTTCTCCTGAGGTAACAGGAGTACAACTGGAATAAAAAAGGTGGCAGGAGGGAGAATGCCGCGTCTGCAGAACAGAATGCAGAGGATGGAGTGGCAGCTTCTGTGGGGCCTTCACTTCATTTCCAGCTGTCTCCAGCCTCTGCCTCTCTCCCATGGTTCCTTTCATTAAATCAATGAACCTTGCATTAGCTGGGTGAGGATATTTTTGCTGTCTGCCACATGGCCATAGATGCACCATCTCATTGCTGAGCGGCACGTTCGTCCAGACATCCGGGCCTGCTGCTGTCCCCAGAGCGCTCTGAAACAGGCAATCACTTTGGATTACGTAGCAAACCTGATCTGGAGAGGTAGAAGTTGCATTGTTGAAATATCCTTATGCTCATCAAGTCAGTCTATATGAAGGTACCAGCTCACAGTCAAGAGCTGTGCAGATTAGCACATTCTCTAGGAAATACGGAGGATGAGTACAGTCATTCATAGAAGGGAACGCTTTGCTGAGCTGCATACTGACAGAGCCCTGGGGTCTTTTGCATCCAGACTAATGCTAGTTCCAATGCTAAATCACGGTGGTGCTACCTGTGGACACACACATGACACATCTGCACTAGAGACATCTGCTTGGAGCTCAGCTGTGCTGGGGGCGGATTGGAAGAGGCTCAGCCAACAGCCCGCTCTGGGCAGCCACAGCACAGGGAGCGTGCAAGGCGCTCTCTGAGCCCTTCTGGGGTGAGACCCAGCCTCGGGGGTTTATGCAGCATTTCGTGCGGTGACTTTGGGATGGGGAGAGGCTTGCTCAGCGCCGCGCCTCCCTCCCTGATGCCGAAGCAGAGCGAGCGGTTCCCCGTGCGGCAGTCGGGTTGCCAGCAAGCAGAGCAGACGCTGTCCTGTGGCTGTGTTCCTCCCATTCATTTCTTCTGGGAGAGGCGGGCAGTGGTCTGCGCGCAGCCGGGAGAGACGAGCGAGGATCCAGCCGGAGCGTGTGCGAGGAGCGCAGCGGGAGCGAGTACCCAAACATGCGTGGTGCAGCCCTGCCTGCCTCGTAGTGCGGCGACGGAATGAGTCAGAGCCTCTTTGGTCTGAATGAAGTGGAAGGTACTCTCTACAAAGCGACTCGAGCATATGCCAAGGATCCGGAAAAATAAAACTAATTCAGAAAACGGGAGTGGGATGCGGGCTCCTGTTCTACAAGGCTTCACAGCTCTGCACGGCAAAACGCAATATGGCATCTTAAATAAAATCACCCTCCCCTGACTCTCACGGCGCTGCCTCCGAGCCGTCCCCGGCTCCCTGGCGCGCGTTTATTTCCTCCCTTAGCGACAGCCCGGCCTCGGCCGGCGCTCCCGCATCCCGCACGGCCGCCCCGCTCTCCTCTCCCCGCTCGGCAGCGCGCCGCTCCCGGTGCCCGCCGGTGCGGCTCCCGGCTCAGCGGGCGTCGGGGCGAGGAGCGGCCGGGCGGGGGGAGCGCAGAGACGGGGGAGGAAGGCGGCTCGGCCCCGGGCGGCCCCCAAAGGGTTAAGGCCGCCGGCCCCGGCGGTGCTGCGCGTATGCAATAATCTGTGTGGCTCTCTTGGCCGCCTGCCAGAGTGCTGCCTTGCCTCCTCCTCCTCCTCCTCCTCCTCCTCCTCCCCCCCCCCCCCCCCCCCCCCCCCCCCCCCCCCCCCCCCCCCCCCCCGCTTTCGCGTGAAGTAGGATCCTTGAGCTGTTGCAGAGGCAGCCAACTGCTCCATATTTGGCTTCTATTACACATTTACATACTGGAGAGCGGAGCGGCAGCGAGCGCGCTGTACCGCAGACATCATTTCTACTACAGCGCCGGAGCAGCCCGCAGCGTGTACCCGCGGGGGAAGGAGCCCACATACACACACATACACACACACACATTTACACGCACACATATTTACACACACACACATTTACACACGCAGACCCCCGCCCCGGGAGGACGGCGGTGCGCGAGTCTCGGTCCGACCCCCCCGCCAGCCCCACCTCCACTGAGAGACACTTTACAGTAAGTGCCTTTTTCTTCCTCCTCTGCTTTCTGCACCCCCCCCCCCCTCCCACCCCCGCACCCTCCTCCTCATCTTCCTCCTCCTCTTCCCCCGGCTTCTCCCCTTGTTTGGGCTGCGGTGCCGGTTCCCGGCTGGAAAAACACGGGGCCGGGGGCGGGTGTGTGTGTGTATGTGTATGTATGTGTATGTATGTATGTGTGTGTGTGTGTGTGTGTGTGTATCTATGTGTGTCTGCGTGTCTGTGCCTGCGGGGGGGGCAGCGCTGCGGCCCAGCCTCAGGGCCCGGCCCGGGCGGGGGCCACGACATGGCCGAGGGCAGCGGCCTGGGCCCGGGGTTCGCACGGCCGTCCCGCTCCTCCCCGTCCCTTCTTCCTCGCCCCGCCGGCAGGGTGGCGGTGGACATTTTGCGGGGTGTGTGTGTGTGTGTGCGTGTGCGTGTGCGTGCGTGCGGCGGTGCGGTGCGCTGCGTGACGGGGGCTGGGCGGCCGCCGAGGGTGAATGAAGCTGAGCGGGCGGCGGAGGAGGAGGAGGCGGCGCTGGGACGGGGCCGTGCCCGCCGGCCACCCCGCGCCGCCGCTCCCGGGGCCCGGGCCGCCCGCGGACAACGCCCGGTACCGCCGCCGGGGGAGCGCGGGTGGGAGGGCCGCGGGGCGCCGCCGCTCGGCCCCGGCGCCGACCGGAGCTCGGGGTCGGCGCGGTGTTGTTCGGTATCCCCACCTCCTCCTCCTCCCCCCCTACCGGCCCCGGTAGGGCCGCGATCCGCGAGCGCGATTCCCGGGGGGTACCGAAGTCTGAATGAAAGGCGCTGCGAAACGTCAGCGCCCGCCGCGATAGCGGTAATAACGCGACGGAACGGGGAGCGCGTTCCGCCCGGCGGCAGAGCCGGAATTACCGCCGGGCGCTAACGGAGGAGCGAACGGGTCGGAAGCCGTTATATAATGCGCCGTGCGGCCGCACAGCAGGCGCTCCAGCGGGCAGCCGTGCCGAGCCGTGCCGTGCCGGGAGCCCCTCCGTGCGCGGGGCAGAGCGCCGCGGGGCTGCGCGCCCGTGCAGCGGCACGCCGAAGGCTTTTAATTTCGCTTTCGAGCCCTTCCGCCGCGGGATCGCCGCGCCGCGCCTCCGGCCCTTCCCCCGCGCGGTCCCGGGTTGTTCTCGCAGCCCCTCGTCGCCGGAACCCGCCCGGCCCCGCACCGCCGCGCGATGAGAGCGCGCTGCCATGGCAACAGACGGCCCCGGCCGCTCAGGTGTGCGCGCGCCGTGCGCCCGGCCGCCCCCGTGCCACGTGCGGGGCGCGGCGGCGGCGCTCGGGGGGCTGCGGGCTCGAGAAAACTTGGCCGCTGCTCCCCTCTCCCCGGCCGGCCGCTGCAGGCCTCGGGGCCGGCCCGCGCCGGGCTGTGACGTTACCGGTGGGAATGCCCGGTGCTGCGTGACTGAGCGAGGAGCTCCGGTGCTGGGGGACGGCTGGCTTCCTTCTCCCTCGGTTAAAAAAACCCGAGGGGCGTGCGATACAAAGCTTTTCCCATCGGCAGACAACTCGTCGCTGGTATTCCGATTTATTTTATTTTGCGTTCGCGCTCGTTGAAATAGAGCAGAGCAATAGAGTGGGAAACTTTCCGCCCCAGACGCCGCAACGCCGTGACGGAGCGGGCGGTGCAGCTCCGCGCTGCGCGCCGCCCTCCAGGAGCGCTGAGCTGAGGATCTCACGCCGGCCTTCCACCCCGCTGCCCGCACGCAGGCGCCCGACCTGGTGCTCAGTCCCAGTGCCGTGGGCCTGGAGCGGCTCCAGGGGCTGCTTGCGAGCCGCGCACACGGCGCGTATCTGGGGTAGCTCCGCTCGTTGGACCCCGGCCAGGCACGGAGCAGAGTAGCAGAGCTCGGGCGCCGATCCGCTGCCTGCAGCCGTCGTTTTCCCGATATCTTTCTACGGCAAAAAGCACCGTGGGAGTTTTTGCCCCCTGGAGGAGCCGCCTATAGCCACGTGCAGGAGCGGTGAATTACTCCCATCGCTAACCGCACGTGCGTCCAACGCCGCTACGGAGCGCAGCCCGGAGCGTTTCGCGTGTCGGCGGTGAGAAGTTGCCGGCACGGTGCAGCACCGGAGCGCCCAGGCAGCCCGTGGGCCGTGCTGAGCGGCTCTCTGTGCCCGGGCTGCCTGCCTTCGGGGGGGGGAACGTCCTTCCTCTGCGTGCCGGGGGGGGCTGGAAGGAGGGCAGCCCGTGAAGAGGAGCGGTAGCAGAAGGTGAATGCTCACAGCGCGGCTGCTGTCGGTGCTCCATGGAGAGGCAGTTCAGCCGTGTGACAGAGCGCTGCAAAACAGTTGCTTTGAAAAGGCTGTTTGTGCGTAGTTAGGAGACTTCCTGCAAGTACACGGTGCAGCTCTTCTCCCTGGCCTGGTCTGGTTTACTTAGAGAGGCTGAGGGAACCGGTCTTGTTTTAAGAGACGTTTACAAGAGGCCTGGAATTTCACTTCACCAAAATTTTTATGTAACAGATCCAGTGGCCTAGTTTCGTCTTAATTAAGAAAATAGACGTTAAATGTGCTCACCTGAAAAGCAACTGCTGATTTAAACATTAAGATGTGAGAGCACCGGTCTCAGTGCCGTGCCTAGCAGAGCAAAACGAAGGCCTGATTCTCCTCGTGCTGAAGTTCAGCAGCACGGGTCTGAGTACAGGGCAGCGAGGGCTGTGGTTGTCATTGCTGGTGCTGGCTCTTGTTGCGGTGTGCTCATCGAGGGGGAAAGGCGATGAAGAACTGCAGCGGGGCTTAAAGGAAGCACGGGTCGGAATTGCGGAGGGGCTGCGGCGCTGGCTGGGTGCAGGGCTGCCTGGTGGGCGCATTGGGCTGGGTGGGGACCGCACAGGTACGGGCTGGGCGCCCTGCACGGCTCGGGTGGCAGATGGAGCTGTAGGTCTCCTCAGAGGTACCGAACCGACTGCTGTAACAAATACCGACACAATTAGCTGAAGAGGCAGCAGTCTGACAGGCTTGGCACAGGTAAATGCTGCAGTTCGCTGAAACGACGTGCTGTGTAGTGCTCCGTAGGAAGTTGTATGCTTTGCTCAGCCCGAGCTTGCGAGCCAGAAAGCCTGATCTCATTCGGTTTTACTCGAGCAGAGGCACAGCATTTTGGAATCTGATGTCATACGTGCATCTTGTTCGGTGGTTTGCATTTTTTATGAGCTGAAGTTCTTTACACGGTTTTGGCTTAGCTGATTGATGATGGATGATTCTAAACGGAAGAAACTTTGCAGTCTCCCGACTTTTGTAGAAAGGCAGAAACTGGATCTATGACTGTAATTCCTTTTTGATCCCCCTGCAAACACTGAGAGGGGAATGCTGAATGCTTTCTGCTTTTCTCCTAAGAGCCTGAGATAGTCTGAGATGGCTCTGAAACACATGCAAATCTGTGTGCGTGTATTGGTCCCAGTCTGCAAAGTTGCTTTAGTACACGTCCCAGTGAGGGTTTTGCTGAATGAGGATTGATTAAAGAACCTATCTGGAGTTAAGTATGTGTGTAAATCCTTCCATAAATAGGGACGAGTCAGCGTGCTCATAAACTGAAACAACAAAAGTGCTTCTCAGTGAGGGAGAAACGGTCCCACTAAATCCTTTTATTGTCCCAAGAGTGATAAAAATATTTGGTGAGATTCCAAGTGGGGGGGGGGAAGTATTTTGTTGAATATGTGATGTCAGCAGAATGTCAGTGCTGTTACTCTCAGTATTTTTTACTGAAGAAAAATTCAGAAATAAGAAAAAAAAAAAAAAAAAGAATTGTGCTGGTAGCGTTGGCTGTTGTTTACATTGTTTGAGCATTTGCAGCACTGTGCAGTGGCTGTGATGTGCTGCGGTTGAGGACGAGGTAACGCCACGTTCCAACCTTCCCCTGGCTGACTGCATTCACCCAGTGGCAGCAGTTGCAGCGGTATTCTGAGTGGTGCCCCTCCTCAGATACAGCACGTTCTACTGACACTGAAGTCAGCTCAACTCGCTTATGGTTCTTCACCTCGTCGAGATCACATGTAGGGAAAGAGCGCTCTGTTGGAATAAGTGGGCTACATTCTGTGCTGTGTGTGTGCTGTCTGTGAGACTGAATCTACAGTTTATTTGTGCTTGAGTAATTGCAAAGCAATCGCTCAGGCTTCATTAGGGTGTCTTAGTGTGCTGCCATTTGAGCCTTACCTGTGTTTTTGCTTTGTTTTATTTTGGCTCCCACCTCCTCAACTTTGGGATCACCAGTCACGCCACAGGCCGAGCCAGACGGGCGAGCAATACAAGCTGTGAATTTATTGTTGACCCCTGCAGGACAGTGACCGCCTTCGCCGTCATCTTCGCCGTACAGAGATGTGCTGTCAGTAAGGTGAGAAAGTGCTGCCTTCTCTTTCTGCGCTGTCTGCAGCGGGTTCTGGTCAGCATGGGCACCTGAATGGGGTCCGTGCCGTTATCTACCTGCAAAACGTCTGTACTTCCCGTGCCTGGCAGTAGAGGTCCTGGAGAAACTCATCGTAGAAATTCCATTAGCTCTGGTGACTCAGTTGGGTGACTGACAGGACAGTGGGTTCCAGATGAGTGGTTTTATGTTCACCTCAGGTCAGAGTATACACAGTTACTAAAAGATTGTAGCACGAATGGAAAACAGTCTTTGATCTTTCGATGGTTAATACCACAAGTATAATTATATAAATCCTCCCCATGCATTTGTGAGCATTTTTTACAGTTCTTGTTCCTTGCAGCCCGTTTGACTTCTCGGTATCCCGATTTCCTCTCAGGCACTTAACTTTGCCTGGCATGAGAATACTTCCCAGGATACCTGGTCACTAGTGATGCGCTCGAGTGTCTTTTACTCCAGTTTCAGGAATGTTTTCAGTTGTTCTGACTTTTTCCCCCAAAGTTCTGGAAGCAGAAAGGATGGAGTAGCACGCTCAGCTCCCTCTCCTCTTCCTCACTCGTCCTTTTTGTGTGGCTGGGGGGAATACCTGGAAAGAACCAAGTCGAAGGGCTCAACAGTCATAATGCCAATAAAAAGAACATTATTTTTTATTTTATTTCTTTAATCTGATTGTCATTAAGCCAGCTTGGTTTTCTGGACCCGTTTCATGATTTTTGAGTGCTTGAGATTGGCAGTGCTACTAATAATTTTTTGGTTGGGGGGGGTAAAAAAAAAACAACAACAAAATGTCATAAAAAATTTGACGTCTCTAAATAAAAGAAAATTAAATGTAGCGATTACTTGCAGAAGTTAAGGTGCTTTTTTCCCCTTTATGCAGCCAGAAAACTCTGTTATAATAGCATTCTAAATATGGGGGGTTGACCAGAAAGCCTCTGCTGCAGAGTAACTTTGTGATATATACAGCGTGTCGGAGAGGTGTGTGGCACGTCATTTACATTTTATTATGGCTGTGGGGTAGGGTGCTGTGCTGTAAAGGGAAGTTGTCTGAGCAAGCAGTTACATGTAAAGACGTGCCTCTTAGGGTTTACAAATGAGCTGGAGTAGCGGGGGTGGACTGATGGGGCACTGTGTCCCTTCAGAGCAAGAGGAGTTTCTTGGGTGAACAGCCAGCCCAAGTGCCTGTGCACTGACACATGTCATCTTTCACTTCTGGGAAGGAACTGACTGGGCAGCTGCTGTGGGCTCGGGAGGCCAAATAGAAGGGAGCTCTCTGTGATGACAGCGGCGTTTCCACAGAGCCTTTCATGTTTTTCAGAACTGGCGCAGGTTTTATGAAGTTGTATTTATTTGCAGAGACAATTACTACAGGACTGCTTTCTACCTCTTAACTAGAAGAAATGATTTAAAGTGTATTGGTTGAGTCCCGTGTGAGTTACCCGCAATGGATCTCTAAATCACTCAGAATATTTTAGCATCTGGCACTTCCTGCGATGGCATGAAAAAAAAAGTATGTTACGTGTTGGGAACAGTTTGGATTAAAGAAGAAATAACCTAGTTAAGTCTGCTGCAGTTGTCTCGGTTACAGCGTGAGAGGAGGGCAGGACTGTGCTGCTTTTTTTTCTGTATCAGTGCAGTTTGAAATGCAGCGTTGTCTTCTGGACTTCAGATCTTTTTCAGCTCCTTTCCTTGGACGTGCTGTCTCAGTCGCTGAGCTGTGGGTTCCTCTGTTGGCCCTGTTAGTTAGTGCTTATTTTCTCTAGGGATCGATCAGAATCAGTCCTACTTGTATGAGTAAAGAAAAAGTTACTGAGATAGTGACTGCCTGCTTACAGGCGTTATCTCTTACAAGCGCTTGATTTAACAGAAGGGAACTCAAAAGTAGTAACACGTGAAACAAACATGACCCAGAGCAGCAGAGTGAGCAGCCACAAATAGGTTTCATGAATCGAGACCGAGCACTGCCTGCTCAGACCCAGCATCTTTTCCAGCACACATTTTTTTCGGTGGTGAGGGGGGGGGGTGAAGTATCAGCAGCCCTGCTCTGTTCTGCGCAGACACAGGTCATTGCCATGAGTTCTGAGGGACGGAACGTCAGGCACGCTTATTTCACCGGCCACCTCCAGCATCAGAGACTTTGCTTCAGCCCTGGCGTCCCCCCACGTGCGTTTGTACTCGCAGAAGGAGGCGTGTGGCTGCAAGGAGTGAAGCCGCTGCGGTGCGTACGCTTGAGGCGTGCCTGCCGCTCGGCTTCGAGCAGCTTTCCTGCGGAGAATGCGGAGCTCACTGCCTGAATGAGGGCACTGAGATTAGTGAAAATAAAATTACATGTGTTCAGATATGGCTTTTTTTTTTTTTTCTTTTCCTCTGATTCCTGCCTTCAGTTAATTTTAGCCTGAGCAAAAAAATGTCGAGTTATTGTTATTTGTTCAGAACTCGCTCTGCCTCCTTCCACGCAGGCAAATGACTCAATGCTTTTCTTTTAAGCAGTTGTGTCGAGAGGGTTTCGCGTGAGGCACTGGATGTTTGAATAACTAGAGTGTTCTTTTCAATCTTTTTCACTGTTGAGTCACTTGATATCTATTAATCATGTTGTAGTATCGGGTTGAATTTGCAGCCACAGCCTGTTTGTAAATTATTTTTATTTTATTTTATTTTAGCTGAATTTTCCATAAGTATATCTGCACACTACCCGTTAGGGTTTATTTTTCACAGGAGGCCTAAGCTGTGCTTTGTGCAGGCTTCTGGCTGCCGCTCTCTGTAAATGAACAACAGTCTGTCCTCTTAAAATATTATTTACTGAATGTAGAGAGAGGTAATCTGTCTCAATATTGGTGTGTCCAAAGGCAAATTTTTGATCGCCCTATCGGTGTTCCTTTATCACAGCTGATTTTATTTCCTCCCTCTTACACTGTTTATCAAGGCCTGCAATGGCTGTAGGGCTAAAAGAAGGCAGCGGTGGAGACTGTGAGCACATTAACAGCACAAATGAAATGAAGATGTGAACTAGGTATAATTGGAGAGTAATTAGAAATCGTGTTGGTTTTTTTTTTTAATTGTTTACTTTGTGCCCGAGTGCAGAACTCTTTGAGAAATTAAATGAAAAGACGTGAGTGCAGTGTCAGATGTTGGAGATGAGGCCTACCCACCTCCCCAGCCCTGCCCCATCACCCCCATGGTGCCCTGCTTTGGCTTTGCTCTGCTGTTTCCTCAGCAGATGCTGCTGCAGCCCGATGTCAGATTGACTGGAGGTTTTGTAACACTGTCTGAAGTATAAATGGAGCTGGCTGTAGTGACTTGTCTAGATGGAAGTGCTAGGCTCTCATTGGTAATGTGATATAAGCCACTGCCTGAGGTTTGATTCACCTTCTGTGATATGCTGTGGGGATCTGTCCTGTGCTAGCATTACTTTATGGCGTGATATTTTGGCTGACGGAGCAAATATTAGACAGAAACAGAGCACGCGCTGAGGGTCAGAATGCTGTGATTGCCATCTCTGATCTGTAGTTCTGTGCAGGCCTCAGCACCATGCATGCCCTCCTCCACTTATCCTTAGTACGTTCGGTAATTACTTCTTTAGTTGTTGGTCAGTTAGCAGTGATCAGTTCTGTTTGGGACTAGCCAGAAGCCTGATTTAGGGGTTTATTGACTCCCTCTTCAGTCTATAAAAAGCAGAAAAGTTTAAGTGTTTCTTGTTTGTACTGGAATGTGGTTGTGAGCGTTACCACATTTTTGTTTGTCAGGTACCCATGCGTGAAGGCCCTTCAGGTTTTGCAAATTGAACATTTCTATGAGATGAGCTACTTGAAGAAAGTCAGGCTTTAACGGAGAAGACTAAGTACAGAAAGCAGGCTTAATCCTTCTGAATTTGTGTGCCAGGGAACGTTTTCTCATTGGTGCCGTCCTTGTCAGTGTCACGTGGAGCTGCTGAGCAGGGAGTGCCTTTTCCGGTTACTATGATAGTAAATGCACTTACTCTCCTCCTTAGCCCTTGAGCACGTCCCCTCCCTGCTAGCAGCCTGTCTTCATGGCCGTCTGTCCCCAGGCAGCCTGACAGCAGGCGATCCGCAGTGTTGGAAAATTCATTGTATGCAAAGGGAGAAAATCTCGCTGGCTTATTACAGCACAAAAAGTTGCAAATTAATTCTTCATGTACCACTAGTGGTTACAAACCCATTGTGCTAATCATATGAAATGCATTTTTATTTACAGATTAGTAGGCTCTACTCTGACATATGACTAACAGGGAAGCCCCTCCCTTTAACAGTTGTATGTCATCTGCTTCAGAGAACTAATTACTTGGCAATTCCCATTTGATAATTCCCTCTTTATTTTCTGATGAGTTACTTAACAGTGATGAGCTTGTTGAGCAGAATACCGTGCTTAATCTCTGCTTGAGAAACTACAGCGTGGGCCTGGGGATATCATTGTTTTCTGGCTGCTGCTTAGCCTTGCCTAGGAATGCTGCAGCCACACTAAGGCACGATAACAGTTTGCAGTTACCGGTAACCTTAATGGGAGCGGTGCACAGTTTCCCAGAAAATAAAAGAAGGGTTTAGATTGCTGTTGTGGTTGCATTTTAAAATTCTATCGTCTGCAGACAGGATGTTAAATGCATCATTTCTCTAAAAATCAAAACAATGCCTAACGCGATGTAGGAAATACACGTTTGTGTCAGAGGTGTCTCCTGTGCATCATTAATCCTCTCCAGTGAAATAATATATTTTAATGGGATTTTTTTTTTTTTTAAATCACAGTTTTCCTGTAATATTGTTTGACAGTTCAGTTGATAATGGTAATTATCTTCATGTTTGATACTTAAATAGGATATCACCGTGTTTTCCCTGCTGTTACCTGTTTCCCTTTATCCCCCCCCACCCCCCCAGTCCCTTTTCACGCTCTCTGACTCCAGTGGCCACAGCAACCCATGTTTCTGGCTGGGGAATGCATTACAAGTCTCACGCTAATTACAGCCTCGCAGTGCTTCCAGAGGGTACCTGAGTTCAGCAGCGCTTAGCTACAGCACCAGGCAGGGGGATTTGTGGGGTGAAGGGACATCAGTCTGCTCACGGCTGCCCTGGGGAGGTCAAGGTGAGCCTTCCCCTCAGATCGGGGCTCAGATGGGTCCGGTTCAGACCCAGTGTCTCTGAAATTCAACTGTGTCAAACCGTGCCATCCAGTGTGATCAATATTTTATCGCCAGTTTTAGTAGAGGAAGGTTTGTGGACCAACTGCAGTCACTTTGTCTGGCAACGCTTTCATGTAGATAGTAATACCAGAAGAATTGGATTTTAACCAGTCAGGTGGTAGAAGCTGACAACTGGGTTCTTTTTTCTTGTACTTGAACAGCAAGTGTAGTATTTGGTGTATGAGATCACAGAACATTGCATCATACGGCGTGCTGATTTATTAGATGTTCACAACGATATCTCTTGGCCAGTTACTGGTAGCTCTCTCAGGGGTTTATTTTATCATTGACAAAAATGCATTTGTACATAGTTGCACATGTTTTTTTTGTAAAATCAATCAGAGGAACAGTAATCTTATGAAATGTACAATTCAGAGCAGATTAATCTACTTTAATTGTGTTCATGAAGTGCATCAGCTATAAGATTTTTAGAAAGGAATGTTAATCAAGTTGATCAAAGGTAGCTTGAAGTACAGAATAAAAAAGCTAACACAATTTCATTCTATCTCTGTGTATATTTGCTGCCACTTGGGTGATTTATTTCTCATTTTTAAGACAAAAATAAGTTCAATTTTACCGTTCTCTGATCAATTTCCTCTTCAGGCTTAGCAGCACTGCCTTAAAGGTGCCTTTGCTTGGGCAGCATTGCCTATCACTTCAGGCTGTGCTGAAGTACCACAGATTTGATCAGTGGTATTTTCTTCCCTCAGCAAGGGATGCAAATTTCCTTTTGATTAAAATTGAACTTCTAAGTAAAATATTTTGCTGCAGATGTACCAGCAGTGACTGTTCTGCAATACTTAACGCAAGTAAAACACTACAGTATGGATATCATGAACATCATCTCTTAGTTACTGCAAGACTTTGATTTCATACTAACGTCTTAAAAATTGAGCATCCAGTTTTAATGAACAAACTCCCAAATCATGTCATTGATAGGTGTGGAGATCACTCAGAACTTCAGTTGTTTGGCATTGTGAAAAAACAGAGAAGTGAAATGGTGCCACCCCATCCTGCTCTACTACAGATGAGGGACTTGTCCATCCTGGACTCTGTATTTCTCTCCTTTGTGTTCTCCCTGCCTGCATCCTCACCAGCTGCTCAGGCCATGTTACCAGCACTCCTCTGTGGGTGATACTTCTCCAGGGCTGGTGGAAAGGCCAAAGACAAGTGGGCAAACACTTTTCCTTTGCATCTTCTGGTTTGCAAAACTGAGAAGATGCTTTAACTTTTTCCCCTTAGGTCTCCTCTGCCTCCTCTTAGAATCAGGGATGAGTTTCAAGTTTCCTACTGTCAGTCTTAGTAAATTTTCTTGGACGCTCCCTGCGATTTGGCCTGATGTTTTTGTTGTTGATCATACAGTTCTATTTACATTTTGAACTCGGCAGCTGATTAAGGTGTAGGGGCATAGCTGACACTGCAGTATAGTCTCTCTAATGTATTTTGAGGTCTGCGTTGATGGGAAAGAGGAGGAATGGTGGGTGTCACGGGTCACTAACCTGCAGTTTAAAATTGCACTGTGTCTTTTTTCTGGGTACTGCACGACTATGTTATGGATTAGCTTAAAATACAGGTGACGCTACGGCACTGGGAGGACTGAAGAAAGAATCAAAATCTGGATTTTGTTCTATGTTTGTAGAAGCTGAGGGAATAGCTCAGTCCCAGTGCGTGGTCTTCCACTATGAGACCGCCACAAACTGCCTGGGATTTGTTGGTCACCACGAGCTTATTTTGATTGCAGATCTGTGGCAACGTCGGGAGAAACAGTGTGCACTGACTGAGTGAAATAAGCTTCCTGAGTGACATTTATTGTTTGACATCACTATCCAGATGTTGACATCTGTTAAGAAAACAGCCAGAATGGGCCCGAAGTAAGATGGATAGGAGGTACGTAGCAAGCATCTGAAAGGCGTTAAATAGCAGCAAAGGAAGACAACAAGGACCCGAACTTGTTGAACGTCATGCTGGTTGAAAGGAATGGAAGAAATGCAAACTAAGACATGCTTCTGCTACGTTAGCAGCAGCACTGAGCAGTCTGTTTGTTTGAGCTGTCAGCGGGCTGGCTGCAGTGCTTGGTGCTGTTTGTGCAGCTCATGCCCTAGCTGGTGTGCCTCTGTGAGACCAGTAGTGCTGTGCAGCCTGAGCTGCAGCACAGCTTGTCATGCTTCGTGCCTGTGTTGCAGCAGGGTGCTCCACTACAGCCAGCAGCGGGTAAGGGGTCTGGTGCCCACCTCCGTCCTTACTGCTGGGGTTTGAGTGGAACACTTGCATATGGATGGGCTGTACCAGAATGTGGCATCTGGCTGTGTGTCTGTGGGAGGGCTGAGGCCCTCTGATGTTGGAGCTGTTGATAGGATGCTGCTTGGTAGTTGAGTGTTAGCTTGATTCTTCCTTCAAGTGAAGAGAGAATGGAGACTGTTCCTCAGTCAGCTGTCCTCACTTTCTGGCCCTCACGTGGATGTGCTGGTGAATTAGACTCCATCTTCATACAGCCAAGCAGTATTTTGCCCCGTCATCCTTCTGTCCCACTGTAACCTTTCCCTGATTTACCCTCCCATTGCCGGCCAGTCGGTTTCTCTTCTCACCTCCTTCTCTGCAGAGTTTCTCCCACGCTCAGCACTGCTGGCAGCACCTGACCCACTTGTAGGGCACCCACTCCGCATTTGCTCCCTGCCCAGCGCTTTGCTCTATGCTGCCCTTCTTTGGGCTCCTGTGTGCCTAGAGTCCATTTTCACTTGCAGGTTTTCAGTACCTCAGTCATTATCTGCAGAACGGCCAGTTTGAACATTATTTGATCTCCCTCCCTTCCTCCTTAGTCAGAGCTGGGTTCTGAGCTCTGCAGCCCCGATGATCTGTCAGGACAAGCCTTTCCCTCCATACAGCCCTCCCTTCTCTTCACGGGGGAAAAGAAAAGCCTTTATTTCTTCTCTGGAGCGGCGCATTGGATTGTCAGCCCTTCCTGCCCCTGCCAGTCCTCCCTGGCTGGCAGCTGCAGCATCTCTTCAGCTGGCACCTTGCTTTCCAGGCCGGTCAGCTGGTTGCTCACAAACCGGGCGCGTTTATCTGTTTGTATAATGTTACACGCTGGCAGTTTAAAAGTAATTCAGCTGTTTTCTCTGTAGCTGGGCATGAGCCGGGAGGCACCCTCTTTGGGTTATTTGTTCGTAAGATAATGGGGTCACTGTTACTTTCTTGTTGTACCATGTGGTCTGCCAGTCAGAGGGCTCTTACTGTGCTAATAGCAGCAGCTTCAGTCATTAACATTAGCGAGCTTTAAAAATGTGGGGTTTTGTACATGTTACACTAGTGGGACAAAAGTAACGGCCTGAGCTGTTTTTCTTAAATTTCCAGTCATTTTCATACTGGCAGAATGCTACAGTAATAGATTGCAAAACTTTCGAGATAAAAGGTAAACTGAGCCAAAAAAAGAATGTTTGAAAAAGCACTTAATTCAGTAAAAGAAAGGGGGAAAAAAAAAATTGAACATGCTGTGCATTCTGAGTGAGGCTCTTCACCGAGGGAAGAATTCCTTGACTGCTGTGGAGAAGTGCAGCAATGAAGTACCCACTGAACTGAGTGAAGTTCGCAGGAGGTATGAAGGGAAAAATGCAAGGCTTGCTTCCCCCCCACACCATTTTTTTTTCTTTTTTTTCTTAAATCTAAGGGTTTTTGCCAAGCTCTGACTACACTGAGTATTTTGGTTGGTGAAGTTTGGAGGTGTTTTCACAAAAAACTATGCTCTGACTGAAAGGAAAGCTGTCAAAAATAATGCCTGCATCTGAAGATCGATGCTCGGTGTAGGTAGCACCAAAAGAGTTACAAACAAAAGGAAGTTGTGGGGGAAAAAAAAAGCCTTATCCAAATGAAATTACTCAGCATTTTTCAGACAGTACTGCACATAGTCAGATTCACTTTTCCCATCTGTAGGTAGTCTCCCAAGGCGAGAGAAGTATCTGGCAGAAAGCAGCCACAGCAAATTGTTATGGGGAGCTCACAGTTAGGAGTTACTGCTTTCTACATTCCCATGAAAAACAAGACCAGACTCCATATTGATGGAGTCCTTTTAAAGGCAGCGCCCTTTTAATCAGCAAACAGGTCCTCTGTGCATCAAATAATTAAAAATAGAGCAAAGTTTTGGAACAAGGCGTCTGGCAGAAGCGTCTGTACTTCCATCTGTGCATGATTAGCAGAATGTTTCATGATATTTAAATAGCACAAGCTTTGCTCTCTTTTTTATTATTTGTTGTGCTGAAGACCTGTTTGCTTGTTAAGTGGTCTTTTTTGAATAGTTACTGGCAAGGAATCAGGAAAGTGTATGAAGGCATCTTGTACGCATTGCAAATGCCAAATTGTCCCTTTTTTCTTTTTTTTTTTTCTTTTTTTTTCTTTTTTCTTTTTTTTTTTTTTTTTCAAAAAGGCACTGCCCTTACTCTTTTCTTTATATCTCCCGCTTGGTTTATAAAATTTCTTACAGAGCAGTTCATTTCAACAGGAGTCTGGTGTGTACTGTGGTCGTTGCCCGCGGAGTAGAGTTTCATTGATACCGCTCTTATTTTTGTCATAGTACTGCTCAGAGGCAGGTCGTATTGCCAGTATGTGCAAGGGTACAGTTGCACTGTGCGTGGTGGTTCAGATCTGCAGCTCCTGAGAGCTGTGCTGGGAGCCGCACATCTAATCTGCTGGGCACACTACTCTGAAACCTTACCCTTCCAGCAGAGACGTAATCAGCCAAGTAACAGCTTTCCAAGTGTTTTTGCGGCCTTAAACTGGGACTCCTCCTTGCTGGCAGTCGTTCAGTGCTGGATTGTGTGCTCTTCATTTCTGGCTAGCAACAGCGCTTTGCAGTCGTAGCCACTGATTTCCCTCCTTACTTACGAGTAGCGTTTTTGTGCGTGTTTTACTGTGACCTGTCCTAGGAAGCGTGCAGTTAAAACAAGCTGCTGCCTAGATGCAAAGTGCATGGCTCAGCCTGGGGAAAAGCGTGAGCATGTGGGCAGTTTATGGTGGGCAAGTGCCCTGTTAGGAGCTGGCTCCGAGGTCCTTTGTGAAGAGCTGGTATTCAGCCTTTGGGCAATTTACGTTCTTGGATGGGCATGGAAAATAGAAGTGTTTGTGGTGTATGCGAGTGGGGTTTGGTCTGTAGCTGAGTGTTCTGTTGCATTTTTCCTGTGTACTTGAGAAGGGTTGTGGTGTGTGATGTGTGAGTACTGACCTGGGTCATCTCTTAACTTCTGCTCAGGACTTGAAAAGAATCTGTGGTTACTACCAGGAACAAATCTGTTCACCTGCCAAGGCAAGTGTATCGACTTTGTGTGTTTGTAGCTTAGACAAAACCCTGAGAAGCTTCTGCCCCAGAGAGAGAACCTGTCGCTGGCCTCCATGTAGGGCTGCCCTCGCTTAGCTGGTGCCTTGATTCTGGTGACTGTCAAGCCTTCTCTGTCTTAGCCTGCATCAGCTTCTGCAGCATAGAGTGCTCTGAGGTCTCATCGAGTTCACTTCAGCAGAATTACATCCCATGCAGGTGGGCAGAGTAGTTGGACATCCCGGGGGGCGGTGGCAGGGCTGTCTTGCATACTCCTGTCCATCTTGTTCTGCTTCTAGGCATCTGGGGAGGCCTGAGGACAAGTGAGTGGGTATGGAGAACTCTTGGAAGGGGAAGAGGGAGAAGGACCGTACTTTACTGTGATAGCTGAGGACAACACAGGTCCCCATTCCTTCAGCTAGGTCTCTTAGAAGCATTTGCACTCAAATCTTACTTACATCACTGCTGAAAACTCTTAATGTTGTACCCCTTAACTGAATCACTTGTACAGCTGGTTGTTGACTAAGCAGCATGGTGGGCCTGGTACTGATGTCCTTCCAGGAGCAGGCAGGAGAAGGTAGACTCAGACTCCTTTGGGAAATACGTATACAGTTATGTCAGTAGGTTGGTTGAACTAAGCCAAGTTCTGTTTTTCTCCTAGTGCATGTTCTCAGAATGTATCATAATGGTTTATTTGGAACAGCTTCAGCTTATGTTGTGAATGTGAATTAATTAACATTAGTATGAATTGCATATTGTGGAATGGAATTTGTTTTTCTATGTCTTCTGTCATACTCAGGCTACTTTAAACACTTTAAAATAATGTGTCCAGTTATAATATGGCCATGCATCTGTGAGCAAATGTAGCTGCCCTTCTGGAGCCCACAGGAGACCAAATTTAAGGATGGTTTCACTGCTTGGGGTGGGAAGAACACTGGCTGTGATGTTAGCGCTACTCCTGGTATGATTTAGAAAGCGTTTATGACAGACTTCTTGTGTTGGTGGACTGGATCTTAGTGTTTATTACTTCATTTATAACTCTCAATGCAGTGTAAACAGAATGATGACGAATCACAGGGCACATTATTCATTAACTGTTCAAGCCTCATTGTTGCATTCCTGGTCCTGATTATTCACGTCATACTACGTGAAAAAGCTGGTAGCCCTTGATTTCCTACAGCAGGACCGAAGCTACCTGTTACCATTCTGCAGCAGCATGGTGTAGCAGAGCAGGTAGACTGTCTTTCAGCCCAGGGTGGTGGGGTCCTGTTAGTCTATGTGGAAAATGAGGGCTTTATTAGTTGTTTGCAGGTCTCTGGAGGGGAGGGAGGTGGCTTGTTTCACTCAAAAACAATTCCTCTCAGCTGGCTAGAGAGAAGTATGGATAAAATCCAGCATACAAATGTCCCCAAGTAAATGGATTATAATGGAAATGTTGATGGCCAGTCAGTATAGAGATATTAGCAAGCATTTATATAACTCAAGAGTTGTTGACTACTGTAGACATGTTGTTTTAGGCTTTATTCCCACTGGCGTCCCTCCTGTTGGCTTTTGGAGGGTTAGGATCAGACCCCTTTGGCTCGAATTTATGGTGAAGTTAATTAGGACTGAAAGAAGCATGCACGTTCTGAAACAGTCCTGCAGTTTCAGGGAGGAGAACAGTGGAAATAACTGACCTCTGCAATGATACTGATACTCTGTGGTATCATCAAGCCATACAATGAAAGTAAAACTTTCCTTGAGTTATTTGGAATGTTTATTTCGACCTTTGGCTTCTAAAGTTGCCTGTTAGCGGAAGGCTGGACACGTTTTTTTGTGCATTCTTCCTAAAGCTGTTTTTTGACCAGGATAAAAACCCATTCTGTAATTAACGCATGCCTTTCTGAATGTAAGAATGGACGTTTGCTATTTTCAGTTGATATTATTATATGAAGGCTTCTCTACAGCTTTGGCAGCTTGGTAGGAAGGAGTGGCAGGTTAGTGCTTTCTCAGCTGCACTGTTCTGACGTGTGTTACTTCTGGAGACACCTATCTGTTATAATAAAAATATTTGTAACCAAAGGTTAGATAATTACAAAAGAAAAAGATTGAACTCAGTACTGAAATGGAGGAAAACAGGCAAAAGGAAAGCTTGGGGTTGTTTTTTTTTTCTTTTTTTTTTTTTTTAGTGCAGTAGAATTAATGTAAGAAAGGCTCACCTTTCCATAAATACTTAAAAAATCCTTGGTGGCTTGTTATATATGAAAATTGCTCTTGGTTGTGGAATGTGTACGGACCAAAGTCTGAAGCAATAAGTACTGCAAACTCAGTTGAGATTCAGATCTCAGTGGCACTCCAGAAAAGAGAATGAATGGTGGCTTTGCTAAAAACAACAGAAGTCAATTTGGGAAAATGTATGAGTGCTGCTAGAAAAGCAGAACAATACATCTCTGTGTAAAATTGCATAGGAGTGGTGTAAGTGCTGTTCTGTCACAGTTACGGCTGTTGAAATAGTAAGCAGGTAGCAGAAATTTACTGTTTAATATTTCAGAGATAATAATTGTTCTGAATGCTTTAAATAGCACAGGAAATGTAGTGTCACAAACTTGACATTTGAATATTAATATTGATACTGAAACAGTCTCACCACAAAGAATTGTAGGACTGCAGGAGGAAAGGCAGCATTTTCATCAGATAAAAAGACAGCAGTTCTAAAGCCCTGCAGGTACGCTGAAAAAAAATGCCAAATGGAAACTGGGGCAAAACTGTCGTTCAGGTTGGGGCAGTCTGTATTCAGTTTGGGGAATAGCCCTCTAGAGGTAAGCTGAGAGTTGGTAGCAGAGAAATCGGGGGTTTTTTCTTTGTTTTTTTTTTTTTCTTTTGTAATTTCTCCATCACTCCTCCTGTTTGGTGAAGACTTTCTCAAAATGGTCGATGGCAGGGACCTACTAAGTGGATTGGGGGTGCTGGTACAGGTCCATGAATGTGGGTGGGAGCAAAAAGATTCAAGAAGATGTACTGTCTTTACTGTCCAGCCTCAAATTCACTTGAAATGTGTTGTGAGTTATCTTCTGTAGCAGCCAGATTAGGCTACAGAGATCTGGCTACTGAGGTCAGATTTGGCTAAGGAGGTCTTTCTTTTCAAAGAACAAAGTAGGGCTGGCTTTGTCTTTTTCTCTTTTTCTTTTAACAAGGGCCGACTTTCTCTTTTCCTTTCTTTCCTTTTTTTCTTTCTTTTTTGTTTTAAACAAACAAACATGCTGTCCTTGTGTCTGTGTGCAGATGAGTGTGTTTGCACATCCTCTTACTGGGAAGTCCATTATAGCTTACCTTTTTCTTGTAAAATTACGTGGTGCTATCAGAGGCAGGTAGTACCGTGTTTAACGTGAAAATACACAGTGAGGGGCAGCCTTCATACAGGAGGAAGCCCAAGGACCATTGCCTCTTTTCAGTCACAAATTAGCAAACTTCCTCCAAAGAGGATGCAAAAATAAAGGTGGAGGCTGGTGAAAAATCCCTGCTGATACTGTGCATTGTGGACAGAACAAGCCTGCGAGAGCCGAGCCCAGACGAGACGAACATAACCAGAGTATTCCTGTTTATGTTCTGTCTTTCTGTGTAGTGCAGTGTTATGGACAGTGCTCTACCATTGATAAATCTCTGATAGCTCTTGCCAATTATGTTGCTATAGGTCATGACTTACCAAATTGTCTCCGTAAGTACTTTTGCAAGCGATATTGCTTTCCAAAATTCCCTGTCATGGGGTATGTGGGGCATGTTTTTGGCCTTACTCTGCTGGTGTAGGTTGGCCCAATTTACAGCTGGCTGTTCAGCTCTGTGTGTGCAAGCTAGTTAATGGAGTTTTCTTTCTGTGGGCAGGAAGGAAAAGTTTGTCGGCCTCCTTTCTGAAAGCGCTTTGGTACTTGTGACTTATTTTTCCCTTCAAATAAATGTATATCTTGCGCTTTTACACTCTTGTTTTCAGATATGATGAATGGTAACTTTTATCTTTAGAATATGCAAATGTAATTTTAGCATCCTTCTGCACTGTATCATACTCCTCCCCGCACAAACTGCTTACCAGACAGTTTAAAAAGATAGGTGTGCATTCAAAAAGACATCAACAACAACAACAAAAACACCAAAAAAAGCCACCAACCCCAAATATAATCTATCTTCTGAGATGTTTACGTACTCTGAGGTTACTTCAGCATATTTACACCAAAGATGCACTGCTTGGTATTTTCAAGCGTAAGCAGTCTCATTTTTGCTACCTGATGCCAGTGACTTTAAACTTGCCTGAGTTGTTAATTGCAACAGGGAAAATCTTACCTCTGCAAAGGAAATCTGGGAAAAGTAGTTACATGGAGATCTTACTCTCTAGGGCTGTGCTTTCTGTGAGTTGGTTGGCAACGTGTACAGAGCGGGTAGAAAACTTTTGCTCTGGAAGTGTTCCAGTTTGTTATTATTTTGAAGTCATCTTGCGTGGTTATAGATGCAGATGGTTGTGTGGGGAGCCTCCAGAGCAAGAAGGAGCTGAAGGAGAATCTCCCATACATGAGGTTAGGTCTTAACCAGTAACTTTATTTTGTAGCCAGCTATCCACCTGCCTGTTCACTCTGTTCTAAATGAGAACCTAGCAAACAAATGCTCGGGAGATTTTGTCCTATTGCAAGATGGGTTGCTGTTGCAGGTGATTATATGGATGTTTTTTACTGCCTGCTCCTAATAGCAGGATTGAGAAAAGCATCTAGATTTTGAACACAGCCTAAATGGCAGTAATCATACACAAATACTTTTTTTTTTTTAATGTTCTATAGTTGCTCTATTTATTTAACTGTTTCTCTAAGTATCACCTACATCTGATGTCAGTGGTGAGACAGTAGGTTAAATGAATCTTTTATTTTATTTTATTTTTTTAATCTAGTATAGCTGCTGTTAAGGACACAGAAGTAAGTTGTTAAGATAACATGAATCTTCTGAGTTACAGCCTGAATGTACTCCCTTGATATTGGTGCAAGTTAATGGAATTAAGATCAGACTTTTAAAGAAAAATAATAATAAAACCTTAAACCCCTGACTGTAGTATCTTAAGAGCTGACCAAGTCAAAAATATGAATGAGTAATTGCGACATATACCTGATTTTCAGCTAATGTTCATGGTGAAAGGAATAATCTTCCGTGGAGCTGTGAGTGGTCAATGTGTTACAGTGCATCAGGGCCCTGCTAATCCATAGACTACTGACAGAGAATATGGTAGCAGCTTTAAAGCGTGCCATAGACAGCATGCTTTTATCTTTGCATTGTTGCTTAAAAGTGCATTCTGATGTATCATTGGGGATATATGTAGTCTTGGAAAACTGTTCCCACTGTGGTATTTGTGTGCAGTATGGTACGTGGCCAGGATGTATACTAGATATTCAAATCGTGTATGCTGCAGAATTTGTGAATTTCCATTTTAAAATACTTGTCATTTCTGGAAATACCCGGAGGTGTAACTGTCCACAACTTCCCTTTACTAGGTAATTATTAAATATTTGCTTTCAAAGCTGGCAAAGCTGAGTCATTAGCCAGCCGGGGAGTAGGTATTGCAGCTAGTGATTTTCAAGCCTTGCAGTCAAGACTGTAACTCAGAAAGTTTTCTTCCCATATTACTGTCTCATTCCTTAATGCATGTGAAGCAGTGAAGCGAATTAGCCCGGAGCCCTGGTTCCTGGGGTGTGCTCACTGCCTTGCCTGCCTGCCCTGGGCAGTGAGAGAGGGGTGGGCGCAGCATCAGAGCTTCATTTCAGGGAGCCTGAAGAAGTTTCGGCTATTATGTATCCGAACCTTCAGGAGCAGGTGTTGAATTGTGGATGGACGTCTATCCGTCTGTCCTGAAGGGCACTTAGGAGACGGGAGGGTAAGTTATTGCAACATTAGGGGCCTCCTGCTTGAAACTCTGAAAGCTGGGACCTTGCCTGCTGTGGAGGTCTTGCTTTTGAGGAACTGGGAGCTGCCTGGAGGTGGGCAGCCAGGTTTGCATTTTTCTTGCCCGCTCCTGCCCCCTCTTTGCTGTTGAATTTCAGTGGGGCAGGTTTATTTCATGTGTGGTACACAAACTTCTGTGGGATTTTTGTGTAATAAAGAGCCTTAACGAAACAAATGCATTTGTTACACCTGTATCTTGCAGGTGTCCTGCTCGCTTCAGCAATAAATCTATCCCAGGCAATCCCCACCGCAGTTGGAGCACAAAGGCAAGCTGCACCATGTTTACAGATACAGCCTTCTAGCCCTCAAGTACCACAGACTGCCAGTTCTCACTTGTGTAGAGGGGGACATCTCGGTGACAGGGCCAGCCCAATGTTCCCTGAAGGCCTGGGCACCAGAGAAGCCTTGCACTCGCCCCTGGTTGCAGAACACCTGGCTGGGCAAAAGTAGCTGTGCTGCCCTTCCTTAGAGCTGCTCCCCTGGGGAAAGCGTTCATCATCACAGTCCTGGCTGCAGGGCGTGCTGTAAATCCTTGCTGCTTACTTCGGTTAATCAGTTCGTAAAGCAGCTGTGGTTTCCAGCTTATGCTCTGTGGTGGTGATAGTGACCAGCGGCTGTGGGCTGAGCACCCTCTGACTGAGAGCTGCTTCTCCAGAGGAGTGCTCAGGAAAGGATGCTGGCCCTTGCCTTCATGGAGGGATTCATCATTAACTCCTTTCTTCGTGTCATTTCTCCTGCTTCCTTCATGTCCATTTTCAGCAGACTGACATCTTTGTGAATGCAGGTGCAGGTTGTTGGTGTTTTTTTTTTTTTGATATCCAGAGTTCACTGTTGTCCTAATAAAGAAATTTATCCAAGTGACATGAAAAACGTGGTACCATAGCTTGGTGAATTTTATTTTAAAATTAATCTTTATAAGGCAATGACTTTTGTAAATTTAGCAAGCATGCTGCTAGTGCTGGTGTAGTTATGGCTGCTTTCACAGAACTCAGAGTTTGCTTGGACAGATCATCTTTCTGAGTGAAATGCTTTCTGCTTGTTTTCATTGTGAAGGGGAATAAACTACTGCTGTCAGTGTGGGTGGGAATCTTTCCCTTCATATGACTTTTTAGTACTTAATCATACTCCACTGGCCATTTTTTAGATGCTGAAGTGTGGAACTGAAAAACCCTGTCTTTCATTATTTAGTTACTATGCAAATAATCTTTTTTTTTTTTTCTTTCCTTTTTTTGCATTCTGTCTGAAAGCTTTTTCCAAATTCCACTGCGCTCCCTGTAGATGGGCCCACAACAGAGGTCTTGAAAGTTTGGTGTAGTAGAATGTGCATCGTCTCTTGCTTCATCACAAATTCACAGCAGCCCGCTGGCAGGATAATGTGTAGTGAGCTGTGGAGTTTTGCGTAATAACTGGAAATGTCAGGCTGGCAAGACAGTGGAAAATGCTCTTCAGTAGCAGGCTTGAGGTGCAGAATAGCACTGTACAGTGTAGGGGAGTAAGGCCTTTCCCTGATGGGAGTGGAGACTTTGCAGGTAAGGCTTACAGTCATTGCAGAGTTCATGTTGGACCGATGAATGACCATCATCAGGATTGTAGGAGTGCTGTCTACATGGTCTGGAGCACCTGGAGAAAAATGGAGCAAGGTGTGGCTCCTTCCCCTTGCCCGGAGCAGCAGTGATGCACGGTGATAGAGGAAGGGCAGCAGGTAGAAGAGCTGCTGTTCCTGGCTGCCTCCCTCTGATGCTTTTGGGGGTCTTGCCCACGCGTGGTGGCAGGGAGGTGCCCCCCAGGGCCTCGCTTAAGCAATGTTCTTCATTCTAGGGGCACCTAGGACCTGTGGCACGTTACTGGAGTTCATAGCGAGCTCTATAATTAGCATATTTTTAACTTGTATAGTACCAGGAGGCTGTTTCTGCTTTGCATAGCTTACTAGAAAAGATATTTTTAATTTCCTGCATGAGCACCTTGTATAGAAGAACATGTGCTGTGGCTTTTGTCAGGAGACAGCATGAACTGCATTTTCCAATGTAAAGATTGGCAAGCGTGCAGTCTGCATTCAAATGCTTTTCCCAAGCATCCATTAGATCAGCCAGGGGAAAGTACTGCTGGATGTGAAAGATGCTTGTACCCTCGCTCAGAGCAAATGCCCACTCTTGTTCCCACTGGAGTCAGAGGAGCTTGCCATTGAGTTTGTTTGTAGTTTAACTGGGGGAGTGATCTGAGAAGCCTTCCAGCATGAAGGATGTAAAGTGGGAATGAATGGGAAGAGCCTTAAGTGAAATGAGGGAAGCAGTAGTCTAGAAGAAGGAGAGAGTCTGATAAAATCAGACAGTAAAACATACGCATAAAACTGCAGAACTTACTTTGAAAGAGTAGCTCTGTGCTTACAAGCTTGGCACAGCTTTAATTTTCACTTTGTCTGCTTGCATCGGACTTCCTTCTGCAGAGAAGGTCCTGCGTTCCGCACTGGGTGAGCCTGTGGTGCTCTGGGTCAGACCAGAGCTTGCAGAGCCAAGGAAGACCATCACGTCTTCATGTGTCTTGCCTGTAGCGTTCACTGCCCTGGGGTGGCTGTGCTTGACCAGCATTCCAGGTCAGTAGGGCATTAGAAATATTACAGGCTATTAAATACACTGTTGGAGTGTTTGGCTGGACTAGCTGTTGCTTTTAACAGAGTTGAGATTTGAGATCTTTGGGTCTGATGGGGTTTGGATGTAAACTTTTTTCATTTGGTTTTTGAAGAAGGAAGTGCTTTGGTGCTTTGAAGGGGGAAAAAAAATGAAGGCAGTACTGCAAGTCTCTTCCTTAAATCAAAGTTTGCTGTTTGAAATGGGAACAGCTCAGCAGAACATTTTAAGTAAACATTGCCATAACTGCTTATCTGAGACACTGGCATCCTCTCTTCTTGCTGTGCTGCTTTCTTGTGGTGTCCTGGAGTCTCACATTTGTGTGTTTGTTCTCACAGCACCACTTTCATAGGTGTATGTGTCTATGTCCATTTGCTAGTTGCTGCCCAATGTTGAGACTTAGGCTAGGGAGCCTCCTCTAGCACTGTAGGTTTTCTGGATCCCCTCTGTGGCTGAGATTTTTCTCTTGGCTGAAAGATCCTTTCACTCCATTTTTTCTCTGCCAGGCACGGCTTCTTCATTTGTTAGGGAAAAAAAACAGATGCAACCGTTCCTGAGTCATTTCAAGGTAGTATTTAGAAGAGAAGGTAAAATCAAGGCCAAGACAGCAAGAGCCTGATGCTGTCCAGTTGGAGCCTATGAGGGGTGTCAGTGAGTGTAGTATAAATGCCAGGAGAACTGCAGAAAGTCATGTGTGTGGGTGAGAGGTAAGGAATTAGGTGTTGTCCTCTACCGCCAGTGCCTGAGCATAGGATTGTATTTTTTACTAGGTAGATAAACTGCACCATATTGCACAAATGGCTTATTTAAAGCCTGGGTGTTTTTGCCTGTGTTAAAGCACTGGGTTTCTTATCCACAGAGCGCTGATCCATGTAAGTAACTTTTGTACACTTAAGTGGGTAAGGGGAATAAAATCAATTAGGGAAGGAGCAGAGAAGGCTCTGCCTCTCTGCCAGTTCTGTGATGCTTCAGTACTGCTGCATCAGGACATGGCTATGATCTCAGGTGCATTTTAGTCACTAAAAAAAAAAAAAAAGCAAAAAAACAACAGTGCTCCTTGTTGAAATGGTATTCAAAATGAAAAAGCTATTACACATAGAAATCTATGTATGTTCTACAGCCTCTGTCAGTCTAGCACACAGAAAGGGCTTCTCCACTGTTTGGATCTGCTCTTCTTTCATAATGGGCTGCAACTTGTTTACTAATGCTTGAAAGCATGTACACATCAAATAAATCTCTGGTATTTGGGCCATAGTGTACCAGCATTTTGCAAAGGGAAGATTAACCACACACTATATTAAGCTGTGATCCACTTTACTCTTGATTCCTAGCTACAGTAAATCAGTCAAACCATCAAAGAACAACATCAGTGCAAGGGTTCCTCAGACAATAGATTTATTTCCATATTTATTTACATTATTGTTAAGAAAAGGGCATTCAGAAGAGCTAATCTCTGTGGGACTCAGGCTATTATAAATTAGTCGAAGTGAGTTTTTGGGTGCAGAAAGCCAGGAACAGAATGAAATACTGCGGAGCTGCATGATATAGCGTGCATTATATTGCTGCAACAACTGAGACACAATGCACTCGTTTTTGACAGCCGGTGCTGTTAATAGATAGTCTTTAATAAGCATTATATTGGCAGATCTTACACAGACTGAATTTGCAACTGTGACTCAAAAGACTTTCCTAGCGTGAAGCATCTTCACTGCATATCATTTTAGCTCTTTCCTGTTTTTACTCTGCTCTCTTTCAGTGAAAAGGTCAAGAAAAGCAGTAGCTCAGTGGCTGAGTTTTTCAGAAGTGCTTTATAGCAGAGCAAGTGGGGAAACCTCTTAAAGTGGTATCTTATTCAGTAAGTTAGGTCTTTTGTTCTTTTTCCTTCTTTATTTGTTGTTGAATTTTGCCCATCAAATTGATTAGAGTGACTTTTGACGCAGCTCCAGGATGGTGCAGAGCTCTTCCTGCCCCCTGCAGCTCTCCCCATCCCCCGGAGAAGCAGCTTTGCCCTTAGAAACCCGTCAGCCCACCTTGCTGGATGTTCTGGCATCGAATTGACTATGTGTTTTCATGACACGTCCGTCTGCACTGTCCAAGGTTGGGTTTCTGTATTCAGAGAATTATCACATAGTTTGCTTGTGCCTCTTCCTTCACTTTCCCTGCATGTCTGTGTGCATGCACCCACACACTGGAATAGTGCCCTCCCTTCTTCACTGCACCGTAACTCATTGCGCTCTGAAGGCCGCCTTCTGCATCAGTGAGAGATTTTCAGCGCCCTGGAGGGAAGCTTGTGGGCCCTCCCTAAAGCAGTGGATGCGTATGTTTGATTTCACTTATCCCATCAGTGCTGGGAATTAAAAAACCAGACAGCTTTATCCTTTATAGTAACAGAAATGGAGAAACAGGAACGTTTTCTTGATGTAGAAGAAGCCTTAGGGAGGGCTCTAAAGTGAAGGTCAGGGCCTTCAAAACTAAAGTGCTGCATATTCAAATTTAATTTATAACATTAAATTAGAACAGCTTATAAGTGCAACCAGCTTTAAGGATGCTAAGTATTGCCTGAGGAGGCTGGAAGGACTTCTGGTTGGCCATGGATTCTTGCTATTGGGTATGATGGTACTTACTGTAATGCTCTTGCACACCTGATAACTGCTGCGTTTTTTGCAGGTATGGGTTTCTTTTCTCACATCTTTTCATGCCTCATTTGCTAACTCTTCCATTCTGCAAACTGGCAGGATGATGGCAGGCAACTCCCTCTGCCTTTTGTGTAAGAATTAATCCTTAGGGTTCTTTCTAATGTGTCTCCAGAAATGTGTATTCAGCTAAGGCTAAAAGCTGACTCGATTTGTAATACTAAAATGTGGACAGTGCAGATAGCTTTCTGAGTGTTCTCTTTCTCTCTCTTAGAAATAAATCATTGTAAAGGTGTATGTGAACGCTCCCACAGCTTTAAGCTCTCTGTCACATTAAAAACATTTAAAAAATACAGATGTACTTTGGCACAGGCTTAAATACTTTGCTGAATCCCTGCGTTTGGCTTCATTTAGCACATTTGGAATTTGACAAGTAACAATTACATGACCGTTCAGTTAACAGGTTGTGGTATTTGAATTCTCTGACTTGTGCTTTTCCTCCTTTGGAATGATTGACAGATTTTTATTTTGATTTCAGATTATGTGGCTTGTTTTACTTCAGTGTTCTTTTACTTAACGTATGATTTAATTAAAACTTGGCTACAGTGATTGATAGTTGCTTTATTTGATACCTGTTTATAGACATTTTATTCATTACTTTTTCTGTGTGCCGATATTTGTCAGAAGAAAACGATATTGTTTCATTTGTCAATGGAAATGAAGTTGTAAATTACTGTAATTTTGGGATACGTTGCTGCTATGAGCAAACAGTATTCCCTTGGTGAGTTTATCCACTGTGGAAACCTGGGCTACGTGTAATATGTGCTAGAAAAGGCCTATATGTTCTTCTGAAGAACAGCACCGCGTGGCCTCAGCCCCACGTACCTCGGTGCAGCCACCTGCTAGCTTCTTCCCAGATGGTCCGTGGGCGGCAGCACGAGGTCCTGAGCCAGGGGTACCCCCCAGTCGCCAAAGATGAAGATGAAAGCAATAGAGATGTGTGACTTGATAGTTTACTGACAACTACAGAAGAGTTCAGCAAAACTGCGACTGAGAGCTAGCTGTGGGAGGAGGGAGGATGTGTCCTTCCCCGCTAAAATCGTAGCATTCACGTTCTTGGCAGCATCGTGGAGCTTGGCTATAACTTCTGGTTTACATTTTGGAAATATACTAAATAGCATATAATGTTTAATTCCGGGTTGCGTTACGCAACGGAAGGCGATTGCCTCAGTGCAGCACATCTGCGTTGTGAGAGGAAGCTCTCCTGGGAAACAAGCACATCTTCCGCTGAAGTCAGAGCGAGGCGTGGGCCGGGCATTGCTATTTTGGCAAGCAGGGAGTCAGAGCTGGAAAGCTGCCTCACCTTTCGCTTTCCATGGAACTCACCCTTTCTCCTTCTTTCAGGCACCAGCTGCTGCCTGCTTGTTCTGGTTCTGGGGATGCTCTTAGTGGTCGATGAAACCATCGGTCTGGGCGCTGGGAGTTGTGATCTTTGCTGCACAGTGTGTTTCTGGTCCGTGAGCAGGGTAGGTTGTCAGGGAGAGGTAAGGAATGCAATCTGAAAAACATCTGGAAGAGCTAAGAAAATGTTCAAGGGGGAAAAAAACCACCACCTCTATTATTGAATCTCTGATAAGTCAGTAGTGGTCAGTGATAGATGCAGAATTCCTGTCATTTTTATAGTGGATCTCAATTCACTATTACTAAGCCTCTCTCCTGCTGGAAGCGAGAACTCAGGCCCAGCTGAAGATCCTCCTACCATCCTAAAGCGTGGTTATCAGTGCCCCTTTTGCTCTTATTATCAGCATGCTTTACATTTTCATGGCAGTAGTTAGCACAGACTTTCCAATGGTGCCTGTGGCAGTGTAATTGGTCTTCTCTGTCTGCCCAAAATGAGATTATACTGTCTTTAGTGGGGCACACTTTGTCTGCTTTCTAACACGGCTCTCTTTTAGGCTCAGTTGGGCAGGTTGTTATGTGGGTGCAGAGAGTTTTCAAAGTGGTTGTTCATGGTTTACTGTTAAATTGCAAGTCCATCGTGAGTGAGATTCCCGAGGGATCCGTCCTGGCTGTGGTAATACTCACTGTTTTCATTATTGAAATGGCTGTCGGAGCAGCGAGAGCAGTTATTAAATTTGCATAGGGTAAGAAGTGTGGAGAGGGGCACAGACTCCTACAAAGGCAAAACTGAAGTTCATACTGGCCTTAACTAACTGGAGGAATGGTCTTGTGGGGAAAAATTATAGGGAACAAACCTATAAGCACCGTGTATAGGTGTGGAAGTGCCCACGCATGGCACAGGATGGGGAATGGCTGACAGTGGTCCTGCAGCAGAAGGCCTGTGGGCTGGAGTGGGGCTGTGCTGCAGGCAGATTGGCCTGGTTTGGTTTAATAGGGTGTTAAAAAATCACAGCTGGCTTTCCGACCAGCAGAGGAAATCAGCCTGCAGCGTGTCCTGCTCTCCTCTCCCCCGGGAGCTGTGCTGCTGGGGCTGTGCTGAGCTGATGGCTTTGCTCCCTCTCCCCTGCATGCCTGGGCTCCCACCCTGCTGCTGGCATCCCTGCTTTGACATGGGAAAGAGGCCCAGCTTGGCTGCTCCCAAACCTGATCTGTGCTTGCAGGACAGCGTGGCTGTGAGTAAAGGGATTGCAGAGTGAGCTCTCCCCCAAAACAAGCATCATTCTGGGATATGTTGAGAAAATATCTGAAATACCCCATCCACTGGGCATTGGAAGTGGCTCAGCATCCAGCTTGGGGTACAGCACTGTGAGGAGCCAGCTGGATGGCGTCCAGAGAAAAGGCAGTGAAAGCGATCAAAGGTTTGGGAAACACCACCTGGGAAGGAAGATGAAAGAATTGGGATTGTTTAGTCTACAAGGAAGAAGGCCAATAAGAGGCATGAGAGCAGTGTGCAAGTATGCGGACGGCTGCCGCGGGGAGGGAGGGAAGGGAGAGACTGAACTGCTGGGGCTGGGATGGGAGGAAATGGCCTTCATCCGAAGGTGGCAAGTTGTAGGTAAACATATAAGAAAGCTCTCGAGCAACAGGGGTATTTTGGTGCTGCAGTCATCTGCCTTTGAGAAGGCTGTGGAAGCATCGTCAGTGGAGGGTTTTTTTTATAAAACAGACAAACCTCCTCCAGGAGTATTTTGGGCACTGCCTTGGGGAAGGAGGTGGAATACATGCCTCTGAAGGTCGTTTCCTAGGGAATCATGAATAACATTTTTTGTGCGTGTGTGATCCTGTGAACTTAGGTAAACTGCAATAACAACAAATAACTCAAAAGATAGTGGCAATTCATTATTGCAACACATCAGTGGTAAATAGACAGCTGATTTATGCACAAAAAGTGATGATGATATTATCCTTCTGCTCTCTGTTCTAGTTGAAAAAAAATTCTGTGAGTAAGCTAATTTTACTGGAACGTTTCAAAAGGCTGTTCCTGTAAATACATTGCTCGTATACAGAAATAGAGGAAGTGATGTTGCTTGGCTCTGCTCGCTGAAATATTGTGCAAACGCAATCAGTACCCACTAATGCACAGCGTGGCCATAGTAAAGCCAGCGGCGCTCCGTGAGGCACAGCGCTTTTACGCTACAGCATGACGCTGTATTTTCAAGCTGGATGTTTGTATGCTTGTGCATTTGCTTGATGTGGAGTTGGGGAGCAGGCTGAGCAGAATCAGGCTTTAATTACCTCATCGCTATCTGTGTATGAGCTGTTCGTCGTTGTCTTGTTACAAGTGCATGAGACAGCAATTGAAGAGCAAACCTCAAACTCACCCTTCGCTGCTGAAGGGAGAAAAGGCTTTGGCAGCTCCTGCAGCTACTGGGGATGCGTCTCCCCGTGCACTTGGTGTTCAGGGGTGGAACGGGGGTGGAGGAGGTGCTCTGGCGTGGTGTGACTAAAGGACTGTCTGGTGGTTTCCCTGCGTAGCCACTCCTCCTTTTCATTCTCTTGGGAGGATCGCTTTGGTGACTTCGCCAGTTTCTACAGGTCCCTTGAGGCCTTCTAGCCGAGTTTCTGCTACAGAATAAAAATGTGGGTGTTTTTTTGATTTTATTTTTTTGAAAAATGGTATTGTCCTGCCAGACCCCAGGTTGCTGGGCGGTGCAGGGAACAGGAGATCTGTGCTGGTAAGAGCAAACTGAGTGGCAGAGGTGCTGCAGGACGCACGTAGGAGTGCCTTGACACCAGACAGCACTTCTGTGCTGTGCGGGTGACGGAGCTCTGGCACAGAGGCTGTGGGGTCCCCTCCTCAGAGATCTCCAGAAGCTGCCTGGACGTGGCTCTGGGCAACCCTGCTCCAGATGGCTCTGCTTGGCCAGAGCTGGTGCCAGGTGGGAGCAGAGGACCTTTGCAGCCTCAGTCATCCTGCAGCTGTGTGAAAGTCCTGAGAAGGTAGGACCAGGTAGTTTGAGTCTGGTTCTCAGCTCTGTTCCCAGCTTCACAGCCCCAAAGGCTATTTTGTCGCTGTCAGCCCAGGACTAACAGCACTGACAGAGGATGGCGCAGAGTTCCTGTACGCCCAGCATGGATTTAGCGAGGCTTATTGTAATCCTGGCAGGATCCACGCTAACCCAGAGCGGTCAGACATCACCACGCTGATGTCCACAGCCGTGCAGCTCCGGCCACGTGGTGCTGTGCCTACTGTGAGAAACCCCCTGCTGCCCCAGTCCTCGTGTTTCTGTCTCTGGAAGAACTGCCCCAAGCACTCGAGAGCTGTGCAAAATCTTCCTTCTTCTGGTCTGCTGCTGCTCAGATCTGTGTTCTGATCTAGCGTGCTAACAGGATGAGGGTGTGCATTCACACGTGCACGTACGTGCGTGTATTTTAACCTCTCGCCTATTTAAAATTTGAAATACCACCATGCGTTTGTCTCTGTGCCAGTGTATCTGCCATGCATCAGTGAACTAACATTCTTCTTCATGATCTTTAGTGTCCCATCTCATGAGAAATGAATCAGCACTGCTCCTGCTGGGAAGGGTTATTCAGGGGGATTAAAGTCGCTGATTTCAATCGTGACTAAAATCAGCGAGCAGGAAACCTTTACTAAAACAGTCAGCCTCTAAATCATGATTTGCATTTACTCTTTTTAGGCATTGTATTTAAGGAAAAGAATGCTTTCAGTACTTCTGGTAATTTCATGTCTTTTTTCATGTCACACAAAAATTTCTGCATGTTTCACCATTAATAAAACCCAACATATATTTCTGGGGAGCTTCTGAATTTTCAGCTTCTTTTTGTAATCAGCAATGGAGTTTGCTGTTTAATAGTTTATATTATTGTGTATGACTTACATCAAGTTACATACAAATGAAAACAGACTTTCAGCAAAAACTCATGAAAAGGAGATTATGAAACATTTGGCACATAACCAAACGTTTCCTTAAATTAGGATCTGGGAAATAGGAGGAAAAGAAAAAAACAGACTTGTTTCACACTAAAATGAAGTCACTGCAATTAAGTGTAGTTATTAAGTCAAACTTTTTTTTTCTAATGACGATCTGAAAGAGTTTTGTGAATTGTAGAACCTGATCTCCTCCTCACTGCTTTTGTTAAGAAGTTATTTTTGCTCCTATTTCCTTTTACACCTTTCTCTTACTTGAGGTAAGCGTTAAGCTTGGCCTGTTGAACACACCGGAGTAAAGAAGATTCTCACTATGGCCTTGAAGAAGAAAGGCTGCAGCTACTGAAAGCTGATGTAAGATCTTGGTTGTGCGTGGTTTAACAAGGATAGTCAACAGCTTCTGTCGGTTCCAGGTCTACTTTTCTTCAAGACTTCAGCAGCAAGCGCCTAACTTCCTGAGTGTTGCTGTTAAGAGAAACTGAATTTGAATCGTTTCAGTAGATACAGCATCTGAATGTGGCATGGACTGTTGTAATCTGGTAATAAAATGTCTGTTAGTTTTCATATTTATAAACGTGTTTTTATAAAATGAACCCTACCTACCATGTGCACATGCTTGTGCATCTGTATGAGTGTAACGTATGTGAGCGATGACCCATTCCTCCCAGGAGGGCATGATGCTCCTCCTGCTCTGTGCTCAGACCTTGGCCTGCTCCTGGGCAACCAGCCTGGAGAGGAGGGGAGCTTTGGTGCGTGAAAGATGCACTTTGAAGCACGAGCCTGCTGAAATGTGGGTCTTTGGGGGTACCCTTTGAGCCCCCCCTTTCTTAATCTAAGGAAATGATTCATTTCCAGTTCCCAGTTGTGTTCTGGGATCTCATGGCTTTGTCTTTCAAGTTCATCTAGTTGTGAACTGGCAAATGAGGCTGAGCACTGCTTAGAGATCTTAGAAATGAAGTTAGATACTTTGTCTTCTGATGTGCTGCAGCTATGTAGTCTCTCCTGCAAAAGGCCAGCAGAATGCTGCTTGCTGCTTTACGCCCCTGTCTCTTCAGGACTGCAGAGATGGCTGTGGGTCCCATGGAGGGCAGCAAGTTCACAGACACTTGTGGATCATGTGAGATAACACTGATCACTGCTGGACTCTGGTGCTTTTCTTCTCAGAGAGCTTTGCAAACATCAGCTGATACAAAAGATACAAAGCGGGCTCAGTGTTGTCCTTCACTGTGTGCATGAACTGGCAGTTCTTGGAAACTGGGGAAGGAATTAAGGATGAGATAAATCTTCAGAGAAGCGCTCAGGCTGAGGATTGGGCGATTTTTCCTTTTCCATCTCTTTTAGCCATGACTTCCTCTGCTTCGGTGTTGCTCCTGATTACAGTTCACCCAGGGTAGGAATTACTGCTCCTGGCACACACTGTGCTGCTTAAGCAACACGAACCCTGTGCTCTATCGCTTGTACCTTTGCCTTCTGCTCTTCTAGCTCGACTCCTGTCTGTCCTCAGCCACCTTTGCTGAGGGGTGTCACCCCTGCCAGGCTTTGTCTCCCATCTTGGGTTGGATGGCTGAGTTATCTGATGGCTGCTTTTAAAAGCCAATGCACATAAATGCTTATATTACCAGTGCACTGTGGCCGAGGGACATACGAACCCTTTTTGCAGAGCTATCAGTAATTGTCATTAATTTGTTCTGAGGAGTTACATAGGTGCAGCACTTATCTGGACCTTGCTGAGCCTGCGCCTGAGCTGTGATGGCAGTTTGTCAGCAATTCCCATCAGGTTAGCAAGTGCTCTGTGCCCACATGCAAATGGTGCAGTGCGTTTCAGGGATCGCCTGCAGAGAGCACAGAAGTGCATCGGGAGCTCCAGGAAAATTGAAGAGCCCACTGAGTGCAAAAACCAGTGGCTAAATGAGCGCAGAGTTGTTTTTGGATGGTCAGACCCCTCAAGGGGTAACAGGAAGAGCTGAGACTGCGGAAGAAAAGTCACTCGTCTGCTTTCAGACACTCGGTGCATTTCTCTCTGCTAAGCAGCGGAAGCTCCGACGTGTGCTCTTTTATCCAGCTGTGAGGTGGGACAGCGCAGGGATTCGGGGCTGCAGCCTGGTTCTCAGCGACAACTGGACCTGTGGGCATCAGGGCTGTGCCGAGCAGGGGCCTGCTGCCATTGGGCACCGGGAGCGAGTCCTCAGCAGGCAGGCCAGAAAATGGAAGTAGCAGCTAGCAAAGCCTCTTGACGAGACTAAAACCGACAGGAAATGAAAACTAACTTCACCGTTTCTCTTACACGCTGACCGCCCTCCCCCTTTGCTGCTACTTGCCTTGTCCTTAGGAGAGCAATTCCTCGGCCTCCTCCTCCACGTGGGCGCGCTCAGCCTACAAAAGCACGTGGCTGCAATGCAAAGCCAGACTCTGCCATGGCTGGGGTGGGCAGGCATCAGCTCTTGTCCGCTTGGCTTTTTACTGTGACTGTCGTTGCCACTGTGAGGCTGTGTCTGAAAGCAGGGATGTGTTTAAAGAAGGAAAGTGCAGTGCTTTCCTCTGCCTCTCTCTCTCTCTCTGCCTGTTAATCTGTTACAACAGAGCTGTTGCTGTGCAGTGTGTGAGGCTCGGCAGCTGCTCCTCCTCGATGTACCTGCCAACTTCTGACACCTATAAATAGGGATGTTTTGAGGTGGGAGGGAGTAGACACACCTTCTGACTCCATTGAAATACTTGGGCACAACGTGCTGATTTTGTCAAGGCAGGCTGGAAAAAATGAAATACTGACATCTATTTTGCCAGAATGTAGGGGCTCTCCCAGATAGAAGCAGCTGCCACATATATGTGACTGAAGCAGATTTGCTTAGATTCATGCTAGTCATGCTATGAGCTGCACTAAAAGGATATGAAACAAGTCGTCTCTCATCACCCTCAAATACGTACCTTTTGCCAAGGTTTGTTTCTTAGAAATTAGATGAACCTGGTGAAGCAGGATCCTGTGCCTAAAAATAGAGCATTTTACTTTCCATCTTACTCCTTGCAGGCAGGGTATAAATTTACCTCAGCCAAGAAGCAAGATGAAAGGTGCCGTGAGCTCCTGCTGACTCTGTCCTCATGTGAGCTGCTGACAGAAAGCCCTTGTCTTTTCTGACGGGGCTCGAAGCAAAGAAACACTACTGCAAGCTGTGGTCAGGATGGCAAGTTGCATTTTTGCACCTGATTTGAGGTCAGCTATGATCGCATGGCTTCTTCTACCCAAGGACGCGATGCCTGGTCTCCTGGGGTTAAATGCTTTTCAGGGTTTGCAATCCTGTACAGAGAGACAGAGCTTTAAGCCCAGGAGCTTCTCAAGACGTAGACAAGCCATGCTGCTGTGACTGCCTGCTGGCCAGTGAAGCACAGAGCAGTGGGAAGGCAGTGAGAGCAGCAGCAGCAGAAGAGCTGGCCACCGGCCAGCCTGAATGCCACGATCTCACTGACAGCTTCCTTCCCTCCTTCCCTTCCTCCCCACCCTGCTGTCTGAGCCAGGCCGGGGCTGTCCCAGGGCACTCGCTGGGGTTTGTGTGTGTGTGTGTGTGTGTGTTGCTTTGCTTTTCTGTGCCTTTTTGCACGTGGATCTGTCCGCACCTGTCTGCCAGCTGCTTTCCTAACCTCGGCGCACAGGCTGCTTTGATTCATGGGATCTCAAGTGTATGCGCCAGCGCGCGGCAGCTTGGCACGGACGTTTTATTAGAGCAAAGGAGACCTGTGTCCTGCAGGGCTGTTTTAGTAAAGACATGTCCCATCTGCTGCTTCTTATCACCCTTTTTATCTGTGCTGCTGACTCATGCAGTGTGGTCTGCTCAGCTCTCCCCTGCAGTCACATCACACTTTGAGTTACCTTTACTATGACTCACGCTTATTTTTTCACTGACAAGTGTCAAGCCAAAAACAAGTCAGTCCTGTCCCTCTCATCTGTGCAGTCCTGTCCTACCCTTTGCCCTCGCACCTTGTCTCTCTGTCACAAGCTCATTCTCCTCTGCGAGTAAGCTACCTGCAACTGAATTTTAAACTGTAGTATTTTGTCTTTCATTGTGTCAGTGCTGTGCACTTGAGGCTTTGGGGATGGCCGGACCCAAGCTTAAATACCTCAGTTCCCCTTAGTTGCCTTTGCTGGTGTGTTTGGTAAAGAATAACTATTTAAAAAAAAAAAAAGTCTAAATTTAAAGAAAAAAATGTATTTATCAATGTTTTGGTGTGAAATTTTGCCTCGAGACAAAATGTGTGTCTTGAAGAGACAAAACTGTATCTCTTAATACCTAGTACATGTACACAGAAACAAAGCCTTTTGACTTGCTATTTTATGGTTTTCAGGTTAAAGGGAATTAGCTGTGGAGTCTTGGCATTTCTTTCCTTCAGGTGAGGGGAATTTTGCCAGGGCCTTCTTTGTGGAGGTTTTGTACCTTTGACCCTTTCCAGTACGGAGATCCCTAAATCCTTTTCAGAGGAGCTGAATGTGGGCTCCACTGGGGAGGACGAGGACGGATGATTTGCAAGGCTTGCTGTGTGGTTTGCCCAGGTTTTGAGTTCTGCTTTTCACTGTCCTGAGCCCTTGGTCACATAGAACTTATGTTACAACTGGCAGTCACTTTGCCTTGAATAAATCGTGTAGAATTGGGCTTGTGCACTGCTGTTGAGATAACTACCTTTATTACATTGAGAATGGCCTAGAAATGAAGGTTGGAAATCCCAGGAAAATGTTCTAGAGCAAGCAAGGCAGGGGGAGGTGATGGAAGTTTTTACTCCGATTCTTCTAGCAAGAGTCTAGACAGATTTCGATTGCTGTGTCAGTTATCTAGGAGCAAGCGTTTTTTTATCAGTGGCCCAAACAAATGATGAGAATGCTGTAGCATTCTTTTAGACCAAACTGTTTAAAATTTTTCCAAGACCAGGCTGTTCTTGCCAGCCTCACCCTTCTGAGGTGGGGGAAAAGGCCTTTCTGTACCTTTCTGCAGCAGGCTGCGTTAGCTAGATGTGATAGCATCCTCTGGAAGGGACCAGACCCCGCTTCAGCATTTCCATGATGGTGTGCCTGCTGAGCAGTGGCTGAGGTGGCCCAGGCCTTTTGCTGCTTGCAGTCTGGAAGTACTGGGAGAGCAGTAAGTGCAGAACTTCACTCTTCTGCAGAGCTGGAGTTGGCTGCTCGCTTCTGTCTCTAGGTAGGCAGACTGTGTCCTTTCCCTTTCCCATCTCTCTCTGTTCAGCTTGAAAGTTTGACAGTTCTGTGAATTGCTGTTGCTGGCTGTCCCCTGGGGTGTCTTGCCAAGCCTTGTTGGTCCCTGGTGTAAATAAACAGGGCTAATCATGGTTGTAAGCAAAATATTCCATTGTTTCTGAGAAGCATCTTGTTTTCTTGCAAGCGTGAATGCACTCCATGCCCCAGTCCTCAAGCATACGGCCATCTTGCTGAACACATGGTGGTATGAGTAGGAAATTGGGGTCTCTTGAGTCCTCAACCCTTTGGAGGTTGTGCTGCTGCCTCTGCAAGAACACGACCCTGGGTCATCTACCTCTAGGGCCTGACCCTGACTCATTGCCAACAAGGTGCTGAGGGACATCCCAGCTGTGCAGTGTGGTATGGAGGAGATTGATGTTATCAGTGGAGGACCCTCCCCCAGGGGTCATGTGCCCTTGGGAGAGGGTGCCATGGGGAGACTTCTGCTTTTTCTGGTTTCACTCAAGGTGGGAGGGAGGGAGGCTGGCAGAGCCAGACGGCGTGCCTCCTGCCTTGGGGCATGGTGCAAGATTGGCACGGCTTAGGTTTACCGTGCAGCTCATTTTACCCATATGCAAAATAGATGTGTAATGATACCAGGCTTTGTTGTGGAATTGAGGCTTAATTAATTAATTAATTGATGTTTGCTAACTGCCTTGGGATCCAGGAATCACTGCATGTGCCCCAGAGCAGCGGCAACACTTTGAGGTTGGAATCATCTCCTCTCGGATGCTGAGGTTTTCCCGAAGCAGAAGCTCCAGCCCCTCCCTGCCCATTTCATCTCTGGTTTTCATGCCACACATTACTTCTATGGCTTGCTCCCTTTGACTTCTCCCTAAACAAATAAATAAATAAACAATGTGCTTAATGCAGTCGGCACATAGGGCCATTGCCAAAATAATTTCACAAAGCGGCAGAGCTGGGTTGCCAAGTGTCTCGTCTTTTATATAAAGCATTCTTCAGGAAGCAGAGTTGCACAGGGGAAAAAAAAAAAAGAAAAGAAAAAAAAATAACCAACAAAAAATGAAGACGAAAATGTTTTAAAAACTATCACTGCTGTAAGAAACATTTTCTTCCCCCACAGGGAGAATGTCTGGGCCATGTCGTGGTAGGATCAAGGGAGTCTATTTTTATTTCATCTTAAAGGCCCCTCTCTCATTTCATTCCTGCACTCCCCCTCCCAAAGAGCAGCTCTTCACTGTGCTGGCTTGCAGAGCTCTGTTAGATTAGCGTTCAAAGGCAGGGCTGTGGGATGGTCGTCTTGTATGCGAAAATATTTACCAGTGGATTTTGGGTGGAGAGAAGGCTGTTTAAACAGCGTCATTGCCAGAATGTTTATTAGTCTGATATGATTAATGATTGAGGAAAGTGAGTGGAGATTTTTTTGCAGGGAGTGCGAGGAGGAGGCGACGAAACCTTAACATCAGAAAATAGAACCGCATGTTGTAAACGTGTGTTTTTGTTGAAGGAGCTTATGTATGTATATACATAAACTTGTAGATATGTTTAGAGTGTGTTCTCTTATCTTGGTTAGTGCGAGCTGTTTTGGATTGGCTATGGCATGTCTCCAACCAGAGCAGTTTCCCATGGGAGTTGCTGCGTTCAGCCACAGGATCTGCACCTGGTGAGCTACCCAGGGCTGGTTGGACCTCATCCTTCAAAACTAAAGCTGTGTTTTGGCACTGCACTGTTTTTAAATATCAGCGCTCCCTACAGCATCCTCAGTGCTGTGTACTCGCAGGTTGTAAGGCCAGTGTGTGCTTACAGTGTAAACAGTGACATCATTTCTTGAGCTGGTATCAGTAATAGGGAATGGGAGCTATACTGAAGGTACAGAACAGCGTTGAAATTGGCTTTCTGAACCTCCCCCCATTCCAGTATTTAATCTAACAGTGTCACATAAGATCATTTCAGCCTCACAGTGCAGTCCTCCCGTGCTATAGCTGCCATCTTAATAGAGTATGAGTGTGAACTATATGTAATACTCTTACTGTCCCTAACCATTGCAATTCATTTGATCTCCCATCAGGGTTACTACATGGCACCACGGCACAACGAACACGGTATGCATTAGCTGTATGTTCTTTTGTCCTATATTTTGTCAAGAATAAACCACCAGCTGTAATCTGTTGGTAGGGACAGCTTCTGCTTTGGATTCTTAATGCCTCTATATGAACAATCTAAAACCTCATTGGCAATGGATAATTTGAAGTTAGTAATGTTAGATAATTTAAAAATCTTATGAACAGAAAGTATTCTCTGTTGTCCCCTTCCTTCATCTGGGAGGGAAATTTGAATTTTCTGTAGTGCATTGTCAACATCTCTGGATGTGGTATCAGTGGGGGAAGTCCTCATTATACAGCTTGTTGTAACAAGTGTTGGAGTTTCTCCAGGGTTGTGCTGTGTCAGCAATGGGGACCCTTTAATAACACTTTTTCCTCCTCCTTGTAATTACACGGTTCTAAAGTCCTGCTCTTGTCCTTGAGTTGCAAGCACTGGAATCTTCACTACTGCTAGTAAGAATGCTGGCTTGTGCATTGTGCCAGGGAGCAAGGAAAGAAAACCAGTTAACAGGGTAGTGCTTGAACTATGTGATGTCTTTTCAGATTGCAAGTCACTAAACATAATTCCCAGATTGAAAGAAAAGCACTGTGAGCAACAGTTCCTGCTGTATGTTTTATGACCAGTGCAGTGATGGTATTCCTCAGAAGTTTGCTGGACAGAAATTGTGAATCAATCCAGTATGTATTATGTAAGCAGTATTTCAGATGAATTTCTGAATCAACAACTTGTGTAGTCCTTAAAAAATATGAAAGTGAAAGTAGCACAAAGAATGAAAATATGATCGAGAACCCTTCCATTTTTATTTAAGCACAGATGGTGTGGTGATGAGCATGGGAAGAGCCCGAATCAGGCAGAATTGTACAAATGTTAAGTTTGCAGCGCGCTCTCTCTCTCTCACGTTGCCTCTTGCTTACTTCCAGGCTTTTTTCTTTTCTTTTCATGGTAGATTTTCTCTTCTTCAGCATTTTGCTTATATTGTCAATATTGCAATGTTTGTTCGGCTCTGACCTGGAGAGGTATTCGATTTTGCAGCTGACATCCATTTACAGGGTCACCTTTTAGTCTCTGTGTTACGTTGCCATTCCTATGAACCAGATATCTCAAGTAATATAACCTGCTAGCTAAAAGGTCTCAGAGAAGTCCGTTCCTTTCCCCGAGCCCCCAGTAAGAGGCAGAAGGAGGGTGGGAGCTTGTATCAGTTTGCTGAGACATAAGAAACCTTTCAGGCCACATCTGGTTGAAGTTTTTCTAGTATTGTATTGTACTTCTGTTACAAAGTGTGTGGCTTCACTGGTTTGGGTGGTTTTGAATCTCTTAAGAAGTTTTTACTGCAATTTTTCTCTGTTGCAATGTTCTCCTTTGTATATTGCCAGCAGTTATTCCTTTAGTACTAGGAGCAGAGGGTACTGTGTCTTTGAATGTTTTGACACTCGTTGCTTTATTTCTTGAGTCACGTCTTATGTAAGTCTTTTGAGTAGGTTTCAGGTTGCTATTTAGAGGTGATGATATGCTTCTCGTGTAGATACCACGAAGGCAAGGAGCTCTAGGCACTGTCTTGCTCTCTTTGTCCTCATTATGTTTTCTCGTGATTTTCAGTGTTGTTTTTTTTATTTGTATGAACAATCATGAAAGGCAAAAGGTGAGAGAATGGATTCTTGGGAAATGTGTGCCCTTAATTGCCGAGGCAAATAGTTATCTGCAGATGCAAAATTTTGCTGGTTATCTAAGTGAGTTAAAGAGAAGTCACTGGATATTAGCCCATTCTTGTTAAGGTGCTCTACTATGAACGCAGGAATGTAAGACCAGGTGTTCAGGTTTGAAAGCTTTATGTAACATCAAAAGAAGGAAGTGGAAAGAGGAAGAGAAAGAAGGAGGCAAGGAACAAGTAATACGTGGCTTGTGGGGAAGCCTCAGATATTCAAAAACTCTTACTCGAGGCTTGAACTTTTTCAGCTTTTTTGAATGTCAACTTCCTGCACCATTCTGTATGACTTTTTATCATAATCTTTAGGCTTCCCTTTCTTTACTTTTCCTTAGAATTCTCTAAGCTGAAAATGTAAGGGGAGAGCAAGAGAGCATGAGTGCTGCTTACATTCTCACATTACCAAGAAAGATGAGGGGTAGATAAAAGATGAAATTTGTGAATAGAACTGAAAAAAAAAGTTCAGAACTTGGACCCACCCCACAGAATGGGAGATGCTGTGAAGTTTTGTGCTTTGTTTGTATAAGATGGTCAGAAGGTTATTTTCTTCTTGCTTTAGAAAGAAACCTGACTCTGGGCCTACTTGAAATCTTGCAGGATTTGCTAAAAATCAGGGGAATTGGTAACAAAAGTCCAGGGTGACTACAGCACATAACTCTAGATGGTTGTTTGGCTCTCTCTCTTCATGCTTCTAAACTACTTCTGTTAACGTGCTTGTTACCAGGGCTGCAAGATGTCTTCAGGGTCTTCATAAGGTTTCTTGACGTTGTCTGCAGAAAGAAGATGTAGGATCACGTTCTTCGTGAAAAGTTTTCAGAGCTCACACAGTGTTTTCTCTACAGTCACTAAAAGCACCAAAACGTCCCATCGTGAGCTTCTTACTTTGTTCAGTAGATATCTTGCCGAAGAGGGGCATGGGCTTGAAGCTTATCATGAGTTTCTCTTGGTATTTTAGGCTTGTTGTGTACGTGTACAATACTTGTTTGACTTGTAAGTAAAATACTGCGTATGGTTCCGGGAGCGGGTCATTTCAGGGCTGTAAGTGTACGTTACAGTGCCATGTACAGTTTGTACATTACAGTGTACTTTCATGTGTAGTCTCATACTGTTTGCTGTGGTGGGGGCATTGCTCTCTGCTACTAGCAGAACTTTCAGGTTTTGTTGGTAGTAGTAGTGATCTGTGCTTGCCTCGCCAAAAGTCTGCTGAGTGGGTGTTTCAGGGATGAGATTTAGTGCTTACTTTCGCAAGTTCTGCAAACAGTATCTGACTTAATGATTTTGCTTTCTTCTTGTAATTACATGTTCTTTCTTTTTGGTAATGCCTTCAGAACTTCTCAGTTCATTATCAACTCTCAGAACATAATTTAAGGAATAATGTGTATCCTGACTGGTCATAACGAAGCTGAAATTCCATCTTGGGCTTCTGGTGTCATCACGGAACCGGGATGGAATTACGGCTTTAATTTATGTACTATGGGGGATACATTATTTATTACTATGCATTAGAAAATGATTAATCTCTGCTTGTGTTGCAAGACTATCCTACTGCTAAAAGTCCCCAGGAAGTGCTGAGACATTGTAGAGCTTCTTGTGCAGATTACAGCTTCGTGAAGCTGCCAAAAAGGCCACTGCATTATTCAAAAACTGCTAGAGGTGATGAAAATTTACACAGCCACTATGGGGCTTTTCCTAACCAGCAGAATTCCTACAAGGCTCTAACTTGCTGAACCTGAGCATTTCCCTACCTTTAGTTCCTTTTAAGTGTTTCGTTTCACCTAAAGCCCAGATCAGATCAAACAGGGTGAGGAGCGCTGTGTTTTGAGGACCCCGATTCAACAGAGCGCTTTAACCGTAGTCAAGCTCCACTGAAGACAACGGAAATTAATCGTGTGCTTAATTGGTTTGATGAATCAGTTCTTTAATTTCTACTTCTTTGCTTCTTCATAAAACCTGTTTCTTAACCCAAAAGGCTTCCCAAAATTGTGCATGTGTGAATCCGTGAGCATGGGGAAGCAGCACAGGAGCGATGTGAACTGTTAGAGAATGGCAGTGAAATTAAGCGATCCATCTGGTTTTCATTCCAGCAGACGCTTTGTTTTTGTTTCATGCTCTGATATGCTTTGATATTTGTGAGGTTTTCTAGCAGTAGTGAAGTCAGTGATGAGGTTCTGGTACACAGCGCCATGTGACCGGTTGTGGTATCCACGAGTGTGCCTGTGCTGACATGGAGTCACTGTGTTCCTTCGTGGCCAGTTTTTGGTGGGGTTCAGCCTTTCTGCTGGAACGGGGGATTTGTCACCTTGCCTCTTTACAGCCTGTGGCCATGAGTTGGTGTGGAGACCGCATTGCAGCAGCTACAATGAGCGGCTGTGACCACGTAACAGAACTGATCCTTGCCTCTTCAGATGCACGTTAACGTTTGAGATTTGGGAGTGGGGACCGAAATAATGCGCTTGCAACTGCTGTGACCTGGCTTGGAAGAAAAAAGGAAGAAAACCTCAAACCCTAAGGACTTGTAGGAATTTAATTAAAAAGCCGTAGCAAAGTGTCTTTGAAGTGCTGAGCTGGATCTGAAGAAAAGAACTAGATATTTGTAAAAGATCAAGCAGATATAAATACTTTAAAAAAAGAAGTCACAGATGTAAATTAAACGAATGCTTTATACTAGTACAAAACTATTATAAAAAATTAAATAGTCCCACCTCCAATGGCAGCATTTTTATCTCAGGCTTTATGACATGCATAAACCACTCAAGTTTCAGTCTTGTGGGTTATATTGTCACCAGAAGCTCTGACTAATAATACAAGAAAGTCTCACAAATGACAGTTGGATATAGAATGACTCTAAAATAATTTTTTTGGTTTTATTATTTCATATGTTTAAGAAGAAAAAAAAAAGAGAAAGAGGGACTCTCAGTGCCTACTGACTAACTGAGCCTAATGGAGGGTGTTATCCTCTGCCAAATTTTGGTGGTCGTTTTGTAAATCACAGACGTGGAATCTAAAACCCAGGGACGAAGTTGATAATCCTTTGGGTGCAAGCATCCTGAAGCTGATGTGGAAAGGCGTGCAAAACACGCCGGCAGCTCTCCCCCACGCAAAATTAAAGTAATTGTCATTTAGCAGGGAATGCCACGAGAATCAGAACGAGAGACATCCAGCCCTTGTCAGCGCCAGAGCTGGAGAGACGGCTGCAGTTTCTAGGCAGAGTTTCATCCCGCTGGAGCTGTATAAATAGATCACTGGTGCCATGCAGATCTGCGCGGGACCAATCGCCGCTCCCTCCCACATCACGAGGAGAAGCAGACGAGCGGGGCTCTGCGGCTGCCTCTGCTCTGGTGCTGGCACCGGGTGGCGGGGGCTCCTGAGGGCAGGAAGGCTGGCCCAGGTGGTGCTCTCCCCTCTGACGGAGGCTGGCACTGGGCTTCCACAGGTGTAAGCCGCTGCTTTAAAGCCTCCTTTAGATCTTAAATCGGCCGTGGCGTTTGCGCTGGCTTTCTGAATGGGTTGCAGCTTTGGGAATCCGGTAGCGTGTGAATTGAGATAGCGTGTCACATCAGCAGAGAGAAAGCCGGCTGTTAACCATTGAGGGAATTATTTCATATGAGACTGGAAAGCCTTCCTAAGCCCTGCAGTTTTACACTTACACCTGCGTTTTTTTTTCTGCCGGCTATGACTATTGCTGTCAGTGTTGTGCAGGGAGGGGCTTTTAAGTTGACTGATAGAAATGAGGACGAATGTACGCATTAAGGGTGGGTTTCTCAAGGTCCTTCGGCTGGCTGTGTCTCCTGCCGGTGGTGTATTAATTGTGGTGAGCTGTCACAGTCCCTCTGGATCCTGCCCCTGGAGGCCAGGAGCGACCCTGGCTGTGTGTTTCTGTGCAGATGAGACGGGCTGAATTGTCTGCGTTAGTCTGTGCGAGGAGCGCCGTGAAAGGCAAGCTGGAGGAGAGGGAAGAAAAAGAATGGGAGGAGGGTTTAAGATAGGACTAGGACTCCACACCTTATTGACATTGTGCCCGACTGTGGGAGATCGGTCTTAAGGTAGCACTGTTGGACTTGCCAGCCACTCTGCAAGAGCTGCCCTCTTTGTGTGACTGCAGAGGTAACCCAGAGGGACGGAGCTCCGTTCACCCTCGGCACAACGTTCAGCTGTTTTACGTCCCAGTTTTCTTTGTGGGTGGGTACCAGTCGGGTAACCTGGCTGTTACGTGCTGGCACTCGGGGCTGGGCTGTGCTCGGCGTGCTGCAGGAGCTCCCGAAGTTGTGTAATTGCAGGTGTACTGTCATGCAGCAGACGACTGATGGCATAATTTGTATTTTCAAAATACATAAGCAGCTCAGCCTAATCAGGTGGTGTGGTAAATACTTCCAAGAGATAAAAACAAGGTATTAGAGCAGGAAACGGAGTTACAAACTTCCTTTAATGAGCTGCATATTGTTTGATCGTGTTTTTTCATATACATGAGCTTCTGCGTGCCAAATTCTAGTAATAATTGGCAGCTACTTCACAGCCCTGGAGAAACGATCTTATAAATACTAGGAACAGTCAAAATGAATAGACGTGTCAGTTTGCCTTTCAGACTGACGCGACTAACAGGCGATTAGCGCCGACAGTAGCAGGCCGGTTTGTTCGTCTCGCTCCCTGCAGCACAGAGGGAAGGACAGCTGGAGAAGCAGGGAGGACGGCTCAGCTCCCCGCGCAGTTAGCTGTGGTACCGCTGCCCGGCTTGGGTTACACTGCTGGCTGTGCCGATGTTTAGCTTACAAATCGGAGCAGCCCAGCTCAAGTCTCGGAGCCCTGAACGTTAAGCACATAAATGGGTACGTTTGGGGTTTGAAAGAGCCTCGTTGGCTTATTCTGGAGAGTTTCCAGCAAAACTTTATGATGCAGGAAAACCCCCAAATTACAAGTCTGTTACCACTTCCAGCGGGTGGCTTGTGATGTTGATGGGATGGAAAGCGGAGGGAGTCCACGGCCGTTTGTTCATAGATGCCGGTAATCTTCAATGTTTGAAAAATTCAAAATACCAAAATACCCCATGTTTTTGCGTGCGGATCAGCTGCCGTTATTTTTCAAAGGCAGAGATTTTAAATAGCAAATACGAACTTGAGGAGGCTTTGAGGAAAGCACTTCTGAATGGCAGTGAAGGATTTTTGGTTTCCATTGAGCTATTTTCTGAGATACAAATGTGGGGCTATGCTTGCACTCGTGGGGATTTGGCCGTGTGGGAGTAAGGGGAACAGATCACTCTCACAACGAGAGACTGTATTGAAAATCAGTTTTGCTTTTCCTGATAATATCCCGTTAACAATTGCAAAAACATCCAGGAAAGCAGTAAGTTCATGGGTGGATGAAATCTTTTTTACAGAGCTTGGATGTCTCTGCATGTTTTTAGGCTGAATGATGTTCCCTTACATGCACAAGAAGGGTGATTCCTGCTTCTGAAGGCATTCTAAGCTGAAATTGTACGTTCTGTATCATACTGGATTAGCATAAGCCTAAAGGCATTTAATGGTCCTGGCTAATATTTGAATCTCTTAGTTTGCATTTAAAGCCGTACATTGGCTAATCTGAAGTATGTTTTGCTTTTAAATGTATATATGCCTGCTGTTTGAAGCATGTGCATTTTAGCATCAAGCATGAGTCCAGAGACCAGCACAAGGAGGGGGTTTGTAACTTTCTAGAAACTGCTGTGTTACTTTTCAAGTGGTTGTGTGCTGATTGTTAGCTTTATTTAGTTGTATTCCAGCTGCTGAAAGCTGAATGTTGTCTTTTCAGTCCCTTTGAAGGAGGGCTGTGCAGTTGGTTTCCTTGCAGACCTCGGCGATTCTGCGGAGGCTGGCTGCTGGGTTACTTTCATTTTGTGCAGTTGGCCACGGGAGGGTTACGTGGTGCTGCAGTCACCGGTGGTGGGCAGCAAAATGAAACAGGGCGTGTGAGATCGAGGAACGTGGAGAGGAGAGTATGCTATTAAAATGTGTGCTGGCTGGTGCTGAAAAACGAAAGTGTGTTGAGTGAGTGCTGGCTCTGGGATGACAGAACTTTGCAGGTTGGAAGCAGTTTTATCCTCGGTTTGAGTAAGTCCTGAAGAGAGCAGACTGCACGTCAGCCCATATCACCACATGTATGTGCGTGTAGAGCTACAATATCCAAAATAAGTTGGAAATTTGTTTTTCTCTGTTTACAAACTGTGGTCACTAAGTGCATAGCAATGTGCAGCATTCTGAATTTTCCACAAACTGAGCTTTGTTAACTGATGTTGTCATTATCTATCTTGTATCGTGAATCACATTAAAGGAAAAGTACCTTGTTTCGATCCTCCAGGGGAAAAACCCTTTCTCTTCCTCACCTCCCTCTAAAAACCCCAGACACCCACTTGTCCTGTGTCATCCGAAGCAGATCTGACTCTGTTATCTGTACCTAAATCTCAGATACACTTTTCCTGTCTTGCATAGGAACAAAATGTTGTCCCAGTTTCTCTACTTGCAATTGAGTAGTATCACAAACAAGTTAGAGTAGTACATCGAATGTGTTAAATGGAACAGAGGAAAGATTACAATTTAATTCCCCAGAAAACATAACTAATATTATTCATAAGCAGAATGCAATTCATGGTGAGTAAAAGTAAAGCTGTGTTTCACAGCAGCGTAAGTAAAATAAATCTCCCTGGGCAAGGCTCTGCCTGGGTTTGGTACTAATTAATCTCGCAGAATTAGCACTGCAGCTCTGAATTTTCACATCAGATCTGGTTGTTTACCTTTCTTGCCAGTCCAACATCATTTTTCAAGGGCCAGGACCGATATTTTAGCTTGTTTTCTTTCCTGAGCTTGCTATCTTTCTCTTAGTCTCCCTGTAATAGCTTTGGAATCCGCTGGCCAGTTTCAGCTAAATTTAACAGAAAGGTTGAGATCACAAAGACCTTGAATTCCTAGCAGTTTTATGAAACAGGCAGTCGGATGTAGGGCGGCGACAGGCTGGTGACCTTTCTGAAGGAAAGTCTTGTCCATGCTGTTGCAGATGGGAGAGGGCACTGGGGTGTGAGCAGCTGTGGGGCTCCCAGGGCTGGGCCAGCTTTGCTCAGAGCATGCCCCTTATTGTGCCAGAGGCAAAGCCCCATAAACCAGCTGTCCTGACCTCCACCGCTTACGGGACTAGCTGGTCTTTTAAGGGTCCTAGGTCCTTTTGTGTTTCCTGTACTTGCTTAATAAATGTAGTATTTTGAGGTTTCTAACTTTCCCCTGTTCTCAGCCAACAGCTTTCTTTTTCATTTCCCGTATCCTACAGGTAGCAAATGGAACCAGAGGGAGACAGACAGAGTGACATGACAAGGGCTGGGTGGAAGAGCCGGTGTTGCAGCCGCTCACTGGTGTTCCACACACGGAGTCCCTAATGAATGGGATTTAAACGCTGAGGTTGGTTGTTAAAGGTCCAAAACCTTATCAGGTGGCTCTGGTAACTGCAAGATGAGAGGTTAAGTGCAAAGCTACTCTCTTAAAAATCAAGCTCACTAGAAGCTATGGGTCTTGCTCATAGAAACAATTATCTTTGAAGGAAACACATGCAAATTGACTGCTTTTAAGAAAGGGGACAAACAGCACGTTAGCTGTGGTGACAGGGCCCAGCTTCCCCTGCTGACTTTGCCCTTTTCATTCATGAAAACGGACAGTAGTTGTGAAGTGAGATTGTGGATTTGACACAGACTTCCTCCTCGTTTTGGCTTCCGGCTTGCAGTGAGCTCAGAGCTGTCTCATGTGGAGGGCCAGTGTGAGGTGCGACAGGGAGAGGGGAAGCTCTCAAGAAACACTGGGGTACAAGGAAGGGTTTCACTTGTCCTCGGCCAGGCCCTCAGAAGAGTGCCCAGGGTCATTCCTGGTCTCAAATTTGTTACCAAGCCCAGAAATGTTTAACAAAAGTTGAGCAGATGGAGCAACCGGCTTTAGTTTGTTTCCTGCACTGGGAGCGCAAGGCAGTTTCCATCACCAGGTACTTTTTAACGACTTCCAGTGAAACATTTGTGTTCTGTGCTCTTGTTGCTTGCAAGGGGAAAAATGGACTGTGTCCCTTCTTGGTTGTGTTTGTGACAAGTGTTGTGGATTGTGTAGATGGGTGGCTTCTGCGAGCCTCCCAGCGGTCTGCAGAGCTCTGTGAGCTCAGCAGGTGGTTCCTAGGAGTTGGAAGAGGTGACTGAGAAAGTTAGGCACCGTGTCACAGGATTCTTAGCCTTCCGCGCGCTGCAGAAGAGTGGATTGAGCATCTTGCTGCTGAAATTAATTATGAGACACTGGAAGATGTTGAAAATTTCAAGATTTTTAGTGATGCAGGAAAAAGTACAGAAGACCCATCCTGAGAAAAAATTTCAAATTTTCATATTTGAATATTCAAAATTCTCATATTTGCCTTAAGCTGAGATGTCAACACAGTCATCTTAGAAAGCCGTTACTGCCTGAAATTTTCTACTGGCTGTTTTTGCAACTACTACCTAAATTTTTCTGTTTTTCACAGAGTTTAGTGGGAGAAAGGCAGTGTTTTGTGTTTTGTTTTGTTTTGTTTTTTAAATTCAGTTTGGTTTATATTTTCCTTTCTATAACCGTTCTCTACTGGTTAGGCAAGGAGGTCAGAGAAGTATTTTAAGGAGAAATAGAATTAATTTTACAGCTACAAAAATTGTTAGTAGTTGTAACAGAAACTACTTTGTTCTCTCTTCCCTTCTCTCTCCATTGTTTGCTTCAAGATTGCTGTCACCATTAAGCTGTTGTAATATTAAATTAAAATATAATACTATGTTCTTATTTTTTATGGTGACAATAAGATGAATGGCAGTAAAATGCTTTGTTTTTATGGTTATAATAGCATCAGTAAGTCGTGTAGACCAGCTGGGGAGGATCTTTGTGGTGCCAAACTTGTTGCTGGGATCCTGAGGACTGCATCAGGCACGTTTCAGGGTAGCAGTAAGGTCCCACGGAGTGCATGCCCGTTAGTTGTGCTCCAGGACAGCTTGGTGCTTCTAGTTTAGTTCCTCTTGGGTGGGGTTCAGTTCATGTGCTACAGGATCACCCCACAACACAAGCAAAAGCCCAGGCAGGAGGGAGACGTTCTTCAAAAGCCATAGCCTCGATCAGAACAAAAGCAGAAATGGAGACATGTCTCACAGGGACACTATGAAATAAAGGGATGGAAAGAAAGGTGCATTTCAGCTGTATGATCTCGTGGCCATACCAGTTAATAAAACACATTTCATCATTTTTCTTACTTGATGTTCTTCCCTTTTCTTTGCATTTAGTACTGAAAGGGGAAGGTTGATGCGAGTAGGCCTCAGAAAAGGAAGGCTGTTTTGAGAAGTTGGAAAGAAGAAATCTTCTACCAAAAGAGGGGTCATATCTTCTTTTAGGAGCTTAAACAGTGCCAAGTGATTGTTAGATGCTAAACAAATCATGACCCGTCTCACATTTGTGCATGACTTGCTAACATAGCATGTGCCGCTGGGGACAGCTCCCACATCCTTAAACAAAAGAGGGTGCTCAGATACTGCAGTGAACTGAGGTTATCAGCCACTGTAATAAAAAGATGTGTAGACTCCTCCTGGTGTGTGTCCTGAGGCAGGAAAGGAACATATGGCGTGGTGAGACGTAATGTCATTATTGCTAGCATGACTTTGAAAAATGTATGATGTTACCTTAGACAGTAGGTGTGAGAGCCAGTCTGGCAGATGTGACAGTCCTGCTTTCTGAATTTGACAGCTGGCAGCCCAAAGAGCCTACTACCAAACCCATTATTTGTCAAAGTGCTTGTGTTATGATTTGTGCTGAGGAAAAGGAAGTAGAAGTAGAGATGACAGAGACAGTAGAACAATGCTTTAAAAAGAAAAGAAATTACGTCTGGACAAGTAGGCTTGTACAAAAGCTTCATCTATTTCAGTGTCCTGTCTCTCCTTCATTAAAAGGGTAGATTTGGCTGCAGTAGCCAACCTGGTTTTGTAGCCAACCGACTCTCTTGACCCAGACAGAGGACAACATTTGTTTCTTTGCGTGGAAGGTTGTATTTGCTGGCCAGGCTGCTCCCATGGTCTTGCTGATCTCAAATTGTGAGACCACTGCTTGTTAACTGCAGTAGTGCTGAGCTGGTTGTGGCTCAGTTATATTTTTGTTCTAAAAAAAGCTTGTGGTCAGACCTGAAAACTTTCCTGCAACGAAGGTTGCCAGAGGTTTCTCCTGAAGTGTCCTGTTTCTCCGTGGTGCTGGAGATACTTAAATACCTAAGGAATATAGATTGTGCAATCTCTGTATGTACCATCAAATTAATGCATCTCGGAATCCAGTGTTGAATAGCTAGAAGGTGGGTGAGCCTGAGCAAGTAAGGCAGAAGATAAAAGGAAAAATTCCAGGCTCATCTGTCCCAAAAAGCATAAAATTTCTTCTTTTTTCTAAGAGCCCTTGAATTTGAGGAGCTCGGGATGTGTCTGAACACCGCAAATCATCATGTCACACTTGATTTTCTTAACACCTCTTTCAAGGCCATACACGGCATTCAGCAGAGTTACTGATCTGCTGCTTTTCAGGTGCAGAGCACAAATTTTACAAAAGATGTTACCTGACAGACTGTGAGGATGTGAACACATGGCATTCAGGTGTTTGTGTGCTGGCACTCTAGGCTTTCAATAGAGAGGAGCACAGGAGGTTTGCATCCGGATGAATGGAGGTGGCTGTACGTCAGGTCCACGTGCAGCAGGATGAGCCTCAGATGCGTGGCCCGGTACGTCTCTCTTGAGACACTGGTGCTGTGCTCAGATCCTGGGATAACGAGGTATTTTCAAGGGAGCCCAGGAGAGCCTGCAGTCTGTGCCTGGGGAAGCTGGGGTGATTACGACTTGGAAAGACCTAACAACCTTTTGGGCTACGGGGAGAGCATGTCTCTGCATCACTTTTTAGCGATAAAATGGTTGCATTGAGGCACAGGCACTGTAAGTGAGGGCTGGTAGCCCTTGCTCCAAAAATCAGGTAATAAAATCACTCTCAGCTGCTAACAAGGAGTTCACGGTTTTCACGCTGACTCCTTGTCAGAGGCAAGGAAGGACAGCAGGCCCTCTTCTGCAGTGTCTGGGGACAAGAATTCCTACTGGTGGAATGAGTGGTGCACAAAGAGCCTGGTGCTGCTATTTCCCCATCCTTTGTAGCTAACCATCAAATGAGATTTAGCCTGCCCCAAATCCCAAAATGTGGACAGGAGAGCCATCTTCTCCTCATCCACAGAAAATAGAAGCTGAGTCTTTCTCTATAGTTTGTTCTGAGGTTTATTTTCTTTCTTTACTTCAGTTTTTGTTTCCACTGCCATGGTCTTTCATCAGTTTTGGTCTTAGTCAAGCCATGCTAAAATAATTAATGTACCAGTTGACTGGAATGGATAATCAGTTCAGTCCATGCAACTCAGGCAGCGCTTTGAGAGAGACACAATTGCTGCAGGGGGAGAAAGGTCCCACTGGTGGCATTTCATCAGCCTGCAGCTCTTGGGAGGTTTTCTTAAAGTCCCTGACTGACAAAGCAAGGGGAATTATCTGTCTCAGCTTGCATTAAAAGGCAAAATATTTCCGCCTTGCAACAGCAGGGCAGCATAGCACTTGTTGCATTCCTTCAGCTCCGAAGGCAAAGAAAAAGACCCTGTGATTTTTGTCTGATATCAGAAGTTTTAAGGAAGTAGTACGTTAGGGGGAGATGTGAGCTGATTGATTATCGTTTAATTTCTGGCCATTAGGAGTACGGCATGCTGGAGGCTTGATGAGATGCTGTTGTGATGGAACCAGGACTAAATTCAGCCTCTTTTCAGCTGGCAGGGTCAACACAGTGTGTATGGGAGGAGGAGGAAGATTTATGCTTCACAGTAAGTCTGCCTTTGGCTGTGCTGGGGGGGGCTGCAGGAACTCTGCACCACCTCATTAGTTGCAGAGTTGTTCCAAGCTGCATCCATTTCTCCAGAAGGGGGAGAGTGGAGTAGTTGGATGCTGGAGGAGTGCACTCTGTACAGAACTGTCCTTCCTCCCTGACTCAAGCCTGGACACGGTGCAGAAAAATCAAGGCGCTTAGAATTAGGTTGTCAAATCGACTCGCATAGGATTTTGCAAAGACCATCACATCTGACTGTCAGTTGTGTGAGTGAATTGTTACACATTAAGATTTCACCACTGTTTTTAATACCGTAACCAAAAAAATCCCTCCCTCGCAGTAAAACCGCTTTTCAATTGGCAAACCCTGATTTGCTGCTTCCTTTTCTGTAAAGATCAGATGGGTAACAGAAGCTGTACAGCAAATGAATGTATGCTGCTCGAGATAGTAAAATACAGGGCTACAATAGGCCTTTTCTGAGCAGCTGTAAAGCTGCCGTGTGACTACAGCAAAACCATTCAGCCTGCCCCGCGCCTGCTGGGAGCACCCAGGAGGAGGGAGTTGTATGGGTGGAAGGGCTGCCCACAGAACAGATGCAGACAGGGACAGAGCCATGTCCGGCACCTCGGTTTGGCTTACCACGTTGTTTCTGGGGGATGTGAAGTTTCAGTTTCACGTGAGCTAAGAGGTATCTACAGCTTTGCCCACATTACCACATCACCACTAATTCAGCGTGGGTGCTGTGTTTCTTACAGCCTTCTGAGATGCTGTTATCTTTGTTGTAGAGATGGAGGAAACTGAGGCACAGGAAAATTGGGGTTAAGCTACCATGTGCATCTTTTCCAACCTTGGTTCCAACCTTGATTCTATGATTAGGAGCCATCTCTCATACCTAAAAGGCGCCGTAGAAGCTCAGGTGTCATTTACAGCTATTGCAGCCCTTCAGGAAGTGTCACATATCATTTGCCCCTAGGTCATGTGAAAAGTCTGGAGGATAGCTGGGAATCTGTCCCTTAAAAATAGTCTGTCTCTTTAACAGAGACATGAGGGCAGGAGGATTTTACACTGTTTTCAGTCTTAAAATAGAGTCCCCAGCTACCTTGTATTTGAGCTGGGGAAAGATGGAAAGAGGCAGGAGCTCATTGGTTCAGAGTGGGGGGGGCACTCCGTAAAAGAATCCTTTTAACACTCTTTCTTAAATTAAGAATCGTTTCTGGGTGGCGTGAGTCATGGACGGGTTGTCCTCATTTCACTTTGAACTCGCAGCCTTCTCTGGATCTGTGTCACAGCTTCGGAGGGCTCTGTCCCCTCCCTGCCAATCTTTAGGCTTGGCTGCTGGGCGTGAGAGCGGGCTCCCCAAGGGAAGCAGGAGCAGCCTTAGCGTGGGGGAGCAGAGAGGGGCAGGATGATTTAAATGGAGCATTTGGGGATTTGTTCATGCTGTAAGCAGCTTGCGGGAGGGGTGAAACAGGTGCAGCCCCTGGGCAGGTTTAGGGAAGCCCACCTTGTCCCCGGTTTGTGTGTTGGTCTTCGGGCTGAGTTTTGGGTTTTCTCTAAGAGAGGGAGGGAGGTAAACTGTGATGCGGAAAGCTTTACTTCTAAGAGCTGTATTTTCTGAAGTATGTACAGCCACAGAAGGCTGTGGATAACGTCTCCATTTCTTAATTAAAAGCAATGGAAAAAATTGTTCAGAGCTGTCTGTCTGTCGTAGCCGGGGGAAGAAAACCCGAAGCAGTTTGGCTCAACTGTCCGCAAGGTCAAACTCTCTTCTTTGTCGCGTCGTGAAAGTTTGTTGGTTTCGGTGGGGTCAGTCACAGGTGCAGCCACGGGAACGGCTCGCCGTTCGGGCTTTCAGCGGCTCAAGAATGAATACAGAGGAATCGAGTTGTTGGTGCTAAAAATGGTGCGGAGGGAATAACCGGGATGCCTGCGCTCCAGCGGGGCCGTGCAAATGCAGAAGCGTGCCGTCCAAGGGAAAGTGAGCTCTGTGTCGGCTGGCAGCGCAGGCTGCTCGCAGCCGAGGGGTTTTCCTGCTGACAGAGCCTGGGCTGCCGGCTCTCAGCTGCTGGCTGTGGCACCGCAAGTAGGGGCGAGGAGAGGAGCGGGGGTGCGGGAGGGGACGAGGAAGCGCTCCGCGTAGTGCAGCAGCGCGTAGGTCGCGGTCAGACCCATTCAGACCTTTTTTGGCGATGGTGGAGAACGTCAGAATTGATTGTGTTAGAGACCTGCCAGTTTCTCTTACTCAGTGCTTTGTCGCTCCTCCTCCTCCCTTCCTTCCTCTCCTCTGCTAGGGCTGGGTTCTGTAGTGCAGGCACTGTGCAGGTTCCCCGGCACGTCGCTGTGTCCCCTGACTGTTCCAAAAACGTCTTCAGTTCGGGAGCTATGCATCTTACTGCTAGTAATAACATCAGTAGTAGCACTGCAATGATAATAAAGCCAATCGTTGCTCTCCCCTCTAACAGTTTGATGCTTACATAATAGTTATCGTTTTTTTTCTTTTTTCTTCTTGATTTGCATCTCTGGGCTTTCGTCCCTTTTCTCCTTCATTATTTTGCAGAGCCCGGTTGTACATCAGATCCTTCTTTAAACACTTCGTAGCGCACTGCCATAGAGATTTTAAAAATGGCATGTTTTTCAGTGGTCTAAAATAGTTGCTGGTTTGTTTTGTTGTAAGCACAGCCCACAGAAGAGTGCTTCTGCTGTGGGGAGTTCGCACACTCACTGAAGGTAATGAAATATACATTGGAGAAAGGTCAGGGATTTCCCCCGAGCCACCCACCAATCGCTTGAAACGACATGTTCATTCTGAGTGTTCCTTGGTTTGTTTTTGTTTAAGATCCTGGAGCCCAAGGAAGAGTTTTAATGCAAAGCATCAGAAAAAAACCGCTGCAGCATCTCATGTGAGAGAGGGGAGAGAAGAAAGGAGACTCGCGCAATAACATCTCGAAACACTCAAATGGTTTGAGGTGAGTGACTGGAGGGTCTTCTCATAAGTTACGGTTAGTTTGTGATTAAATTAATCCTTTTTGCCTCCGAGTGTCATATTTGTGTCCATGGCAATAAAAAATAGCAGAGAGAGGGAAAGAAGAACAACAGCAAAAATATGTAACGCTCTTATCTTTTTGAAAATGGGCCCCGTGAGGTCCAATCCTGCAAACAGGCAATCCTTCTAACGTTTGTAAGGGTTGAACCTTGTTTAAATCAATGAGACTATTCTCTCTGAAAGTTAGGCATGCGCCTAAGTATTTCCAAGTTTGGAATCCATGTGACATGGGAACTGTGCAGAAGAAAGCTATTGAAGAAAATGCAGTGCATATACAGTTATGTTACTGTTGCTGATAATGTCATGAGTAATTGGAGCTTGCAGCATTCTTAAGTGATACTTTTGTATTAAACACATACTTCTCATTTTTATGTTTAAGCACCTCGTTGGTGCTTACCAGACTTCTTGACGGAGCCTGTTAGTACTCGACCAGCTTTAATAAATATGTCTCCCTTAATTGCTTCATCAGTGTGTCTTTGAACAAGTAGAGTTAAAAGTATAAGGAAAATAATGTCCCCTTTCATAAATCCAGAGTTGCAATTTGCACTTGGATGTTTGACTAGCAGCAGAACTAGGAGATCCCTGACTGAAGCTGAATTGTGTTGTCTTGAGTTATTAAATATTTTTAATAAAGACAGTTATGAACTCCAACGAAGAGCCCACCTCTTCCCTCTAGTCTTTCTCTTTTTGTTTTCCTTTCTCTCATTAGAAAAGAATGACCTCCGAGTCTTTTTATTTTGTCTAGTTCAGAGGAAATGTTACAGTTGTAAAACCAGCCAAAGAAATGCTGCCTAACTGAAAACTGAGAAAGCAGCCTCTACCTTAAAAAAAAAAAAAAAGAAAAAGAAATTATTTATTCCTTTATGACCCTCAAGTGTGCTGAAGAAGACAAAATTACTGTAAGAAACCTGCAGAATGACAAGAACCAACGTAACACGGTAGAAGCAGGGCATATATCCTCACAACTGTACAGAATATCAAAACCCTTTGGCTGGTGGCATTTGCAGACATTTGTTGCTTACCAGGTTTCAGAAGAAAGGAGAGCATAGCTGGCCCCTGGTGATTGCTCTGTATTTGCTCTGTAGGAATAGAGCTATTAAGTTTCTTTTGAAATAAGAGACTCGCTGCAGGGAGCTAAATATTTCCTTTCTGGTTGGTGGACAAGGGCCATTTCTTGGGAAATTGCACCAGTGCTGTAGGCATTTGTACAGATTTATCCAAAAAAGTTAGAAACTTGCAAATCAGTGTGGGCAACTCCTTTTTACATGCACCTCTTGCATTAGGGACTGTGAACCCAAAATGGGATGTAAGACTGCCAGTAGGAGTCTGAGGCAGTTTTTGTAGTTGTGATGAATTAATGCAAATACATTTGAGACAGCTGCCACGTGACATATAGGAGCTCTGGTTCTTACAACTCCCCCTTCCTTTTGCCATCTCTTCCACCATCCCTGCAGCTCAGGTGTTAAAAGACTTTGCTCTCTGGGGCTCACGCTACTTCAGGCATAGGACAGCAAGTGTGGCCAGACCAGGCTGGTGAGAAAGGGAAGGAACCACAGTGAGCCCTGTGTGATATCTCTGAGCCTACCTTGGTTCCTCCCAGTCCCCATTTTCTGTCAGCAGGCATTCCTTCTGAGCTCTGTGGAGTGCAAGTCACAATGCTTTTATTCCTATCTTTTTTTCATTGACATCAGGCAAGGATAACATGCATGGTTTTCCTTTCACGGCAGCCTTTTTGCTGTTGGTCTCTGCGGAAGCTCACGTTGAAGTTCAGGGGAAGGTATCTTTGTAGCATCTGCGTGACCTTTATAATCATTCGATCAGCTCTCGGTTGCAGTCACAAAATTGTTGAGTCTTGTTTAGATTTCAATGCATTTGGGAGTGGAGGAGCTCGCTGGCAGTATCAGAGAAAGGGAGGTTCTTTGGTGGTGAGAGATGCGTTTTGAGATACTGCAGTGTTTTTTTTCTAGCACGTGAAGAAGCAGTGCCTCCATCCGCGTGTCCCGTGGTGTGAGGCAGGGAGCTGTGTGGGTGCTGAGCAGGCGGAGGGACTGACTTCCTTTAGCCTTTTATTTTTTCACTGGGAACGAAAATGGGGGACTGAGCCTGCCCGGATTAAACACATGCCTGTTTTGTTTTGCCTTTCTCTGCTCTTCTTTCAGCTGTCAGCGTGCCATGTTCAGATGGCAGTGATCAGTCACAAATTGTCCCCCATCCATGCTCCTCAGCTCTCCTAAACCATTAGTTTATTGGAGTTCTTCAACAAAGATGGCACCGGTTCGATTTTTTTTTTTCCCCTAGCTAATGGAAAAAGAGGTTGCTTGTTTGTTTGTTTGTGTTTTTCCCCTCAAGTCAGCTGCATTTGTTCCCAAAGCAACTTGTGTTAAGTGGAAATGAGGCTTTGATAATATGTGTGCTTGCTGGAGACTTGCTTAGATTTTTTTTTTCCCTGTATATGGATCTTTTCAATGGGGCGCCTCTATTGTGAAGCAGAAAGAAAGTGCACGGGCTGCCAGGCACATAATGGAATTGTTCATTTGTTTATGTAAGTGTGTGTAAGCCTTTGTGAAGAGGAGGTGGTGGGGACAGAGAATGGAGACCTTCACTGCAGGGAGCTGAGTGTGTCGTGGCACAGCCGGGGCCCCCTTTCAGCAGAGCACAGCCACGTCTGTGCTGCTGCCCCTGCCCATGTTGTGTTCAGTGCTGGTGAGCATCACCTGGGATTTTTGCTCCCGAGCCTCACCCACTGAAATGGATGAAGCTGATGCAGCCATTGACTGCTCTGGCTGAAAACCACATTAGGCAAAATACACAAAAACTGTTGTATTTCCAACTTCAGCCATGTGTGTTGGCTTTTGAAAGAGTGATGTAAACATGAACCATGCCAATACTGTGCTTCCTCTCCGTGAGGCTATCTGCTATGAAGAATGCATGGTTTTAGTCGTTTTAGCATGGAGTAGATAAGAGCTTGAACTCAAGCCTTGGATCCAAGCCCACTAGCAGCTTTGAGAGCAGGATCCAGATCTTAAGTTCAGGCAGCTCCTAGCAGAGACTGGTTTTAACTTCATAAAATGGGAGTAGTCAGAAGTTTTAAATTGAGACTTTTGAACAAGATCTTGATTTTTTTTTTTCCTCACCCACCACTCTTCTCTGCATGTGAAAGCATGGAGGCTGTGTTTTCCACACATCAGCTCTGAGAGTGGAGAGGGGCCTCTGTGGTGATCAGCGTGACACAGCTGTGTGCTTTTTGTTGAGAAGTGTTTTCTTCTCGAGGAGTTAGACCTTCCTTTTGGAAGAAGGTCTTTGGAGGCACAGTACAGGCTTCAGAGGTAGGATCTTTAAGATTCCCAGAAACCAAGAAGGAGTTAGTTGATCAGTCTGCTGTGGATCAAGACAGGCCTCAGTGGCTGTGCTCCCCAGCCCCCAGTAGTCCTCACTTGTGATGCTGCAGCTTAGTCATGGATGTGAAATATAACTACACCATAAAAAAAAAAGCAATTCACAAAGCCTGAACTTTCCTTTACTTTCTAGATACAGGACTCTGTTCTTATCCTTCCCCTTCTTCATTGCCCTTGGACGCATTTTTAGGACTTTTCAGTCTCTAGCCACAGAGTTACTGGGGAGATGTTTGGTTAGATGTTGTTTTACACATCTGCTACATACGTCAGAGAGTCAGATCCTGCACCCAGAGACTTTATGTGGATTAGCAGCCCTCCTGTGGGACTTTGAATCTATAAACCATTGAATGGCTTATGAGGATACAAATATGTAATCTTGCAACCGACTGCATACATTCCTGCTACAGTCATCTCCGTGTCTGACAGAGAAAAACTGCTGTGTGAAAGACAAGAAGCACTGGTGAATGGGGCAGCATTGTGGTATGGCAGTTAATGTGCTCCCTCCTAAAGGCGTCATCCTTCTGCTCAGCAGTAAGAAAACAAGATGATGAGTTGAGTATCTGTGAAAGAGACTGGCAAACAGCTGGTGTTGCGTGTCTCATGCATGATGTCTCCAACTTAGCATTGCGGGACTGAGGTTCTGAATACCTGTAGTGCTGTTGGTAGCTGAGACAAAGCTGAGGCTCCGCAGCTTTGTCCACAGACTCTGTAACTGTCTGCAGTCTATAGAGGAAACTCAAGTTAGAAATAAGTATCTTGCAATTGAACAGTGTTTCCTTCTCTGCTAACCTCACTGCTCAGATTCTATTTCTGTTTTCTAGCTCTGCACATACATAAAGCCTGGAGAAAGTGTCTGGCTCCTTAGCTGAGTTTTTTTTCATGACTCATGTAGAAACCAAACTTTATAGAACTACTTCTTATGAATGATGAACTAGGACTGCTAATCTGTATCCTTTACATGCCTGTCAGCAGAGGGGCTGAGCTGCAACTTGATTGTAGCTGGTGGGACTGCACTTTGTGCTGACAGCCCAGGGGTGGAGGGTGGGGAAGAGCATTGACCAGAAACTTGTGTGCTTGTTGTCTTCTGTCTGGGTAATATACAGTGCACTGCTCACTGTCTTGGGAGACAAATTGTACTGGTTGTAGCAGCACTGCTGTGTGTCGTCTGATGCTTGGGAGCCTCTTGTTAAAAAACCATTCGTAGAGGGTTGGAGACGGCCAGGTAAGACAGCAGTTAACACTGAAGAGCTGGAACAGGAAGATTTGTGAGACTGCTAAAACCATTTTCTCCTGTGCCACAGGGCTTGGCAGCTGGAGCCCATGTGGGAGCCCGCTGCTGCTGACCAGGAGCTGCTCATGCTCTGGTGCAGGCAGCTGTGGACATGAGAAGACGTGCCACCCCACAGGCTGGGAGTCCTTGGGCAGCCAGCCGCCCTCTCCTCTGTTGCCTCTGCGACGTGTCCGCAGCGTGGTTGCAGCAACAGACAGGGTGCTGCAGCTGCTTTGTTTGAAATGATAATATTTTCTGCTCTTACAGGGGAATGCTGCAGTATTTTTTGTAATTATGGGCTGCGTGCCAGTAACGTACAATAACATTTTGCTCTTCCTGTCCTGTTGCTACTGTCGGCATTCATTCCAACTTGGGCCATGTTTGCAGTACACGGTATTTTTTTTCTAGACTCCGCTTATTATCTGTTGTGGATATTTTTGGATTATTCATTGCTACACACGTCTGTCCATACAAATCTATCTCAGAAAGCACTTCGCAGAGTGACAGTCTCCGATGAACAAGCAATTGTTGTGGCTTTCGCAGGATTACGTTCTTGTGAAAGTATGAGGCAAGAATGAGATGAAAACGAAGATGAAAATTGTTTTGTAAGTTTAAAAACTGTTATGGCTTTGAGAATATTTGAGGCAGGGAGGAGGCTGGCCTTCCTTTGCGTGGTTGATGCTAAGGACCTGGTGTGCACCAGAGCTGTAGGTGGCTGAAGCCTCTGGGCCAGCAAAATCTGGGAGACATTTACATTGTCGGAGCCTGTAATGATTCTGCACAGCTTTGGTTTTAAGTATTTTTTTCATTTCCAGAGGAAAGTAATCGTAACTTGGAAGACAGCTAGTGGCATTTGTGCCAGTGATTGTTTATTAACGTTGTCATGGTCTGGAGATGAAATTTTTGTGAAAGGGAAATGAAAGTCCTAGACATCAGAGTTCACAGCTAGTCAGCCTGCATGCAGCTTGTTTCTGGAACGTAGAGGTCGAGCCCAAAAAGAGGAGGAGGAGGCTAAACATGAAGGAGACGATTAATTTGTTTCTGGTAAATTTGGAATGAAATAGCACGCCTTATACAAAAAAAAATTGCACTTTTCATGTGTAGTTTTAGTGTCCTCGTACTGTGCTGACTCACCAAACTCCTTCAGTTTCAGTCTGCAGTCTGCATTTGGTTTAAATTACCTTAGAGGCCTGCATTTGCATGCTGTTCTGTAAAGTACTTCTCGTCTGCAGTCCAGATTTCTGTTTTTTTTCCTTCTTCCTGTTCAGCATTTCATCTGACTTGTTTTTTTTTTCCCATATTCCAGGTCTCTGTTTTACTAACATTTGCAACTAATCGCTGTGTGGCTGCTTGGGCCCCGTGATAGGCAGAAAACATGTTGCAGTAACAGATAGAACAAGGAGTGAATCACTGCTTTCTGCCTTTCAATTAGATTACCTAAATCATATGCAGAAGTATTCCTTTTTGTACGATTCAGCAGCGTGATTAGCTCACTGCCTTGACAGAGCAGTGGTGGAAGTGGATGTGGTTCTTCTTCTATTACATCTTTAATGAGCTACAATTAAAAATAGTGTGCTGGCATGCCGGAGTAGATGTAATTCTCAGAACTTTATTGAAGCCATTTCTGCTGTTATATTTGGTCAGCACTGCTTTGTTCTAAAACCGTAAGAATTAGATAGCAGAAAAGTCTGGTTTTGTTGGATGAAAGCTACTTGGAGTAAAATACATCAGCTGAGCAGGTACAGCGTGTATGCTGAGTCGTTGGGGGCAAATCTTCTGCTATGTAGTAAAAGAAAGTAAAAAATAAAACCACACAATACAGCAGGTTTCTGCAGAGCTCCAGTTGGGTCCCAGGTCTCTTGACACCTGTGGCAGCGAGTCTGAGTCACAGAGAGCACAAAGCTGTGAATCCTAATATTCTCAGTACTCAAAACCATACCTACGTAGGAGTTTAATTTCATGTGCTTCTTTTAGCTCTTTTTTTTTTTTTTCCTCCTCCCAAACTAACAAAATTTAAAAGTCATTCTTAGAATTTTGCAGAGAAAATTTTCTCAGCACTTGTGGCCTCGTGAAGGATTGACATCACTTAGAGATCGGAAAATAGCATTGTCAGTTTCAGCTTGACGGCATTCCATTCTCTGCTCCAGAAACCTGATGAATAACAATGGATGAGTCAAAGATTTCTTGGAATTTTTTTCCCCCTTGTGCAATTCCATTGCCATTTTTAGCATGGAGGGCAGTTCTCCAAAGAATGTCTATGTGCTTGTACTGTGATTTCTTCAAAATTCAGAACGAAATCGAGTTGAGCGTCGGATGACAAGAAAGCGTTTCTATGTATTTTGCTATCATAGCGTGAGCTGTATTGAGGAATCCAGAGGAAAAAGCAGGAGGCGTTTCACTGATAGTTGCTTCATCTCTGCTTCAGCAGTGTGAATCTTGCCCTATCATGCTTCTTTGTTGTGTTGTAATGAGATTCCGCTTAATTATTTACCGTATCTTGTCAGCTGTGGGCAGGGAAGTGTCTTGATAAAAACTCTCAGTGGATCTGGGAGACTTTGGTTCGATTTCTTGCCGTGTTGCACGTTCCCTGTATGATCTTAAGTTGCTTGAATTGTTGCTTCAAGGGCTCCTCAAGTGTGGGCTGCTCAGTTTTGTTGTGGCAATCTGGTTTTCAAATAGGTGAGTCCCCTTTACTTGCATAGTTTATCAGGAGTCGTGTTTCTGCCAGGAGGGAGAAGTCAGAATGACTTGGAAGAAGAGGTGGACAAGATGTTACTGCCCTTCCTGGTCATTGCTTGGATCAGCTTAAAGCTGTTGTTGAACTTCAGCATCTTTCTGTCTTTGCCTTGGTTTTCCATGGGATGAATGAAGACTGTATCACTTCATTATTTTAGTAGGATGTTGAGAGTAGAAATACTTACAACAGAATTGTGCAAGTACTACTGTTGTGTTAGTGATGTGGTGTGTTTAAGGTAAGCAGATCTTGGCAAAGTTGTTTGGGTTACTATGGGTGAAATCATTAACTCTGCCTATTTGCTTTACAAATTGCAGAAGTAGCCTGTATCAGGCACAGTCTTGCATGTCAGAACGAATGGGCAAAGTATAAAGACTCGTGAAGAATTAAGCTGCTGAAAAGAAATCGAAGGGGAAAACGGGTTAAAATGATTGCAAGGCAGGATCTGTAATGTTTTTCTTCTACAATAGATTGCTTGTATTTTACTTAAAAATTGGCAAAAAAAAGAAAAGTGCAAGGGTCCCCTTAACAACTACCGTGTCAAATTTGAAGACTGATTTGAATTCAGTCATTAAAGTGTGAAATGGAGGGATTTTAGTTCTGCTTTAAATTGTGCATCTCAAATTAACCTTAGCTGCAGAGTCTCTGCTGACGCCCCCGTAATGACACATTATTGGTACTAATGGCTTCTTTGTGACTTGAGATACAAACAGACATTCTAGACAGAAACATTTAGGCTTCGAACTAAATAAGTTGCAAGGCGTGCATTTCCACCTTGGTTTTCTAGTGACAAAGCCCAGCTCTCCTGGTGGCTGGTGCTCATGAGCTGTTCTTTCCAGCTTGCAGACTCTGCTCCTTGTCCTGGCAGTTGTAGGCAGCAGAGTGAAAACCAGCTTTGCAAGCTTGGAAGAGCAGGAGAGCTATAGATACCAAGTGAGCGTGAAGCCCAGCCAGAAGTCAGGTGTTGCAGAGAAGCAGGACAAAGCCTGGAATGCAGGCGTGGGACAGGGGGGGAACTTACAGCAGATGATAATCCTGGAGGAAAAGGACCCAAAATTGTGAGGGAAATGGTCAGGAGAAGCCAGGATTTAAGGAGGAAATTGCTAAATAAGGGAGGAGTGAGATTAATAAAGACTATAACCAGCAGTGGTGTGTTAACCCTTTATGTGCCCTGTTGATATGCAAAGAGATTGTATTTTCGGAGCTCTGCGCTTCAGCCTCTTCTCTGAGGCTCACTGGCATGATTTAGAAAACCCTGCCTGTGTCTGGAATGTCACCCACAGGTGTTACCTAGACCCTGGCTTCGCATCCAAAGGGTAATTGTTAGTCGGTAGCTTTATCTTCATTTTCTCAATGGAATATCATGATGTAAGATATATGTTGCCTTTCCTTTCAAGCTGCAGCTTTGGGAATTTGCCTGTTTGCTGCAGCAGGGGCTGAGGGGACCTCCTGCCCTTGCTTGTGTCCATGGGATCTGTTACAGGAGTGCCTGCCCTGGCTATGTGATGCTGTTTGACTTGCCGTGGGGTCTGCAGTATTCTGGATCCAAGTATTTAGTATGTAGAATCAAATATGGTTAAGTATTCAGATGTCTCTTCTGTATTTCTCAAAGGAGACCAGCTCCTGAATCGAGGCCCAAGGCTTTTGTTTACTGATGGATACTTTTTGTTGATTGATTATTGATTTCATTCATTTATTTAGAATATGTATCCTAAATATTAATGCAAATCAGCAAGGCTGTGCTTTACATTAAAAAACTGTTGAAAGTGCTAATAGATTAATGTCATAATTCAGTAATGAATGTCTGAAAAACTGAGGCCTAGAACACTTACCTAGTATTTTGTATTAAGTAGATTTGCCAAATACTTTGTTTGTCTTAATTGCTAATTCAAAGAATATTAATTTGCTTTTTGTTACGAATAGCCTAATAGTACATTGGAAGAATGGTAAATAGTGGCAGTGATCTACCTCGGATTTTCCATTCTATTTGTAGTTTACCTTAAATTATTTGGAAACATTGGGAATATGTAATGCAGGTTGGAGGTATGCACCATTTCTAAAGCCATGTGTGAAAAAACCCTATAACTTCTGAAACTGAGAACTGAAGAGCGCAAACAGATGTAATCCAGGTGACCTAAAGTTGGAATTGTGTTATATTCCACACATGCACACACACAAAATCTTCTTCGTATTTCTTAGCTCAAATTTCTTTTGATTTTTTTCTTTAATTTTCCCTACTATTTACATTTAACTAGTTAACCTCTTTTCTCATTTCTTTTCCTACCTTTACAAATGCATCATTTACGAATATGCTATAATGTAAAGACGAACACTTGAAAATGAGATCAGATTTGTCATGATCCATTTTCGGGCTGTATTTCTGTTTTCCATCTGGTTCTAGGGAAGAGTTACCTCTCTGGGCTTACTTCACGGTGCCCTTCTCTGGTGCCATCATGCAAAGTGAGCTATAGCAATTGTCTGCTTCACAGAGGGATATAAAATAGTTGTCTCAATATGAAAAGTGCTCTATTGTTCCACTTATTGTTGCTACGTGTAGCACCTACAATGACTATAAATGAAGGGTATTAAAGGGAAAAGATCGTATTATTTCAGTTAGCTTACTTTGTGCATATTTGACAGCACTCTGTATAGTAAGTTACGTAATTTCCTGGGATAGTCAGATTTCTCTTTGTGTAGTTCTTTTTCTCGACAATAAGGGAAAGAAAATACATTAAGGATCAGAAAATGTGTCTGTAAAGCCAGGAAAAATTGTCAGCAACATCAAGAAGAGTTCTAAGTGTGTGGAAATGGCCTTGACTCATCTTCCAAAAGCAACTCGATTCTGGAAGAATGGTGCCTTTCTGGGCTTCATTTCAAGACAGTGTGATCGTACTTAGGCAGGATTTGCAAGGATCAATAGCGAGCCCAATGCATTCTTCCTTTTCATGACAGGTTCACTCAATGCTATCAGAGCAAGAGTACTGCATCGGTCAGCATAAATGCAGGAAGCAGTAATTAGCGTGTGTGAAGTTTGTCTCCATCGTAGCACGCATCGTAGGCTGCAGGACTTTCCCTACGTGAGTGTCAGGAGCCGTGCTGTGCTGAGGCTGAACGTGAGGTTTCTGTTCCGGGAGGGAAGGCCCAGTGGTATCAGCAACCAGTTTGTGCTGTTGTTTTTTTGTCATCTGCCATCCTCGGTTAACTTGGCACTGTGACTTTTTAACCTGCTGTCCGTAAGCTGTTGTTTTACAAGCTCATTAAGGTGGCCGGGATGGTGAAAGCAGCCATCCTGCCCCCCCCCCCCCCCGCCCCTACCCCCTTGGGTGCTCGTTAGATCTCTTCCTTGTGCTGACATAAGCGTTCTGTAGTCATACTCTGAGCCAGGCCTGGGAAATGATCCAAGTTAAAAATAATCCCTCAAAAAAAGTAAAAAAAAGAAAAAAAAAAAGAAAAAAAAAAGAAAACGAAAATTCAGCAGGACCTGTTCCTGGACACAGCACACCGGCCCACAGTGTCAGCCTGAGAAAACAGGTCTGTCCTCAGCGTGCTGCCTGTCTGCTTTGAGTACATTGGCCTGACTGTCCTGTTGGTAATCTCTGAAGCTGCGATTCATTTGCAGCCAAGTTTAGCCAAAAAGTGACGTTTTCAGAGGTGTGGAGGTCCCTTGAGCTTAGTGATGGAGCAGGACCCAGCTGACTCTCCTCAGCAGAGGCCTGGTGGATGTCCTCTTTGGGCTTCCTTCTGAGAACCCGTCTTGGTGTCCCAGACCCTCAGTTTGTGGGAATTGACTGTTTTACTGCTGGCAAGAGAAGAGGGCAGTGCTCCTGGGGAATACTGTTCATTTCCAGGGGCAGGAACATCTCCCATGCTCTGGCTGTCCTGGGAGGACAGAACAGTCCAATTGTGAGGTGGAGATGTTTAGTTTTCTTCTTACTTAATGCCCTCTGGTGAGTCAAGGGAAACCAGGTACATTTGGAGATGAGAATCCGTATTTGTTTGGGTGGCCTAGCTGTGAAACTCGGCAGCCAAGCAGGTCTTTGTAGCCCCAGGTTGGCATGGCCTCCCCCAGCTGTCAGGTGGCACCTTTTGCCCACACGGCTGGTGCCTCCTGCCCCGTGCAGCCGCGCTCCTCTTGTGCTGCTGTGTCCAGGATCACCTGCATGGCCCTGCCCGTGGCACGGGGAGCCTGCTGTGCTCTGCTCTGTGGAGGAACAAGTACAAAGACACACGTTGTGGTTTCCTGCTGTTCTGCTTTGTCACCAGCCCACCAGTAAATATAGCTTGCGTGTGGTTATAAATTCATTTCTCTCGTTATGGGCGGTTGTTGTGCAATAATTATGTAGAAATTACAACCGAGGGTAGTTGTGGATGGTTCCTTTTGTTGTTATTTTTACATTTGTTTTATTTGTTTGTTATTTATTAGTTACTTATTCAGTGCCCTTTGGTGGTTGAGTAGGCACTGGTGCCTCTCTAACGAAGAGTAGAGCCACGAGCAGATGTCCATTGGGATCCGGCGCGGGCAGAGGCACCAGCTCACGGGCTGCAGACTTCACGTGGCTCCCTTTGCAAGGCTGCTAGGAGCTGCAAGCAGAGCAGGCCTGCCTTACTCAGACACTTTCTTCATCCTTTTACAATGCAAGCAGATGTTCCTTGCTGCCCTTGCAAGTTCTGTATGGGGTCCCTTGCTCAGACTGCTTGGATATGAAATGAAAGTAGGGGTGATTTTTTTTAATATTTCTTTTTTCTTTTTTCCTTTCCATTTATTTAAAATTCCAGTCAAATAGATCCAGAGCAACACTGTTTGTTGTTGCTGTGTTCTCATTTTCATCCCATCCCTCCTTTAATTATAAATTGTCCGCTGCACTGTGTTTGCAGGCCATATGTGTCCTTTGAACTACGAAGAAGCTGTGCCAAAAGGAAGCCTTCCTCTCCTCCCCTCCTCCAGTCACGGAGCTGCTCTTAGATAATTGCAATTAGTATACAGTGCGGAGCAAGCCCAGGTTTGAAGTCGGAGTGCTGTGCAAATTTCACAAGAACTTTAGGAAAGCTTGCACTTGGTCACTGTTTTTTAAACCTGCTGAAATCCTTGAAGCACCAGACAGCTGCTGCTGCTCGAAGAGGTGTTTACAACCTGAACTGGCCTACCACACCCTTTGCAAGGCACAGCAAGGGCTGGAGCAGCTGGCAGGAAGCCACAGCTCCATCTGACCACTGAGTGCAGGAAGGTGGAGCTGCCTTTCATTGTGTCACGGGTGCTGGGCAGAGATCTGACACGAGAACAAGCAGCTTTACAAGCGCACTGCAGTGCCAGAACCCTTCAGTTATGTTTGCTGCGTGCTGCAGGCTGGTGAGAGTGGAAAAGGTAACTTCGTGCTGCTAAACAAAAGGCAGGGCAGTACCTGGCTTCATAGGCAAGTTGTGAGAAGAGGGGAGCCTTGCTGGGCCAGCACGCAGGTGGATATTGGCAGTGCCAGTAAGAGACAATGGCTCCTAAATGGGATTCACTTTTGTGTTGGTCTTGACTTTTCAAAGGGAATGTACTCCTTGGAGCAGCGTGTCAGGAAGCAGATGCCTTTTGGGTCCTGTAGATAAGTGTCTTGTGCATTAAAACAGGTTTCTGACCTCAGTTCCCAATGGAGTTTTAAATGGGGAGAAATAGGAGTATTAATTAGTGCCTCATTAAGTATGATAGTCAAGTATGATAATTTTTCTGGGAAGGATAATGTATTAAATGAGTAAAAATACCCTCCATTAAAAAATGAATACAAAATCATTTTAAACCACAAAGATTATTGTACATCTCTGAAAAATTAATGTGATTAAAGCAAAATATATTTAATAACTTAAAAAGACCCTCTAAGGCTGTTTAACTTGTTGGTCTCTAATTAATTATTCTCAAATCTAGTGCTTCAGGATGCAGGGACAGGAAATGATTTCTTCCCTCCAGTCCACTTTTCAGTTTGCAATTATCCATTCTGGGTTCAGGTTGGTTTTTTTTGTTTGTTTGTTTGTTTTTGCTGTTGTTCTTTATCTTTTAAATCTCTTCTGTTGTCTTATCTCAAAGATGAGACAGTAGACAAGGAAGAGTGGTGGTCACAAATAATACAATGATTTCTTGGATGTTTTTGCTTGATGTGACTGACGTATGGGCCAGTATCAAGATTTGGACCTGAGAAGGAATGTATTCAAAGGCTGTTTTTCTCCTGTCCCTTTTGCCTGGGTTGTGGTGTAGGAGGCATCCGCTAGGATCACATAGCTTCTTTTAGTTACTTCATAAGTTAAATAATTTTTTTCCACTGTTCGCTTCTTAGATTAGATTTGAATTAGATACTTCCTTAAGTCTCCCCTAAAGTCCTTCACATTCAGCTTAATTAGAATTACTCTGTGTGCTGTGGAAGGCAGTAAAGTAAAAATGACTGGAGCTAGAGAGGGTGCCCATGCAGTTCATACATGTTTTTAGGGAGGGCATAAGCAGTAGTAAATAAGGGCATAAGCTTGATGTGAAATAGAGCAGGTAGTGGCTTTGCAGCAGCCTGGTTGAAAAACTTGTGTTTGCCATTAGTAATGAAGGCTCTTCCTCAACAGACTCAACAGAAACAGTGCATGGTCATGCTGCCTTGGTGACTGCAGGTGCATGATGCTTGGGTTCCTCCAAACATTTCTTCCTTGCAGGTGGTCATCAGTACAGATTTGGAGAGCCCTAGCTGTTGGTTCTCAAGGTTTACCATTTGATTATGGTGTAAATACCCAAGATACCCACATTACCTTTTGAAAAAATTGTTGAAAATTGTCCTACAGGCTGAGGAGTATTTTCAGGGAGTCCAGCTACTATGCCGTGCTGTCTCAAGGCGCTTTCTAATCTCTCTGGCTCACTGATCCTGATGACTGCCAGCTTTGTATTTGTGTTTAAGAGGAGAGTCTTCATACCTGATTTTTGACCATAGTGGTTTCCTTTCAGCTTTACTCTTCTGTCCTGCGTGGCTTGGCCAAGTTAAGACAACTGAGGTGGTAGCTGCTGCCTTCTCGTCATAGGAACCTTGATTTATGTTGTATCTCCAAGTGCTTTCAGAACAGAGCCATTACAGGCACATCAGCCACCTTACTGGGGCAGCGTATGTGTGAGAAGGAGATTTCCCTCATCTCTGGCACACTTGCAGAGCTTGCAGTGGCTGGGTGTTGAAGCTTTGGAGGCATTTTTCCTTTTGTTAGAGAAGGCGGTGGTAGGCAGGACTTCTTGGTGCTGTATGAAAATAGCTACCCTAGAGTTCAAGGAACCTGTAGCCTGTGTTGAGCTGTGCTCTCATACATTTATGTGAGCTCTGTTGTTATTACACAAAGTACTTCCCAAGACGAATGATCTGTGCTGCTGTAATGTTCCAATGCATGATTAATAGTCTTTTCTGGTCTTAAATGAGACCAAATCTATCCGTTGTCTTACCTTGAAAATCCTCTTAGTGCCAATGATCTCATTTTCAAAACCACCTCTAAGGTTACAACTCGAATGCAAGCACCTACACCACAGCTGCTGGAATGACCCCTCCAGATGTAGCCATGTACGCGTGCTTGAGCAAAAAGGAATTTGCACATCTCTCAGTATGCCAGCGAGCCTCCCTTACTTGCATCAAGGCTAGCAGAGAACACAATCAGGTGCGTGTGTACGTATATATGTATGTAATTGTTTTTTCTTAAATTGGGACATTGCAGCTATAAATTCATAAAATGACAAGGGCATAACAAAGAGTAGGTCTGTCCAACAGCACTGTTAACTTTTTCTTATTATATCCCTGGAATTCTATCTGACATGGTCCCTCAGTACAAATACTTTATTTGCAAGGAGCTCTGGTTAAGCTAGCAATTTATTGTGGCAATGTGTGAGACTAAGCATACCGGAGAATAAAGAATAGTGCAGCATTTGTGATGATAAAATAATTTCAGGTCATGTCTTTTCTTTCTTTGTGTAGCTCTTCTTTTATTACTGGCACTGAAATGGCTCTTGCGGAGCAAGTGAGAAAACCAGACTGAACCTCCTGTTTTTTTTGTTGGGCTCCCAGCTGGAAACCCCTCCCTCGATTTTCCATTGATAAAGTGTCACAAAGGGAATCCAGAGCAGAGGAATAGGAGGAAGTAGAACAATGTGAAGTCTTGGACTTGAATCAGAAAACGAATTAACTAATGTAGATGCAGCACTGAACAAGCTGCTGCTTCTTTCATGATCAGGTTCATTTAACTGTGGTCTTAGCATTTGTGGCTGCCCCTAAGTCATGTAACAAATCGACTATTTATTGTCTTTTTTGCTGCAGAGGCTCTTTAAAAGGAAATTGCAGAACATTTTCTTCTCTCCCTTTCTACAGACTGTTTTATCTGACCTTCAAGAATTCAGAGTCACAACGGGGGCCAAGAAACCTCACGTACAAGAATGCTTTTATTGTTAATGTCTAAAATATGTCTTTCACTAATAAAATAAAGGTGTGACATTTATAGAGCTCTAATAATGAACACAGCAGTAGGAAGGGCCCCGGCTGCATACTGTTCAAATTAAGTTGATTTCAATGAGATGAGAAACAGCCTTGTTCGATTAGCAGGTGAAGGCATTCGCTGATTTCCGTGATGCTTGAAAAACTCCCAGGAATATTTTGTGAGCATTGAGAAGCAACTTTTTAGAGGACCTGTTTCAGTTAAGTTGCTACTTAGTACTCTCATGGCATTTGGAGGAGGAAGTCTACTTGTGTTTAATTCCCATTACATGTCAAGTGTTTGCTGTTCCCGTGATGTTCTTGTCCTTGCATCTCTAGGATGGTAGCCATTCTTCCACTGCTGTTTGACTTCTGTGTTGAGGTGAAAGAGCTGGCTGATGTTTGCCACAGTGTCTGTATGTGTCAGGTTGGTGTTTGTGCTATCATCTGCCCATTGTGTGATGTGGGTGTGCTCCTGCACGTGGTGGTGGTGAGCAGGGGGCTTGGGTGCACCTGTGGACCACCACTGGTGTCTCTCCTGTACATCACTGTATCTCCCCATATGAAAGAGAGTGCTGCTCTTCACATTTCCTCCTGTTCTCTTTGCTATCCTTTCTTTTTCTTCCCTTTGCCTGGCTCTTTTGAGCTTGTCAAGGTGACACAGAACCATATGTTGAAGTCCACTCTCTTGTTCTGACATTACAGTGTTGTTGTGGTAACAAGACTACGCACAGTTATTTGAAATGTGAAATGATAATATAGCAAGAATCTGTTAGGCAAAGAGCAAATAAGTGTGATAAGGCCAGCCTACCAGCATGTTATTGTGAGGGAATAAGGAAAATATGCAAAATAATAAATAATCAAGAAGGAAGACTGTAAGGAGTGTTTAGATTTCTGATCTCTTTATCTGATCCTATAAATCAGAGCTGTTGTATTTTTTACTGGTTAACTCATTAAATTTTTACTGGGCCATCCTTCCTTTAAGAAAAAAAAAAGGAAAAAGGAAAAAAAAAAAAAAAAAAAGGAAATGCAAGAAGCAAAAGTACTTCTAGTTGAAAAAAAAGAAAAATCTAGTAAGAATCATAGTGTGCTCCAGAAATAATGCTTTCCAGGCAAGCAGACCGAGTCCTAGGCAGACTAGCTGGTTGCATGAAATGATAGCAATGCCTAGCACTTTGACTCTGCGGGGTTTTTTTCTGCAGGGAAGTAAGAGGTGGTCAGGAACTTCGTTCCTTGGGTTTCTTATTGCCACTGCTTGGCCCAACATGCTATTTCCATGCAGAGAAATGGACTTGCCATGCCTTGCCTGTTGTGATGAAAATACATATTGCCTCTCACGTGTCCTGACCCAAGGTGTAAGCTGTCAGTGTGTGTAAACAGGACAACGCAGCCCATTCATTTAGATGGCTGTTCTGTATGATGTGTAGTAACTGCAGGCAGATAACATATACAGCAAAAGGAAATGATGAAAGCCAATTCTTACTAGATTGAATGAGATACCGCTTGATGAATGATTAAAAATGAAACCACTGTGTGTTCTCCTTAAAACACTCAGATTTGGGAAAAGCGTTTTATCTGCAAAAGTGGGCAGAGCATCCAATGAATCCGTGTTTTGAACTTATGTGGGGCTTCCAGACAATGAAGGGAAGGGAAGCAGTCTTGCTTTTTAATGCTCTTTGCTGTTAAAAATAATGCAATAGAAAAAGGAGGTAGAACTCTGAGGGTGGTTGTTTTTCTTTTTTGCGTTACATAAAACGATCAGACATTTATCAGAAATTCTGGCAGTTGGGTTGAGCTGTGGTGCTGTGGACAATCGTAACACTAACAGGGTGGAAGCAGTATAAGCAACAGCTACAATTATAGCTGCAGTTTCTAAGAGAAATCCATGTTCTGTTACGGGAGTGCAGCATTCTCCATCTGCATGAAAGGCGGTGGTATCTTTTAAAGAGGAAGAAGAGAAAGGCTGTCCTCTCTTCCTATTCTGGTGTCCACCTGTTGTTTTGTTGTTGTTCCTGTCTTTTTGAGAAAGCTGGTGTGTGTGGGATCCTTCCGAGAGGTCAAATCCAGTCTTTCACAAAACAGATGATTGTTACATGTCAAACAGGAGTTTCAGAGAGAGGGCAAGTATGCATTGAGATACATGCATTAAAAAATACTGCCTGTGTGAAAGCAGATTGGAACTGCTGAGTTTATACTCTTTGTATCATACTAAAATTTATGGGTCATGTATAAATCATTCAAAGAGTACTTTTCTCTGCATTTATCATCAGGGTATTTTGTGTCTGGAGCCATTATTTGCTTCTTTTCAGTGACGTGTCAACAAACATAACTTTTTTTTTTCAGATGTATTTTATTCACTATGCAGTTTATGACATTCAGACAGAACCCTCTAAGAGTACTGGCATTTAAGCTGTTTTTAAGGAAAGTGTTTACGCTTTGGATAGAGGTCAATTGAAGCTTGCTTTCGTCAAATTGGGTCTGAAGTAATGGAAGGCCTGACTTTTCCCTCACTTCATGAATTCTGGCTGTTCAGCATGTACGGTGGGCACCTCAGTCATTGCAGTTTCCAAATGTAAACAGATGGTGCACTCGGGAACACCAGGACGTAAAAAGCTGTTCTGTATCCTGTATGTTATAAATGAAGGAAGCTAACATGAATTGACGTACTCCTGTCGTGTAACTTTAGGCCAGTAGAGATAGAATCTGTCCTCGTGCCCTGTATTTTTTAAGAAAGTGGTGGAAGATTCTTGTGCAGTTGTCTCTATATGTGTTTCTTTTCTCTAATACTGTGTAGCACAAACTGTTCCCTCCTCATCCTTTTTTTTTTTCCTTTTTTTTTAACAAAACATACTTTCCCAGTGTCTGACCCTCTTCCCCTTCTTAGAAACCTTCTTTATTAGTTAATATTTTCCAATAACTTATTTTCGGTATGAAAATAACTTGTCCCATTCCTATGCTTCCAGTTAGAGCAACGGGATAGGATATCTTTACTTCTTTCCTTTCTTGTCCCTCCCTCTAGTTTCATACCTCTGGAGAAGCTGCTTGAGCTCAAGCTCAAGTTGTGACTTCATTAACACGATACAGAAGGCTCAGCAAAAAATCATGCAGCCCTCTGAGGAGGAAAGCGTTACATTTCCATAGTGTAGAGTGTAGGAGAATGTTAGTTCAGGTTGTGCTAGGGCATGCTGCATTTGTCTGTGTGACTAGCAGGATGCTTTGCAAATCCTCCTGTGCAACTGCATGGTGTATTTCTCCCTGTACTTCCAGTGGGTAACGTTGCACCAAATTGGATGAGCCATTCCCATTCAGAATGTCCTATTTGTTTTGCTTCATTTCCAGTGAGGACGTAATGTGATAGTAAAATTGTTCTATAAAGGGTTCTACTCTCAGTTTGTAAGGCTCAGGCAGAAGGAAATGATCAAAAACACTCGATGCTCATTATTTATTAATTGAGTTCTGGCAGAGCTTTTCTACATTCTGGCTTTTTGTTCATTTGTTTCTTTGTTTACAAACAAAAAAGAAAAGCACAGTTCACAAAAACTGAAAAGGGAAATTTGTTAACAAAGATTTCCGACAGTTAAGATGCAGCATTTTGTGGGGTTTAAGCGAAGGTTTAAGCCTTGCAGCACAGGGAGGACAGTTTGGCATGGCAGTGTCACTCTCTCTCTCTGTGTTGATATTGAAAGGAAAGAATATTTCAGACCATGAGTCTTAGATACAGTCATGCTGTGTTACCAGAAAATACTTGCACCAGTAAGTTCTGTGTTGGAGATATTTTAACGGCTGATGCCTTGCTTCTAGCTTGGACTTTCTTTTTGTAAACAAAGTCAAACAGGGATCTCTACATCTTTCTTCATGTTTCTGTCTTTCTTCCTTGTTTCTGTTCATATTCAGGTAAAGAACAACGTATTGAAGTAATTGCATCTTTCTTTACCAACTGTAGCTTCTTGATGTAGAAAGTCTCAAAGCTGTTCAGAACTCAGTCTTTTGTTCTGCAGTGAGTCCCGTGAGGACAGACCCTTCTGTAGATGCCATGGCCAGTATGGAGCTGTGTTGAAGCCTGAGGCATGAAGTTTGTTCTGATGAAAGGTCTGAAGGCTAGCTGTTTTATTTTATTTTATTTTTTTTCCCCAAGAATTTGAAATTGGCTGCATTTAGGTGATTTTTTTTTTATAGCAGTAGCCGAAGACACATTTCTGATCAGCATAACACTTTTGCCAGAATTTTATGCATACTCCACAGCCTGAAACCACTTTTATATCTCAGTGAATTAGTAACATCAACAGCAGCAGGGTAAATTTAATAGAGTCTAAGCTACCTCTTTGCATACTCTCTTTCTGCAGAATATGTGAACTTTCATTTTGCTGAAACTTTCCCCAAAAAGATCGTTCTGAGACAGATGCTCACATGGAAGTTTCTAAGTAAAATATCTGTAAACAAACTGTGGTAAGGGAAACCCAGGGTGCTGGGGGGAAGGAGTTGGACTGTGTCTGAAGTGCCACAGTTGCTCTGAAGATTTGGGCTGCTGGTCAAAAGTGCTGTCAGTAGGTGGAAGGAGCTGCAGGGTGGTATCTCCTAGAGATAACCCATTTCTCTGCCTTTCAAGCTCTTCTGCTGATCTTCTGTTGAGTGGTAGGAAAAAAATGGTCCAGACGATGCTTCTTTTTAGGTCACTTATATCTTACTATTTCTGCTCTTTTTTCCTTGTCTGCTTCTTTTACTTCACAAATTTCTTTCCTCCCTTTGAATTAGAGATGGAACTTCAACAAGCAAAATACGCAGTGAGGCCTGTCGGCCTTGTTCACATTCTAGGCCTGTCCTTATCAGTTGTGCCCCAGGGGTTATTCAGCAGTGTCCTTCCCCAGAAAAGAAGCTGCTGCTGACAGTTGCTTTGCTCTACTTTTACCCCATCAGTGACCAGAAGAGTTTTTTGAATGCTGTTTTAAATAGCAATATGCAACGTGGATTGTTTGCAATTCCTCTTGCCCAGATAAATGGCTGCAGTGGTTTATCTTGGTCAGTGCCAAAACCAGTGATGCTCTTGCTTTCCTTGGTTGTGAGTCGAGGTGCTATCTCTGGTTGTGTCCAGACCCCTTACCTCTGGGCAACCCCCAGAAATGTGGTTTCCATTGGGAGGGAGCTCTGGTGTGTCCCAGCTGGGTCTCACGGTTGGGACAAGCAGGAGCTGGGAGGTGCCATGAGGTGCACCCATGTCCACACACTGCCTGGTTGATTCTGGTGGTGAAACCTGTCGGGATGCAGAAAGCGCTTGCTTGTCTGGGCCTCCTGAGGAAAAGCAGGGCTTCAGTTTCAAGCAGTGATTTGCAGTGCAGCTAGGAGGTCAGTCAGGACACGAGTACAGCAAGAAGTACTTGCAGACACACAGGTGCCCAGCTTTCTCTGGCTCAGGGCTGGCTGCTGAAAATCACCTTTGCAGCTCCTTCCATGCTCAGCCTTCTCCAGTAGAAGCAGGGAGTAATATTTGCATACCTCCTTGGTTGTTCAGGCTAAATTAATATTTGTAGAACACACTGTGTTTCCCCCTATTGAAAGCACTGCAAGCACATTGCCATTTCTAAGCTGTTACATCCTATTCTTAAACGTTGTAAATGTACTTAACCGAGACAGACAAGACCGGCTGCATTTGTTTGGAAAAACCCTGCTTATATGAGAGAATGCATTTTTTTTACATAGGTGTTCTATTAATAGCAAAGAGGAAACTCTTATCTGTTGAAAGAGTCTTGTTCCGAAGGCTGCCTTTTCTGCTCACGTGCCATTTGTTATTTTGGTTGCAATTACACAGTAGTACACTGGGAGGGGGGGCATATCTGCAGCTTTTTCAGACTCCTTCCTGCTCGTAGAAGCCTTCTAATGCATGCTTAAATCCTCTCACAATGCTGTTCCTTAAGCTGAGAGCATAAATACAGTAGATAATTGTCTGGTAAAGCTGATTGGTATTCCCTGAATCTTGATCTTCTCCCTTGCTTGTTCACACATTATCTGCACAGAAGATATTTCTGCCGCCTTCTGAACTCTTGTTTCACACAGTCCAGAGAGACGTTAAAAATAATTATTATATAAATCTTGGCAAAACCAAATTAGAGCACTAAATGAAATCTGAAGGGGAAAAAAAAAAAAAGAAAAATTAGATCTGAAAAAATAATTAATTCGAGCTATTAAACATTCTTCTGCTCATAGATTGTCAAAATCTTCCCCAAGTGCGTGAAGAAGGGAAATTTCTTCTGAGGGTTCTGCTCACAGAGCATCTGCTGGAGATTACAGCATCGTGAAAAATAGAAGCAGCGCCGGCGTGAGCGCTGAGCTCGGCTTGCAGCAGGGCCCACGGGAACACAGCTGCACGCTCGGTGCAGGGGAACCTGGGCTGCAGCTCCTTGTGGCCTGGATTCTGCCTGCCGTGTCACGCTGCCGTAAATCCTGAGCTGCTCCATTGGAACGGAGGGAATTACTCCAGATTTATGCCAGTTTCAATGAAAAGAGGCTTTCTGCTGAATGGATCCGGGCAGCCTCTCGCCAGGTGGAAGGGAAAGAAGTGACTCAGCGTTCGGCGGTTGTTGCTGAGCGCTGGCTTTTGCCAAGTGCGGAGTCACCGGTTTTGTTGGTTTTTTTCCTCCTTTCTCCCCCATGCCTCATCTCTTTCTTTTTTCTTTTTTCTTTTTCTTTTTTTTTTTTCCTGAGTTAGTGGCTTCTTTGTGCACCCTGCAGAGAAGAGGAACTGATTCTCAGTGGAGAAAGGGTTGTCCTGGGGGCTGGCCTGGGCCCTCATTCTGGGTGCTGGGGAGCCCCTTGCTAGAAGCAATCCTTCCTTGCCCTCAGTGAGCACAGTACTGACTTCTCCTCCTCAGCCCTAGGGATAGCATTTCTGCAGAGCTGGCCCCCTGGTCCTGCTGTGCAGCAGTAAGTCTCCAATGTCAGCAGTGGTTCCTCCATGCAGGAGCAAAGCGAGGTGCGGCTTGGAGGGTGACACCAGGTGGAGCTTCACCTGTGAACTGTGAGCTGTGGCCTTGCAGGATGCATTGGGGAGCACCGGCCAGCACGTGTAGCTGTGGTAGTGTACTTACCTGTGCCTACTGGCTAACAAGCCTCACAGGGCAAATGCATGCAGCCAGGTGAGATTTGAGGGCTCCGTGGCAGGGCACTCCAACAATGGTGTGTATCTGCACTTGACAGAGAGGCAAAGGAAGGGAGAGGAGAAAAATCATAGTGAGGTTTTAGGGCTGTGTGCCTCTGAGTAAATATTGGGGTTTATTTTGGAATGCCCAGCAAGAGGACTCCAAGTTTAGAAATGATGTCAAGTTATTGGACAGAAAAACAGGATTTAAGAATGCTAACTGAGGAAGACAATAGCTTACTTTGAAAAACATGGGCTGATGAACTGAAGCTCCCTGAACGTTTCAGCCCATCTGTCTTGTTAGTTTCTGTGTCTTAATCACGGATTTCTTGAAGTGTCTAATTTTCTTTTTTTAGCTTTCTGTCTTCCTCTTGTACAAAAGTTAAGGCAGGGAAATCATCTGAGCTGGATTTACTTTTGCATCAGAAGGAAAAGCAGGCTATAAAAAGAAATGAGTGGTGTGCGGGCATGTGTGCTGGGAAAGCAGGTTTGGGGGCAGAATTTCCCCCCCGGGCTTCTGCTGCTGCGGTGCTTATTGGGACAGATTGGTAGTGCAACTGCAGACGCGTTCCCACTTGTGTCCTGGCAGAGGAGAAGCAGAAGTGCACTGATAGAAACGTGCCCTGAAGTCAGAGAGTTGTGATGGCTGCCGGGGAAAGCGGCGTGCCTGCAGGCTGCTCCTGTCTGCGTCCATCAGCAGTCGGGGGGCCCGGTGGGTTTTTAGCGACGGTGGAAATTTTTGCCGAAAACCCGAGCGCAAATAAGGCCATGCACATTTGCAGTGTGTACTATGCGGGAGACACTGATTGACAGTAATTAGGAGTGGGTGGTGTGAAAGTGTAAAAATAAAATTCCTTTCTGCCGGCTTTACTATTAGCGGCGAAGCGCGTGATGTAACGCGCAGCGCGTGTGAGCCAGCGTGCGTGGCGGGGAGGGCCTCTGCTCACACCCAGCACAACGGTGGGAGTGAAGCACGGCAGGTCAGAGCGTCAGCGGCTCTGGTTTGAGGCTGCAGGCTCAGGAGCTGCTCGCCAAAAGGCGCTTCAGAACTGTCGCTTTGCAGGTTTGAGTTCAGAGCAAAGGCACGGCGCTGCAGAACGCAGCTTGCAGCCTCCGCCTCGTGCTGTGTTACGGGCTGTGCTGAGAAGTGACCGGGAGAGATGGTTCTCTTTTAGGAGCTAAAAATGTAAGGGAGCTGCTTAGCAAGTTGGTACAAGTGTTTGGTAATTCCTGCACCCATGTGTTCTGAGAGTGAGAGGCAATAAATGAATTCCACTGTGTTAGTGACTCGTGAAGCGTGTTATCGGCCTTCTCTGAAATTGATGGGCAATCATCTCTGCTAGTTGAGAAACGTATTCCTTGCATTTTAGCTGTGTTACAGTATCAGAGCTCCACAAGTACTACCTGTGAGATGCCCTCAGTACCTGCCTTACTTATGTGGGTGACGCTGCCGGAGGATTATCTGCAGAGCTCTTAGCAGCTGTGTGCCCAACCTGGCTCTTACGTTTATCCTTCATACAGGGAAGTCCAGACCACGGCTGCATTCTCAGCTAGTCCTGACCAGCCTGATTTCCCCGGTCGTTGACCCGAGTTACACCCGTGCAGGATGTGTTCCCAGTGCTCAGAACCTCTCATTCCAAACTGCATGTTCGTATTTGACCTTCACTGATGGTAACTAAAGGACAAAACCCTTTCTTAAAGTTCTGTCACATCTCCGAAATTATGTGCATTACCAATTTATGCTTAAGTGAAATCTAAACCTGGTATCAGAACCTTTTTTTTTATTGCTGCACAGTGTTTTAACAGAAATGTGTTGCTAGTCTAATTATTTCCTAGCAGAAAACAATCCCTTGATGACATATGTGCTGGAGACAACTGGGCTGTCTTCTCCAGCCTGCAACATGACGTGGCAGCAATTGGTGCTGTGCCCGAGATCCAGACACAGAACTGTCACTTAGGGCTTCTCCTTAAAAGTATTTTTTTAGTACACTTGAAGTTTTAGTACTTGAAGTGTACTCGGTGTGTTGGATGGTCCATCTGCTCATGAAGGGCTTCTTCTCCTTCTAGCAGGAACGCACCAAAGCTGACATGCTGGCTTGCACCAGGCCTTGCTAATGAGAGTGATGTACTTTAGCATAATGGTAGGTCAGAACTGCTTCCAAAAAATAAAAGTAAAAGGGGTTTTGCTAGTTCTGATCCCGCCCCTAGCAGGATGGTGTTCCAGGTGCTTGAGTTAACTGCAGAAGTGTGAAAAGCAGTTCACAGGTACACAAACACCGGTGTTGCCCCTGCATGGGACAAGACGCTGTGATTTAGTTGAGGCAACCATGGGGAGATTTGATTTCTGGTTTTTGGTTTTGTGAGTGTAACAATTTGCTTGTGTTCGAAAGGGTTAAGGAGAGAGAAGTTCCCGGTTAAAGCTGCAGTGATGTGCACAGAATGCATGGCATATCTGGTGTCAAAGAAGTCACTTGTAATCACATATGTGTAGATAAAAATATACAGAGTTTTGAGCGGTGCTTTTTTCTTCCTGGCTGTAATTGCGATGTTCCTGCCAGTTAATCACAAGTTAGTTTCACGGCTGAGAGCGGTTGTTGGGTGGTTGGTTGGGTGTTTTTTTTTTTGCTATAAACCCCAACACAGTGAATTGAACAAAGATACACGAAATGTAAAGAAAAAGCAAAACAAACCACCAACCCCGGAAAGCAGAAGGACCACGTTTGAAGACATCCCTGGTCTGCTTCGTGTTTGAAGCGTTGTTTAAGGCCCAGTCCTGCAGCAAGGAGCATTCATGGCAGAGCTCCTGGGAGCTTTAAGGGATGGATTTAGCATCTTACGGATGAGGTCTCTGGTGACTGAAACCCTTGTAGCATTAACACCTCCTCTGGGGACTGCAACCACTGCAGGCAGCGCTGGGAGTATGGCGCAGGGTTCTCACATCAGTACTATAAAAAGCACAAGTTCCAGACATGGGTTTTCATGCACATAAAGACCACTTTACACTCTGGAAACAACTTGGAACAGATATAAGCTGTCTAATTAATATAGCCTTTGTGCACTTTTCACACTGATCGGTATCTAAATACCAATATCTAAATGTAAACCAGTAAAACCGGTGTGGGAAAACACTGTGCAGGTACATGTCTGCCAGTGATGGGGTAGCGATTTGTGAGCTTGAATTAGTTGGGCTGGCACATGCAATTTGTTCAGTTTTGTGGGGGCTGGGCAGTTAGTGGGTAAGCAGGAGGGAAATCCTCCAGCAGATACATTTTAGGGTGGTTGTTAGAGAACGTACTCGTATTAAAACTTGTGGAGGAAAAAGGAAAAAATCATCTCACGATCCTCTACAACACGTCCTTTAAAACCAGAGCCTGTGTTTCACTACGGTTCTTTGGTTGTCAGCTTGTTTTTCAGTTCCCTGTTATAAAACAGAACATTAAATTATTTTTAACACAATGTATGGGGATGCTGCTTAAAATAGTTTTTAATCAGCTAGACCTAGTCGTGGCTGCGTTGGTAGGTGCTTTCCTATTAGTGTTTATAGAACAAAACAGTGTTTGCACAGTTGAAATGCTTTTCATGTCAGTGCTCATCACATTTATTTGCAGGCTGAGAAAACGGAACATCAGATTTCATCTCAAAACTATTCCCTTTTCTGATGGTCATTGATTGTCTTTCAGAAACACGGTGGTACTGCAGCGTTAGGGTAACTACAGCCATAACATTGAAATAGAGCTCCTATTGTTATTTTTGGAATGTGCCTGAAACAGTGATTTTTTTCAAGTGGAATTTTAGGCAGAGTTTGAATTGTATGTTAACTTCAATGCTTCTCCATCTCTTCAATGCTTCCAGCTCTCGGGGTCTGTTTGCTGGACAGCATAGTGCAGCAGGTCAGGCTTTGCTTTCCAGGGACTGCCTCTGGAGGCTGCATGTGGCACACTGACACCTGCCTGGGCACCTCAGTGGCGACACGGGGGCTCCTCCATCATTTGGATGGCAAAATCAACCCCAGAGCTGGGCTCTCGGCAGGGAGCTGAGTCTGCATCTCTCATGGAGCCCTGGAAATGCATCGTCCTTCCTCTGTGCTGCACCCTGGGGTGGGTTTCAAACACTGAATGAAGGCTGTAGGCTCGCTCTTGGTGCCATCAGCTCGCAGTGAAGCTTATTCCATCAAGAGAGGATGCTGACACAATTGGTCCAGGAAGTTTTCTTTGCTGGTGATCTATAAGCCAGCAATGTTTCCCTGTGGATGGGATGTTTTTCTCTGTGTGCATCAGTGATGCTGCGGTGGGTGGGTTGGCTTTTTCAGGCTGGAATTCGGAGCTGTGCTTTTCATTTCTCACTCACCCTTAAATAGTAAACCAGTGTTTTGTAATACCAGGATTTTCAAATCCTGTGATCACTGTGGTTGCCAAATGATTGTTTATTGGGAGTAGAGGTTTTTCACTGCACAATCTTAGTGCTTAATCAGAGGGAATAGCGCTTCAGGGTTTTGGTTTTTTTTTCTAATAGAAAAGAAAATGTGAAGAGCTTGACGTTCCATGGCACACATAAATTGTTGAAAGTCAAAAGGCCATTTTCTTCAAGGCAGTGCATAATGATGTCATTTGTTATTATGTGGTCTGCACAGGCTACTTACTCTCAAGACGTGTAGGATTTCTTCCTCTCTAATGTTTCTGCATCAGTGTAATAGATCTGAATACTCCATAGATATTTGGCCATCTGGTTCTCTTAATTCCACTGAATTTACCAGAAGTTAAAGTAATGTATAATGCCTACTAAATATAGCTCTTTTTCCATGAGTGAAAATTGAAACACTCCGTAGAAGATTCTGATTATCCGTAGTTTTCCTTTGTTGCATTCTGAATATTCTTAGGAAGAGTAAATCCTCGCCCTCTTAGTGCATGTATGCAGTTATGCAATTTCCCTTCTTTTGTTGTCATCTCAGGATCCAGATGTTCTCCAGCTCTGTAAATGAAGTAGAGGTGTTTGAGACCTTTTTTGTTCTCCGGGTTATAGTAAAAATGAAGAACTTAAAATGCCTTAGGTGGAAAGAAAGGCAGTTGAAAAAGAAAGTGAACCTGCTGGGAGGAATAATTTAAAATAGAAATTTGAGGCAGTTCCGTAATAAATCCCAAATGTAATAAAGCTCCCCGTGATCGATGTCTGATTGTGAAGTTGGATATTTAGCTTGGAGCCTTATGCTGGCATGGTGTCCTGTCACTGGGGTGTGTGTGCTTACTGAGGTCAGAGCACCCTCAGGGCTGCAGCAGGACTGTGGGCTGGCTTGGGGTGCTCAGGGCTGGCAGCCAGTCTGAATGGTGGGTATTAATGCAAAGATTTCCTTGGAGCCACGTGGAAAAAGAGTGATAGTAATAATAACAAGTGGCTAACACTGGGTGCAGTGGGCATTGCTTTTGTTTTGCCAGCCAAATAAATGCATCAGGAAGGCAGTGAGGGGCTGAGAGGAGCTGTGATGGGTAGAGCTCAGCATTGTGCTGGGTTAGCACCTGGTCAGGGCTAAGCTCCAGCCTGAAACTGATGGCATTTGTCTTTAGAAATCAAAGTCTTTAGAAATCGGTGTAAAGTAGAAAAAACAGGCAAGGATGGTGGAGTTCTGTCTGATCCCTTTCCAGAAGTTCAGTGTGTGGCAGGCCTGATCTCTCAAGAGAGGACAAACATTGATGATGTCTACTAGAAATGTTCCTATTTCAAACTGTATTTCTTTTCTTCTTTTTTAAGGAACAGGTCATTCTGCTTAAGAATGTAATGAACCCAAACTTGCCATATATTTTGGAGTGCGGCATTTCTTGTGTAGTTACTAAAAAAAAAAAAAAGGAAAACAAAGCAGCCCCAAGTCTTTAAAATCCTTGATTAAAAAAAGCCAGAGGCTTAAATCCTGTTGCAGTCCAGTCGGCACTATTGGAGCCCCAAGGCAGTGCCACAGGGTGGTATTGTAGGGTTTGGAGGGTTACAGCTTTACATTAGGTTGTTACAGGGATTGATAAGCACCTGCATGCATTACAATTTGCTTTATATTAATGATCAGGCACACAAATAATGTGGGAAATAAGTGCAGTTTGCTTGGGCATTCTGCTTTCATGTGGCTGCAATCTTTATAACCCAGACTTTTCCTGCTGAAGCTCTTCTTGCTGCAGAGACAGCTTTCTTCAGCACAGACCCATGTGTGCTCAGTACCAGCCTAGGAACCACAGGCTCGTGAGTGCTCCCTATCTGCCTGAAACCTGCATTTTGTTTTTCACACATCCACGCATGTGTGGGAGTGCATCTACAAGGACGAGCAGAGTGGGCCTGCTTGCACTGCT
>JAPSGF010000030.1:5491649-5587388 GCA_035772895.1 Perdix hodgsoniae | reverse complement strand
TGTGTGTGTGTGTGTGTGTGTGTGTGTGTGTGTGTGTGTGTGTGTGAAGCAGCACAAGAAAGCTCCTAGGTTGTCCGTATCTCTGAGAAAGGGAAGGTTACTACAGTGTGGGGATGGGGAAGAAAGGGAATAAAAGATGAAAATATTTCAAGGGTGGCAGAGCTATTGACCCTTTCAAACCTCGGTATGAGTCAGTTCTTAAAGGAGTCTGCAGCTGCTTCGGTAGGGATGTGCAGCTCAAGCTGTGGATTTCTACTCTGTAGAAAGTCTTGTTACTATTTAATGAAATGAAAAGGCTTCAAGTTGCGACTGGTTCAAAAGTTTTTCTTCCACAATCCCACGTGAGATTTTTTGGTTTGTTCTCTGTCCTCTGATGCCAGTTTCTAAAAGTTTGCTGTGGTAAATCAGCGTGTTAAAGAGCATGGTTTGCCCTTAGAACAAGGAGCAAGGAACAAGCCCTTGGCCAGGCAGCGTTTGTCTGCATTCAGTGAGATGGGAGGGAGGAAAGAAGGCAAACTTGGTGCTGCAAAATGTTGCTGGGCAGTTAAGTCATAAAGTTCCCATGAACCTGAACGTAGTGTGCTGAGGCTGTGCGTGCTGGCAGAGTCCCTGAGCGTGGCTGTCAGATGGCCTCATTCATCCCGTGCAGTCCAGTGTGCTTTGTGAACTTGCCATGGCGTTGTCATATCACGGTACAATACTTTCTGCAGTGGAGGCAGGAGCTGAAGCAGTGCCTTATTCAGAAAGTCTCCCTTCTTGAAGGGAGGTGATGACTTGGAGATGATTTTTGACTGACAGTTGTAGTGCAGTTTGCATCTATATTTTCGATGTCTATAAAACGTGTTACAATGATGATTCTTAAAAAAAAACCAAAACCACAAAACCAACAAATCTTATTCCTGCCCTAGAATTTTCCTTGTTATCTGTTTTTAGATCCTGTTGTGTTGGCAGCACGGTAAAAGCTATAGCTGGCACCCACATCATGCAGTGCTAGGCTTCATGTAAAAATACACGAGAGTGAATGTAGGCAGGGCCGTAGCCTCTGCAGTTGCTCTATTTGTAGCACAGCTCCTTCATATTTCATTTACGGTATTTGGACAGATTTTAACAAACCTGGCTCAGGGTCTGAAGTGCCAACCGGCTTCATATGAAAGCGCTTGGTATATTGTGAGAGGAACTTGCTTATGCTGCACAAGTTAAGTATAGCTAGCTTCTTTGTTTGACTGACATAAAGAAAAGGTATTTGGAAAGTACTTGAAAAATCCACAGATTTCTATTCTGTGTCAAAATGCAGTATTTCCAAATCTCACCATGAAAGCATACATCCATAAATATTCTGTCTTCTAGGGGGTACCTGTAACCTGAAGGCCAACATGACTGGTTGATTTGAATCTTTGTAGGTGCTGGAGTACAATGCCAATCCGTGGACGTGATCTGTCCACCTCTACTGGGAGCAGAGGGCCCACCATTGTGGGTGCTCAAGAGTGTTGAAGTTCTTTGGGGGAAGGCAAATCAGTCATCAACCCCATGTCCTTCTGACTAGGGCAGCAATGTTTTAAGAAATAATCTGGGTTTTATTTTTCCTAAACGCTTGACTTGAAATAATAGAGAAAATTAAAATGGAAAATCAAAGCTATTATAAAATAAAAGCTGTTGGAAATGATTTTTAACTACATATTCAAGCTTATCACAAATAAGGCATGCTTGTTTCTTTGTTGCTTTGCTTTAGAGACGCTGGAGCTGGTTTGTTTACCGAGACTGCAGGACGTGTAGACACTGATCAGAACAGCAGAAAGTAGAGGACTAATAATGGTGGTAGAAACACCACTTGCCTTCTTATTAAGTGAAAACTGGCTTCCAGAGTCTTGATTTGACTTGCTTCAGTTATTTAATCTAGCTTGCCCAGCCTCTGTCCTTAAAGCATTTGTTCCTCTTCGTGATGCAAAGAATATTTTTTTTCTTTTTCTTTTTTTTTTCTGAAACACTGTATTGGTTTGGATAATAACCCTTTTTTTCCATTTTTTTTTTTTTTCCCAACACATGGAATAGTTTCAGATTGAGGCTTGGCCCTCACTAATTGGAGTTTTAGGAAGCAGAAAAAGTGAATGCTAACAGAGTGCCTTCAAATAAATCACAATTAATTGCACGTAGAAATGCGCTGAGTTCATTTGTATATGCTTAACAAGTCTTTACTGACTGCTACCACCAGTTCTTGCTGTTCAAGAGTAAAACGGAGTAAGTGTAGCATCAATCTCTGTTTGAATATACAATTGAACTTACATCTGGTCCTGCTTCCTCTGCTCGGAAGCACCAGCATCAGGTCTGCTGAAGTCTGCCTTGGGCAGCAGGAAGGTGCCATTGCTGAGCTGTGTACAGCACAGGCACAGCTCTCGTTCCCCAGTGACAGTGGGCACCAAATTCTGTTTCTGGAAGGAAGATTCTGCTTTATTTGCCTTCATTTCTGTACTTAGTGCAGGTAGACCTTTTTCTATCCTCTACCCATTGCGCCAAAGACCTTTGCAGTGGTACATGGTCATATTTGAGCTTTTCCTTGCCATTAGTGCAGCCTGCATGGCACAGCTTTCTGTGTGGTTGAACACATTTGCAATATTTCTGCCTGGGTCCCATCATATTTGGGACTTTGGGATGGCCTGCTCATTTTGCAAGGCAAGTTGTTGCTCATGGCAGCCCCTGTGCAGTCCTGCTTTCTCCAGGGCCTGTCCATCAGAGAAGCAGAAGGTGCTCATTTGGAGGGTGAGGGAAAAAAGGGTGAAGAGAATAATTTCCACACTCCAAGCTGCCGTCACTGAATGCACCTGCTGCATCAGCTGTCACTTGAGCTTTTATGCCACTTTGCTGCTCATTGTCTTCATCAGTGTGTTCAGCATTTGGAGATGAAGGTTGGCTGCAGCGAGGACGTGCAGTACGATGAAACCCTCATTAAGTGTGGCTGCCAGAAAAGCATGCATCCCCAACCTCAGTGAAAAAAGACAGGCTGAGAGAGCTGGGGCTGTTCAGCCTGGAGAAGAGAAGGCTGCAAGGTGACCTGATAGCATCTAGTATCTAAAGGGGGCTACGGGATAGAAGGGGACAGACTTGAGCAGGGTCTTTAGTATTAGAACAATGGAAAATGGTTTCAAGCTTAAAGAGGGTAGATTTAGGTTAGACATAAGGAGAAGTCTTGTACAGTGAAGGTAGTGAGGCTCTGGAACAGGTTGCCCAGTGATGTGGTGGATGCCCTTGGAGACTTACAAGGTGAGGTTGGATAAGGCGCAGGGCAACCTGATGTAGCTGTGCATGTCCCTGCTTATTGCAAGGGAGTTGGACTAGATGGCCTTTAAAGGTCCCTTCCAACTCCAAAGATTCTATGGTTCTATAAGGAAGTGTTCTCTGAGGACCGTCGCTCTGGCTTTTGTGTCCTGTGAAGCATCTCTTTAACCAAAGTCTGTGGTTAAGAAAGGCAGCTTCTGCAGCTGTGTCATACATACTTCACAGCTAAAGAAGGAGAGCAGGTTGCCCAGAGAATCAGTGGATGTTCCATTCCTGGAGGCATTCAGAGCCAAGTTAGAAGGGTCCCTTCACAGCCTGATCTACTGGCAGGTGTCGTTGCCCACGTCAGGGGCATTGTAATTAATGATCTCTAAGGTCCCATCTCAACTCAACCCATCCTGTCATGATTCTATGAGAAGAGCTTTCCTCTATCATCTTGGTGTAGCTGAGGCCAAGAAACCCTGTATTCTGTACACTTACAGTGGTGCTGCCAACTTACAGTCTCATATAGGGGCATTTCCCTTTATCACTCTGTGCTTCTTTTTCTCTTATGTTGTGGGGCTTTCCCACTTTTCCTTTATATATGGAAAGGCTTCTTGTGAGAATATCCTGCCTGTAGTGGGGGCTGGAAATTTATGATCCTTAGGGTCGCTTCCAACCCAAGCCATTCTATGATTCTATGAATCAGCTAGTATGCTGAGGAAGGTGTCTTCTTTCTGAAATCATGTAATAACAAGGCCCTGGGAGCCTGATGCTTATCTGGACAAGAAGGGCTGTCGACCCATCTGTCCCCAAAACTGATTCTAGTTAGCTTTTATAAACTTAATCTCTGCCTTTGATAATGGCATTTTTTGTGTCTCACCTTCTGGAAGAAAGAAAAGCAAAGGTGATGCTTTGTTCTTTTATCAGCACCACACCATAGATTCATGCTACTTTGTTGTTGTTGTTTTTACTGGGAAAAAGAAAAAGCAACCACCACCCTATGTTACTAAAATCAGATTACCATCTAGGAGAAAGAGCAGCAGGATGGATACCCACAGTGTCTGGGAGAGAAGCGGGAAAGCCAAGAAGCTTGGAAAAGAGCAACAGGTTGAGGGATTGGCTGGGAAGGTACAGGAGATGGGAGGAACTGTGGGAGACTGAGTACAGGATGTCTGAAAACATTGGAGAGAAGGGAGTGAGAGGGAAGAGTGGAAACTGAGTGTACCAGCAGGTGCTGGCAGCGGGATGAGAAATAGGAGGCTCCTTGTATATCATACTTCAGCAGTGTAGAAGACTGGAATTTATTATTGTAGATGGGCTTGTAAAAGTTCAGACTTTAGTATCTTGCCTCTGGGAGATGAGTGGCTACAGAATGAGGAGTTCAGCCCTAAGAGACATAAGCCAGCTGTTACAAAGCCCTCCTCTTCTGTGCCTATTACTCAGTGAAGGAGTTGCAAAGCAATGGGAACATCCAGTGACAGATGGGATTCCTGTCCTAACTGTTGTCCCATCCCATCCTATTCAGTTTTCATAGACTCAGCTAGCTAGTGCTCCAGCAGTGAAACACAAATACTGTCATTCTTGCTGCTGGGAAACATGGTGGTGTTTTAAAAAGGGTTTGAAAGAAATCCAGCGGTGAGATTCTTCAGATTGAGGGTTGGATTTTTACTTCATTCCTTATCTAGATTTCCAGTTTATTCTTCCGTGCTCATGTAGACTGTCTTCTTTAGGTGAACACAGAACCTCCAAGAAAAAAGAAAAAGAATTTTTAATATCCATTCTTTTTGTCTTTCATTTTCATAAATTATCAAACTGGTTTACTGGAGGGATGTTTTAAGATTTATTTTTTTTTTCATAGATTTTGTCATGATATCTGTGAGTAAAGTTGCTCACTAATAATTAAGGTGTAATTTTTCTTAACCGTGTTGTGCTTCATTTTGTGGTGCTGTAGATCCATCTCCGTCCAGCCTTTCTCATCTAACAACTTTGCCTGAAATCCAGCTTTATTTAATTTCAGCTGCGACTTTTTTGCATTGCTGTTCTAATCTTAGCTGTTTCCAAAAGAAAGGCGAATCATAGAAGCTGACGCTTGGGAGATACAAACGTGCAGATCATGATACCAATTTGCTTTTCACAGTCAGGCACAATAAACTACTTCTGGTTGCAGGTGAGATTTGCTGCGCTGACGTTTCCTCCTCCACAGAATGCAGCTGGGTTCTGAGGCTGTGACAGAGAGCTAGCAGTCATGAAACCGAAGCAGCATTTAACTTTTTATTTCACTTCATATTTATCAGCTTGATAAGCGACGCGGTAAGCTGTGTGGATGGGTTATTATCGTGTTGGATTTTAAGTTCCTCTTACCTGTGGAGAATGTGCACTTAACTTTGTGCTGAGCTTTCTGTGCGGCGTATTACAGTCCAAAAAAATACAAGAGCCCAGAATCCTACAGGCCTTGCTTTTTCAGAATTCCTCATGTGGAAAATATAGAAGAGCTTTTCTGTATAGGGAATGAGAAAGGAAGTCTCTTGAGTTGACTCCATTTTTAACAAAGCGGATTTTATTTTTTATGGCCTGAATCAGTAATAGATTACTGCAGTCTCATTCCATCTTAATTTCATCAGTCAATAGAGTTATTTCAGCAGAAAACTGACACAGGGGATGGTAGGCTTAGCCTCTCTGTGTGTAATTATTCTCTAGTCTGCAAAGGTAAAAAGTACCTCCTGGACACCAGCAGTGCTTCCCTATTAAATCTGCTGTAAGTGTGACACGAGGAAGGCATTGAACACTTTGAACTGCAAGTACTTTCAAAAACAAACAAACAACTCCGAAAGTAATTTTTTGTTACTGCAGATACACCAAGGATTTATAACAAGAGAAAGGGACTAATGCCCTTACCCTGTAATGAGCCCCGCCGAGGCAGCCCTTGCATCACAAGTTACTCCAAAGGATATGCTTTCCCTTCTTCTTGTTGCGGAGTATACAAAAGCAGGTCCCACCAGGAGAACACAGTTATTATTAACTACCTTGCTCTAAACTGGCATAAAATAATCTCCTCTCTGAGATGAGCTCCTTGTGGTCGTTTTTCTGATGCTATGATTATTCTACTCTGGTTAAAGACGACTGCTGTGTGTTTGTGTTTATATAGGCAGAAGGCTGAGCAATGTGCAGTACTGTGTGTATCTGACAGTGGAGTTCTGCCTGGGGACAAGGAAGTGATCTGTCCTTAAGGTTATGGAATATCTGATGATTTAAAAATCAGATTTTAAAATGGCCGGATAAGTTCTTGCCCTTGCAGGCATTTCAGGACGTGCAGCCACAGCACATATACTTGCAATTTTCAACATTTGACTTACGATTTAGAAACCTCATATAATTTCCATGCTGGTGGTAGAGCTGGTGCTTGCATTTCACAGAGGTGTCTGTTAAAGGCAGAGCTATTGAATCTTGTTAGCCGTAGCTTGATTTCCAGAGCAGGCAAGTTGCCTGCAACCCTTCATGCTACTTCAGTGGGCTTCTGGGTGTACAGAGCACTGCTGTGAAGGAGGCTGGCTGTGTAGGTCCTGAAGTATGGATTGATACCTAATTTAGTGTATCCGGGGGTGAAAATGTCAGCTTGGTGTTCTCTCTCCCAGGGGCTCCTATTCCCTGTGTTGCTCTTTGTATTTGAGAAAGAAACTGTCATTTGCAGTATGCCTGTGCAGGAGCCAAGTAGGTCAGTGCCTCCAGGTATTACTGTACATTATAGCTTCCCCAGTGTTCAAGTTATCACCTTTTACTGAATCTTACTCTGAGTGTTCTTGCTGAAACCTTTTAGTGGAGTTCTTCTTGGTCTACCCTAGTCCCGATAACTGCTCAAAAGCCTGGATGAGCAAAGGTGGGTAGAGCAGGCTCCATCTCTTGAACAGTCCCCCATGAGATGGCAATTCATGGCAATGAAGGAGTTGCCTTTTTGTGAAGACCTCGCCCAGAAGAGGCACAATTGCAAACAGCCAAAAGGCAGACTGTGGGCCCACGCTGCTCATTGACCTTTTCTGCTCTGGGCTGATGAGTAGTTCAGTTTAGCTACCCTCTCCTTCCTGAGCCTCTTTTGCTCAGTTTCACTCACGAGTGGCTTATCTTTACCCTCTTTTTTCCCCAGACCTTCACCCACTCGTCTTCAGCTGATCTCTCCCTCTCTGAATGTGTCATCTCAAGTTATGCTCCCAAGCCAGCTGCAGGGGAATGAAGGACCCAACATCTGTCTGCTTGCACATCTCCCACTGACACACTGTAGCTTGCCGTCTGCATCTGCCAGATCTGTTTCAAGGCAAAGGGAACTAAAATAGCTTAAAAGGCTTATCACTGTTGAAGGTGAACACGTGACTGCCTTAAACTGAACCGGCACCAAAAGCTTGCAGAAATAACATGTGGTCTGCTGCCATCTGCTTACACCTTTCTCTTCCACCCTCCGTTGCTCTTGACACTTCAGGCTGCTGCAAGCTCTTCAAACCAAAAGCTGTTGTCGTCTTGTGTCTTTGCAAAGGGTATGCTGCTGTGGCACCTTCTCCACCCCATCTCACACAGCTTTCCGTTCCCACTGTAACACTAGCAATAGTAATAGAGTTGATAGTTTTATAATGTGGTCTTAATGGGGATGTGGCTTGGACCAAACAGTTTCATTTTGTGCTATCTGCCCAGTTGTGACTCATCCCTAACGTGAATTAGTTGACAACACTCAGATCTCAGGTATCAATCGATGATGTAAGTGCCCTATAGTAGAACAGATGATGTAATTCTTACCGAGTTACTAAAGACAGTGACCTTGAGATGGATCAGATGGCTGAGCAGCATAGATGGGTCACTGATTACAGAATGTCCTTGTTTTAAAACTATATTGTCATCTGGTAATTTTTGGAGAGGAATAACACCAGTGTGTCACAAAAGTTACAGCATTTATTGACTTTTACCAGTATTTATGTGCTCTTGTTTTGACAGGTGACTTTTTGATGCTTTTGCTGCCTTGTTGCTTCGGCTGTCGCCAACAATTTAAGTTGGGGTAGCGTAATAATTGACTTTAGTGAGCCCAAGCAAAATGTTTTCTCTAGCAACAAGTCACAAATTAAAAAAAACAACAAAAAAGAAGCAAAATAGAAGTGGATGTGATGTGAAAAATTCTGATACATGGAAGAAAAACGTATGCCAATGGGAAAATCTGCCCCTTCCCCACCCCAAACTACAGGTGGCTTGCATATGCATTAGAATAAGAGGTAGAATTGCTTTTCATTTAAATAATTAATTAAAAAATGTATGATAAGCATCAGCTGTAGCTTTTGCTTTTAGATAAACAGTAGGCAGAACTTGAGAAAGGTCATCGAGAAGAAATGAAAGGAAACCATTTGTGCCATGATTTCTAATAACATGGCTAAGAAAAAAACATTTTTATCTCGGTGGAAAGAGGGTCTGAGACACCCCAGCGCAAACATCAGCTGCAATAAACAAAGATCCCCAAAAAAAGGAATAGAGATTTGAAAAGGCAAATGGTTGAAGAGCTTGTTTTGGTTTCTGTCTCCTTCTTGATAACTAATGCATTTTGGGCCTTGCATTTGCTGTTTAGTGTCAGGATTTTTTGTTTTTCTCTCCTTAGTATACTGGCACACTTGTAAGAGAAGTATTAAACTTAGGAACCTGCCAAAGGCTTCACTTCAAGCAGATCCTTACTGCAAGCGGTGGAAGAAGTTAATCATTTGCATGAATTTCTGACCTTGTAAAGACTATGAAAGATTGATCTGCTTAATTAACTACTGCACTGAACTGATCTAGGAAATCATAGAGACATAGATAGCTCAGGAGGATTCTGTATTTTCCACTTTCGTTGTGTGTGTGTGGCAGAAGGTTCTCGGATAGCTTGTTGTTTGAAACTTAGTGAATGATACGGACTGGAATTTCTCTTCTTGAATTCTATGAATACGCACTTTTAATTGTTGAAATGCATTCCCCTATCTTGTGGATTTTTCAGATCTTCTGTTCTAGTACAGTGTTTGCCTGTGGATATTGCTGCTTGATGCCTGAAAGATTCCTAATGTACACAATTTTATAGTCTGTTAAAAGCAGTTAAGATGTAAAGTTCTTTATGTACAACGGGCATGGTGCATTGAAGTTGTTCAATCTGTGTCTTAGTGAGAATTAACTTCTTTGGGAGTCGGGGGATCCTGTTGATTTCTTCACTAAGTTGTAGGCTGAGCATCCGAGTGCTCCGCTCTCCTTTATGTTTTTATTCCCATGTCCATGCATGAATTAAGCAACTGTTGTTATCCCTGTTTAGCAGTGAGATGCAGAAAGGCTGAAGGACAAGTTCAGAAATACATAAGAGCTTGGTAATACTGTTCTTTGACTTCAGTTTCCAAAATCCTGAGCAACTTTTCTGTCTCAAAGAACACCCTTCCATTTGAATGCTTCCTCAGTGCTTTTGTTTTGTACCAATGTCATTCAGCTGCTCTCTCCACTCTCATTTTTACAGCATGATCACAGCTCAGTTACCTCAGCTATCTCACATCCTAGACCAGCAGGATTTATGCACTCCAGGACAGTGGCATGTCACTGAATGGTTTCTACCTCTAAATTACTGCTTCAGAGAGTGAAGTTTGCTGTAGTGCTGAAGAACAGACTTCAGTCTGTGTGTCAGCTCATAAAGTCCACTCTCCTAACTTGCAGCCTACCCTATGCATTTCTTTTCTAGGTTGAATTGCTTTGTTATTTAAAAAAAAAAAAGAAGAAAAAAGGAAAGAAAAAAAATCTGATAATTCCTTTTTATTTTCTCCTTCTTCCTCTGTAAACTGCTGTCTCGCTTTCCCAGTTTGAATAACAGTTGTAAAAGGAGACTCAGACCTTCAGACAGTCCTTTTTTTTAACTATTTCCTTGCTGGGATGTCATGCAAAAAAACAAAACCTGAAGCAATAGTATGCATAACAAACATAAGCCATTTGTCCTAGACTTCTCTCCTAATGACAAGGAGACTGAGATATTATTACATACCTGCCTCAGCCAGTGACATTTTGAAGTGCCCTGATGCAGAAAGGCGTAGAAGTTATGTGGGAGGGTATCCAAAACCCATGTGAATCAGAATTAACTCCAGTACACCCCATGAAACTGGTGAGGCCATACACATATATGGCTTGTGACCTGAAAAGCTACTCTTTTTCAAAAAATAAATGTATCTCTGGACTTGCTTTGCTCTTCCTTGTCGCAGTTTGGCTTGGAAGTGAGAGGATCAGAGAATCATAGAATGGCCTGGGTTGAAAAGGACCTTAAAGATCATCTGGTTTCAACCTTGCTGCTGTGGGCAGGGTCGCCAACCACCAGACCAGGCTGCCCAGAGCCACATCCAGCCACCACGAGGCTGTTTGTTGGAACACTCTTAGTTTGGTTTAGTTTCATTTCACCTCCAATGGGAGGAAAGATTCATTTTTCCTTGCTTCTTTGGTTGTGCCTGCTTCCTTAGGGTTACCAGGAAAGCCTGGCCTGCACTGCATGCATTTTGACTCTTCCCCCTGTAAATTTACCTGTCCAGCAGAGGAAAAAGTTCTGCTTGGACTGCATAGTAGACCCATATAATGCAGAAAACGAGGCTTTATTGTTTGCAGAGCTTCTTTGTTTGATTCAGATAGGTGAGAATCAGAAAGCCCAACTTAATACAGCAGTCAGTAAGAGCAGAGTTGTGTCTGAGTAGGATAACAAAATGCACAGACATCTTTGTAATACGGTTATCATGGTGAAATGTTCTGCAAAGCACAAAGTTGGAATGATCCATGAGGAAATCTGCATTTCTGCCTGTCTTTTAATACAATAAAAAAAAAAAAAATAGACCTTTTGCTTCTAGTTCAGGAGTCTTACATGAGGAGAAAGTGCTTTTGTAACTGCTCTTCAGTCACGCCATGAAAGTGAGTGTAAGTCCCCTGTGGGGCAAAATAGCTTAATATCCCATTGCCCTCATCTTTTCTTGCTCAGCAGCAGTGATGATCCCTTCTGTGGAGGGTTCAGGAGTGCGACTCACACCCTAGAAAATGAAAAACATTTGACTCATTTACGTAGTAGTTTAGAATACAGCCTACCCAGCTACCAGAGCAAAGACCACAAACTTTCACATTTGAGTCATCTGCTGAAAGCTTAGATGTTTTTATGAAGAAAGACCTAAATGTTTGTTTTAACATCATTTTATTTGCTTTCTTGCAGTTTAATCGTTTGACTCTTAGATGATGAAGGCTATGTGTCAAAAGGATTTTCTTGCTGTCTTTCTTTGATTGTTTAACTATGATGAGAGTTTGACCTTGCTTCCACTCATAAGAACAACTGTTTGATTCTAGTGTGAATATCAATGTTTGTGTCTATAGAAACCAATCAACATTTCCTCCTAATTTTTGTAAATAGGCTGTGGCTGTGACACTTGGATTTCCTGCCTCTTGTATATCTGAATCAAAAAATCTCTGCACTCAATGCATTCACCATCTATTAACTCATAATTAGGCATCATCTTTACTATAGTCTGTATTTCTCCGTGTCGAGGTATTTCCAGACATCACTGGAGTTTATGATCTTCTTTCATTTTTATTCTGCATCGTGGATTTGTGTAAGGGTCTTCCTCAGTAGTAACTGTAGGAAATAGCAAGTAATGTAAGAAAAGCTGGTTGAAGTGCCTGCAATCAGCATTGCTCAACATTTAGTAATTTTCCAGGATAACCTTTTGAAGTGGCATTTTTCCATGCTTAGTAGCTGTTTCATGTTGATTTTTTTTTTTCTTTTTATATTTCAGTGTGAATGATTCCGGTTGCCTTGAGAATAAGATACAGAAAATCACATTTTTGTACCCTTTTTAAAAATAGTCCACCTGTTTCATTGAATACCTGTGTAGCACCTTTGCATATGAGGGTGGATATTTGAATTTTGGATGTGGAGATGCCCTGGCACTAAGGTCCTTCTCATTTGCTGGAAAAAAATCCATAATTGGTCAGTTTATCAGCTCAGAAATGTCTCGTCTGTCTCCTGAGGAGAGCTACAGTCCTAGCATAGGAAGCAAGAGGAAGGAGACTGATTGTTCCCTCGTGTTTTCAGCAAAACTGTTGGTTGCCCAGGAAGGGTGAAACAGGAGGAAGAGAGCATGTTCTGGATGAGTGGGTACATGGGGCTCTCTGAACAAGGAGATGAGGGCTGTTAGGATTGCAAAAACCAATGGTGGGCACAGCATTTTGGAGCTGGTCTGGCTGGATTATTAGATGGGATTGGGATTAAGATGAGGATCCTGAAGGAAATTGGGATAAAAAGTCTGAGGAGGGAAGCAGTGAGACTGAATCCACAGAAGGGAAGATCAGAAGGAAATCTCTGTTCTGTACATTGGGATGGAGTTTCTGATGACTGAAGCTGGTGTTTCGTGTTGCCTGTCTTATTTGGCGAGAAGATATACGACTGTCCCACCCTCACTTGTTTTCTATGATCCCTAGTGCTTGGCACAGCCCTATAGCCAGAGACAGCAGAACGAATTATGCAAGTTCTGCCCCTCTGAATCAGAACAAAAATCTTATCGTGAAATCACACAGTTTAGTTTAAATTGCTGCCAGGGCTCTTTTGGGTATCTGACTTTATACTGGAGTGGATAAGAGGCATTCAAGCTGCTTGCTCCAGCACCTTTGGGGTAGAAGAGTAGTCTCCAGCAAGAGAATGCCACATTTATCTGGCCAGCAGAGGTGCTGTGTGTGAACACATCTATCTCCACCTGTTTCTACCCCTTAGTCTTGCTATCTCTGTGCTATCAGTGCGTATCTATGAATGGATATTGCATCTTAAACCTGCAGCGTTAGTTCATGAGCCTTAGTTCATGAGCCTTAGTTCATGAGCCTTCTGCTCTACTGCTTGAAGTTACTCCAGTGCCTCTCATAGAGTGCTGTTTGCTGCATTTAAAGGTTCAGTCCACAGTGATTCTGACCTACAGGTACGGATAAACATCCTGCTTGTGTCTGTGACAGCACAACCTCCCGTGTGCTCAGTGCCCTCCCCTTGGAAAAGAACCTCTTGAGACTCTTTGGGAGAGGTGAATGTCTCCCAGAGGGGTTTAGGCAAAGCTGGAGTGGCATAAAAGACAGGAAATTGTAGACCAGAGCTCCTCTGACTTATTTTCACCATAAGGGATTACAAAATGCTTTTCTAGCAGACTGCTAGCACTTCTGAAGGGAGACAGTCATCACAGGAAGAGGGGCAGCTGGTGCCAAGCACGTGTGTGGGAGGAAAGCCTCTTTGAGTGGTAGAGCCGGGTATGGAAGGGACCCTTGTCCACAACCTCAATCTCTCGGAGTCTGTACAACAGGGAGAAAAATCTTCTCACAGGAGTGTTGTGATCATGCACTAATTTTAGTAAGTCAGGCAGTTAGATAATATGGTGGCAGCCAGAAAATAACCTATGAGGGAATTGTTTGTTCTGTCTTTAAAGCACGTTTGAAGTAAAGATATTTTAAAAAGGCTTAGGACTGTTTTTAATAGCGAGAATGAAGCAAATTACTCAGTACTGTTTATTCAGTAGCACCAGCTCTACTACACAGTGAATGGCACCATTTCCTGTAGAAAAAATATTGTGATGATAAAATTAAACAAGATGAAATGTTGCATAATTGGCCTTTTTTTTTTTTTTCCAGTGCTTCCCTGTCTTTTAGCTCATCACTTTGCGAATGTAGCATTTTTGACACGTCGGTATATCTTTGTGTGCCTAATGAACTGTTCGTGACCGAGTCTCAGCACTTTCCGTCCAAGGATGCTCGAGCACTTTAATGAGGGCTTAAAGGACATGAGAGCATCTGACACTTTGTCTGCAGGCTTTTTTAAACACGGTGCTGTCTCCAAAAGTACTTACCTCTGGTCATTAAAAATGGCTGCAATTCCATATAAAGGAGATAAGAGAAGAGGGGAAGTGTTTTTTTTGGTTTTTTTTCTGATTTATTTTCTGCCAAGTTTGGCAGAATATTTGTATTTGTGAGCCCTTGCACAGCAACAGGCGAGCAAGAGAAACACAGAAATACGACTGTGAAACCACAGATGTTGTCAGTGAGGAAACAGAGCCAGCTGAACTCTCGTAACTAGGTTTAAATCATTTTGAAAATGTCAGTATTTGAAATCATCTTTCTCTTACCTTTACTGAGCATGTTCAAGGAGCTGGGTATCTTGCTGTGTGGCAGAGGAAGCACATAGACCGATGAGCAAAAAGTGGAATGATCAAAAGGCCTGCTGGCAGCTTCCTGAAGTGCTGAGCGCACGTTGCTCCCGCTGATTTCACCTGGAGCGCTCAGCAGCTCCGACCACCAAACACACATAGTCTGAGGCACAGAAGTAAAGAGAGAGCACTGGCCTTAGCGCATTCACCAAGGAGCAAGCTGTGTGTGAACCTCCGTGTCACAGCAGCAGCTCGGCTGCAGATAGCCAGAGGCGGCTCGCAGGCCTGCCTGCAGGGAGGTGGTGCCTTGTGTCTGCTTAGGGCCGTGCTGCAGCCATTGCCCCTGCCCTGCCCTTCCTCACCCCATTCTGGCTCTGTCCTCACAAGAGATTCTGACTGTACTACAGCTGCAAGCAGCGCGGTGATGGAAATTGTGCTGCTTTTTGCTGCCGGGGCCTGTGACTGATGTAGTTTTGATCAGGCTGTGCTGCTGTACTACAAGAACACAGAAGCAGCATTTGTACTGCGGTTACATGAAGCTCCTGCTGTACACGTGCTCCTTGCCCTTGCCTTGCCTCAGGTACGGTTTGCTCTGCATAAGATGTAAGCATAGAGTAGGTGCTGCCTTCTCATGTTTTTGCACAGAGCGTAGCACAGCAGGGCCTCAGTTTGTCACGGTTTTTGGACATGCTGTAATGTAAGTAAGGCTTCTCAGTCTTGCTGAGTAATTGGAATAGGTCACACTGGCTGAGCTTGCATAGTTTCCCGAGCTCGGGCTGGTGAGGAAAGAGATTTCTCTCTCCTGCTTGAGAGGGGCCCTGCAGGTGTTCCTGAAGGTCCAGCCCCACCTGGCTGCCTGGACGAAATGGCAGCGAAGCAGAGAGGGGCCCCTTTGCACACCTCCACTCCCAGACGAGTCGAAGGAAAGTTCTCTCCTCGTAGTGCTGTCGTGTGGGCTACCGGGCTGCAGGCTCAACGAGTGCGTTGTGTAGATGGAGCTTTGTCACTCCCAGAAGTGCTAGAAACTTAATTGCTTCCAAAGGCAAGCACGGAATCTGGAGGACCCAGTACAACCTGCTGAGAGATTGTAAATCATGACGTACAATCGGGTTTCTCTGCTGGGGCTTGTGTGGATTGAGTTTGCTTTGTTAGCAAACGCCTTTGGAATACATTGGTATGTGTTTTTTTTGTTGATTCTTAGACATAGCAGTAATTGTTGTTGGCTTTGTTAATAGGCATCTATGCTCTGCTATGTAGTCGCTATTCATGCTTTCTAAAAAGAGTTCAGACAAAAAGAAATATTTGTTCTGCCTGAGAATCATGAAAGCCTTTCTGCATTTAAATGCACTGACAGCTTTGGTCCAGGTGGTGGCCAGGCATTGTCCCTTCAAACAGGCGTGGAGAGAGAGCTGGCTGGTGGAAGTTTGACCACTGCTGTTTATCTTCTCCCGAAGTGACAGTATCGGCTTGCTCCTTTTTTACGCTAGCTTGCCAATGCCTTTTGTTTCTAGCCAAAGGAACCATGATGGAGACTGAGGAAAACCTGCCTTTTGTAGATAAGGAGTGATATTTTCAAATGTGCTTATACAGAGTAGATCTCTAATTCCTATTTTCCAAACTAGCCCATGTACAAATGCATGGAGGGCTTCTGATGTTTTTATACACGATCCAGTTTTAGTGTCATTTTCCTCCTCTCCATAAATTCTTATTTTACAGGGTCTCCATTGATAGGAATACTCTTTTGATGTATTTTGCATGGAAAGTAAAGCAGGAAAAGGTTTTAAGGTAAGGCAGCCAAATAATCTAGGGTCTTTTGATCAGTTTCCATTAGCATTAAACCAGTAATCTGTCCAGTTAGATTTTATTTGAAAGGCAGCTCAGTGTTTAAAGAAGATAAACATACCAGCTGACATTCGATACGTCTGCTCAAGTCACCAGCAGAAAGCTCACTGAACCTTGTTGGCAGAGGTGCCTTCTGCCCAGTGTTCTAAAAACATCTCCCATGCTAGTGGGTTCATTACTGAAACGCTCTGGCACTGCACTGGGTCCGGTGCCAGTGCTGGACACTTGGTCCAACTCCAGTTGGAGCTGGGGAAGGGCTGAGTTTTAAGACCTCTAGGATGCATTTGTGGCCAGAAGAAACTGAGTGCTGGAATGATGCGTCATCCAAACTGTGGCTGATTCCTAGAAATGGATGAATGTGCTGTTTTAATTTGGGGAGCTTGTACAGCTGAAGTTATTGAGACATTAGCACTCAGAAGCCAGAGATCTGCAGCTCTGAAGATTGCCTGGCGCACAGACAGGCAGAGATCTAAATTGCTTTGAGGTGCTGACAGTTATCACAGCTCTGTGCAGACACACCTTTGCTGGTACTGACAAAACACAAATATCAGTTTCACATCACTGTTCTCTTTGGCTGGTGTATGGCTTGAAACCGTACTACGCCTTCTCAACATTTGGCTCAGGAAATGGAGATGAGAGGTCAACAGCAAAAGTAGCCTCCAGTCAGATGGTAAATTTTAAATGCTTTGCATAGGGACAATATTTTTTAAAAGCAATATTGCCTACAAGAGCTGATCTGGAAGTAATGCCTCCTAATTTATTGTGTTGGCCCACAGTATCAGAGGTGGATGTTGGTGGTATGGCAGTAGAGATTGAGCCTTCCCACCATTATTCTGTTACATGCTGTTGCCGTGTGATGGATGGCAGCAGAGGGGCAGTCTGACAAAATGGCGTCTGACATGGAAGTGCATATGAAGCAGAGGTGTGTCATTGAATTTCTCCATGTCAAAAAAATGGCACCCACTGACATTCATCAATGCTAGCTGAATGTTTCTGGAGCCCAAACAGTGGATGTTAGCGCAGTGAGGTGGTGGGTGGTGTGTTTCAGCAGTGGTGACAGTGACACGAAAGACAAACTACATTCTTGATGGCCGTGGCGGACTTTCACGAGTATGGCTCTTGTTCACTGCTGATAAAAACACACAGTGAGTGGTGGTGACTATATTGAAAAGTAGTGTTTTGTAGCTGAGAATTTGCTCTATCAAATTATGTTACTGTACTCTTTGTATCTGTTATAGTTTCCATGTAAATAAATAGGAGGCAGTGCTTTTGGAGCAACCTATATACATTTAGAAAATAAAATGCTTAGTTTCATTTCTTTCAGTGCAGTTCTGTTGTATCGCTCTCAGTTTCATCCCGGGCCACACTGCTGAAGTGTCAATGGATGGAAGAGCAGAATTTGGCCTGTGATAAAGGCCAGTAGCCAATGAAAGAAAAATACCATTTTCTTTCTTCAACAGCGAGTTCCTCCAAACATTGTAGATAACTGAAGAGTCTGATTCCGAAAAAACTCCAACCCTGTATGCAAATAAAATTTCTGTGAATTCAACCTCTACTAGAAATCACATCTATTATGAGTCTTTGTGACAAAGTACTAGGGCTTTAACACCAGTCACTTCCAGAAGAGACTCATTGGGAATCCAGGATAATCCCACAAGACTGGGATTCTGCTAATCCCCGTGGCAGAACCAGCAAGTCTTTCAGTGAAGCTGTCAGTGATAGCCTGCATGTCTGGGAAGGACCTGAGGAGATCCATTAGGCATTAAGATGGTTTATGGTCAGTCTTCAATGCTTATAGTCCCCTCAGATTCTGGATTCACATTGCGGTTGTTGCTGGTCAGTTCTGTGAGCCCTGCTTGCATCAAGGGTTTAGATAAGCAGGTGCACAGTGCAACCCAGAATTTTGACAGCTGGAGTACATTCATCTCATCAGATTGTGGCCTCTATTAGCTCTGAGTGGATTTGTTGGTCTGGGCTGCTTTGTGGTTCACCTGGGACAGGCTGTAGTTCCCCATAGCTTTGCGCAGCACTCAGTTCTCAGGCACTGCTCCATGTGTAACTTCAGCAAAGAGGTAAACTTGCTGCTGTTTCAGTTCTCAGTCTTCCAGAAAGCCAGCAGATGGGGTGTGTGCAATTTTGGTGCGAAATCATCGCACTTGTTCTCGACCCAGAGATTCAGCTTTCCTTTTTACGTGTTTGTTGCAGGCTCTTCTGCTGTTAAGTGTGGCCCTTTGTAGGAATCCTGAGGAAGCTCTCAAAATTCTCAGTTGGTCCTCTTGTGTGAAATAGAATATGATCTAACTTGCACCTTGAAACACAGTTAGGTCTTTGAAATCTGGATGTGAATGTTGTAGCACACGTGTTTTTAAAATGAAATTAGTCATAAGCTGGGAAAGTACTGGATAGCTAGAAATAGGCTGGGATAGCACAGAGTTCCACTTAACCTGAGGCTGCAGGATTAGCTACAGATGCCAATGGGGCCAACTATAAAACATGCTTTCTTTTTTTTTGTCTCCAAGCCCAGGATGAAAGAGTAAATGTCTATTTGTATGCATAATTCTGTTGATTATACATATGAAAATTAAATTTGCTAGCAGTGCAAATGAAATTATTTTGCTATTATTAATAGTTCTGGAATAATAATATTAAAGACAGTAGAAAGAGTTGCTTGTTACATCCTGGGGTGGATTTTATGCCTGTAGGTCTAGCAACAAGAAGGAATCTCAAAAAGAAGATTAGTGGTTTAGGAGAGGTGCTGCTGCCCTGAGTTACCTTCCTCTGGGGAGTACAGAGCAGAGCACAGCATGCACCAACAGGGAAGTAGGCTCACCGAAGGTTGCTTATGCCATTCAGAATGAAAGTGTTCAGGGATTGAGTCCTGTTAGGTAGGTCTTAGCTGCTCACACCTGACTTGCGGTGGAGAAGCCTTCAAGTGGTTTGGTAGTAATTAACCAAGGGAACACTGCTAGAACAGAATCCATGTCTGACGTCTGCACATAAGGAGAGAATATCTTGCCAAGAAATTAGTTAAAATTAGAATACTATATCAGAATTCAGTTATCTTCTGAGAAGTAGCATGAATGTTGATGGCCAGGGTCTGCGGCTGAAGTTTCCCAAGAGATCATACGCGCTCTTCTGAGCTACTAATGCGATTGCAGGATTGTGGAATTTTTCAAACAGCAGAACAGCCTCAGCTAATTGAAATGAAAAGTCTAGTAGCAGGAGGTGACAGACACCAGTTCAGCTCATGTCCATGACGGAGGAGACAAATTACATGACTGTGTTACCTAGCGGTGCCTTCCAAGTGAGAGCCATGCTGAGATGTTTTGGTCCGGCGTGGTGAAGTGGTGCTCAAAATACTACAGTGACCTAACCGCTGCGCAACTGATTTGCTTTCTTAGAAGTCTAATTTTGTATTATAGCACAGTCGCCGTTTCCCCTTTGTCTTTAAGGCGCAGTTGTGCTGAATGTGCAGTTCACGTTGGCTGCCTCAGGCAGGCTGCAGGTCAGCTTTTGAGTGTAGGAGAATTCATGAAAGTTAAGTATTTTGTATACTGTTAACGGCAGTTGTGCAAGTACAAAGGCTTTGCTTTATCAGCAGATGTGGTCTAGGTTTACATTTACAGCCACATTAAATCCTTACGTTTATTGCAGTCGGGGGAAAAAATGGGGAGCTCAGTGCAGTATTTAACAATCTGCTTTGATAGCTGGCCAATCCACTTACCCTTGCACGGAGCACATGCCACAGTAGTTCTTTCTTCTATTAACTCTTTGGTACCGGGAAACAGGAATGATTTACGTGACGTGGAACAGGGAAGAAAAAAGTGCAGGCCTGGCGAAAACTTAGTGCTTACCTTGTGCCCAGCCTGGAGGGGATTTGTGAACTGTGGCAATGATCAGATGAATGTGTTTGCCAGATGGTTGTGGTGCTCGATGGTCTGATGCAGCAGTTCTGCAGGGCAGCATCTCTGTGGGGAAACGAGCTGGGCTGGGCGCTGGCTGGTTTGTCAGAACTGTTGCTGGCTGTTGTTCAGTGTAACTCAGCTGTTCCCGTGTGACACAGCTCTGTTTCCTCACCTCTTGACTCTCTGATTCTATGATTCTTGCACAAGCTGGTGCCAAGGGTTTGGAGAGGGAGGATTTTGCCAGTATCACTATTGTGTGGTTAAGAGGCTGTTTTTTTTCTATTGGACTGGGAAGGGATGAGGAAGGATTATATCCTTGCATGGAAAAGCGGTGATGGCTCATAAGCTGGAGGTCCAGGAGCTTTTGTTGAGGAGTGTAGAATGGAGACCATGTCTCCTTGCTTCCTCAGTGCAGAAATAACCCCTGGGAGCACATTCATGGCTCCAGAGCCTGGCCCAGCTGAGCGCCCATCATACAGTGAGCACTGAGTGAGCTTGTACTTCCTCGGAAAGCACCTGATGAACCTCCAAGTGCTGCGAGGGGCAGTCATTGGCAAGAAATGTTAGGAGCTTCTTTCCCAGTACAAACACAGTACTATCCTCCTTTAGAGCAGAGAAATGAGGGGCCGGGAGAAGGATATGAGAAATAGATCAGCTTCAGTTGAAACCTGGCGTTTGGAACACCTCGAACTTTGGCAGACCTCAGGACAGCACTTCAAGGTTTTTCAGCCTCACAAGGTACAGTGCAATCTTCTGTTTGGGGAAAGTATTATGCAGGGGCTGGGGCTTCCTTGTGCTGGGCACACAAGCTTAAGGTAGGTCCTTGCTGAGGCTTGTGATCACATGGAGCTCACTCTCAGCCTACGCTCTGCGAGCTATTTACATGCCTGTTTGCCATCTCCCCAGATATTTAGCAGTAAACATTTTGTCTGAATTGGTTTTACTACATTGAGCAATGAGCTGTGAATATGCCCAAGTCTTACTGAACCTAACCGCCTTTACTCTTCTGAAACCGTCCTCCTTATTCTGAAATCATTAAAGCAAAATCAGCATGAATGCTCTATTTCGTGACAGCATGAAGGGAGCATGGCCTCCTAATTACCCTAAAATTCAAATATCTATGAGGGAGACTTGGAAAGCACTGGGCTCCCTCAGCTCCCTGCATTGTAGCAGGTATCACTCTCATTGCTTGATCTAGGCATTCAAGGGAAATTTGACACATTGGCTTATGTGTGAAGTAGGTAGGATTTTATGTGTGAAGTAGGTAGGATATTCTGGTAGGATTCAGGGACAAGGATCTTTGCAAGGGCACTGACCGCCCGTCACTCTCAGTGTAGTGCCTGGACTCACTTCTCTTTTGGCTGAGTGCAGGGGTGCAACTCAGCCTAGTTCACTTTTTTTTGGCCACGCGTGCCTTTAGCTCATTCTGAAATACGATTAATACATGCCTGCACGTCAGTAGGATTCTAGGTTGTAAGATTACTAATTGGTTTCACTATTGTTTGCCACTCGAGTGCGGTTTTTTTAATCTGAGGTGAAAAGAACATCATTATTTTTAGCTTGTAACAAAGAAAAACACATTTTCTCTTGAATGTCTTGATACGATATAATATAATCTAAATTTTTGCACAGATCGTTTCCAAGAGATTGGCTGTCAAGTATGATAAAAATCTGCACTTTTGCAGGGACCCAATGAGACTTTGCAAATTCAGATTTATTCGCAACGTTAAATGTGGTTGAAGATGTCATTTTTTTTAAAATAGCACTTTTAGAAGTAGTTAGCTTAAAAGTATAGCAATTCAAAGCACAGAGGGAATGATTTTGAAGTGTAACGTCTTGAAACACAACGCAGAGGTTGACAGTTTCACTACAATTAGAAGCGAGGCAGGCACAACTCCCACTTCTGAAAACTTCCCTATCTCACTGCTTCCTCTCTTGGCCTAGAAAACCTCAAAAAAACGTTGAGTGGCTTTGCTTATTGACTTAACATAGTTATGCTCAGCAGCATTAGGAGATAGAGCAGAAGGGGCTGCCAAATCTGTCTGTAAAGAATAATCTTTACAGAAAGCTTCCCAGAAGTATTTTTTTCAGATGCTTTCAGTCTCCTGAGAATGCTGCTTTTCTGAGCAAAGAAAGGTTTAGGGTGTTTAGTTTTGTTGGTTTTTTTTTTTCTTATTTTTTAACAAGGCTTGTTTTGTTAGGAAACCACTCCCTTCTGCTTCTGCATTTAGCCTGGCTGCTAATTGCCTTTTGGCCGATGACATTTTCCATGCATTGCCACGTTCTCCCCCACGGCCATGACTTTAGGCTGGTTACATTACATGGCACTTCTGCCCACTGCCTCCCAGTGGAGTGAGCAAGGGCTGCCATGTCCGGGAGGTCTGGTCCTTTCTGACTGAAGTTTGGGGAGCTAGTTTCTCTAGGGTGTGATTGATTATGGCATTCCTCCCATCCTAGGGCAAGTGGTTCAAGTAGGAGGGATCAAGTACTACTGTTGGTTTAAGCACTGCTGTGAGATGGCTTTTAAAATGTTGCCTAAGAAGCCATGCCGAGGCAGTGGTAGCAGGCCCAGAGGCATGAGCCCCACCAATTAAGGCAAAGGATTTTCACCTTCCAGAGGTGGTTAAACACTCAGATCCACCCCATGTAGCAGCAGGCCCTGCTGCAGAATGGACCGGCCAAGCGGTGACCAGCCGTGGTGAGGTCCTGACCCACAGAGAGGAGCCACTGCTTTCTCGCTTGTCCCCTGCTGCCCCTGCTCCAGGACTGGAGGGCATCTTTAGAGCCCTAAAACGTTGTTGACGTGTGTGGAAAGGGCTGGTAGTGTTCCTGCAGGCCCTGTTATCTGGCTGCATGGAGGTGGAGGCAGGAATGCTGTTGCTCAGTCAGCGCAGGTCCCTCTGGGACCACTCTCACATTCCCCACGTGCAACAAGGGAGCTGCTCCCTCACTTCCTTCAGCTGCAGAAATAAGTGGAAGGGATGGTAGGAATCTGACTTGCTGCAAGTTTCAGGAAAGGCTGAAACTGGTCTGTTGGAATAAGCAGAGGACCAGGAAACAGGAGCACCTGTGTTGCATAGCTTTGGGCAGGTCAATTATCCTTTCTCCAGTGGAATTCCCCTCTGCATAAGGCATGAATAATAACACTTACCTTGCAGGGGTGTTACAGTGTGAGTGTGCAGTTAATTTTTTATAGTGTTTCTAACATGTAAAAGTCTCAATGAGCACTAAGTATTATTGTGTTTAATTTTATTGAGGGTTAAGTACTGGTGACGTGTCCAGCCAAGCATTGCGTTGGCACTGAGCTGGGTGAGTGACCAGCAGAGAGCACGTTTGGCAGCAGGCAATGAACAGAAATGAAAAATGGGCTCAGTTCTTCCAGTCCTATCTTCTTGTTTTTTTTCTCTGTTACCACCATAATTAAATGAAAAAATGGAAGGAAATCTCCTCTAGGAGAGTCAGAGAGTAGGAGTGCCTTCAAGCATGCTCTGAACAGTCTGTAAGCGGTGGCTGTTGAGAGTAGATCGTAGCTGCCACGCTGGGAGGTGCCAAGGGCAATGGTTTGTGCATGAGTCACGCTACTACTGATCATATGATCATAGTCTTAGAATGGCTTGGGTTTGAAGGAACCTTAAAGATCATCTGGACCCAGCCCTGCTTCCAGTGAGGGTTTTATATGACCAAAAAAGCAGACTGAGGACCCAGAGGAAAGCTCTGTGGGCCAGGCAGTGCCAGACTGTGACAAGTTGCTGCAGGAGCAGCAGAGATGGCACCTCTCATTTCTGCATTTGCTCCAATTTTGTGTGAAATGAGGGCTTTCCAGCGGCAGGGCTGCTCCAAGTGTGATCACACCAGTGGCTCTTGAGTTGCACGTCGGCATGCTTGCACATCTTGGGCCTTTTGTTACTGCCTGCTCGCTCTGGTTAATTTTTATTAGGTGTGAAATGCAAAGGCTTGTCCTAATTACCACCAGTAGGAGACAGCCCCACCAAATAACAATCTTGCAATAATCAGAGCTAACTTCTGCCTTTAGACAATTGTGCACCAGGCCCACTGAAGCTAGCATATTCCTGGTAGGGAGGAAGGGTTGGCTCCTGCTTTCTCTGCGTGTGTTAATCTGCTGTCACTGCTCTGTTAGAATTACTTGGGGAATGGATCCAGAAGGCAGTGAAGCAGAGAAGGGTCTTTTGGGGGTGTTTTCCAGTTCTCAAACCAAAGCATGTATTCTGCCCTTGCTTACAGTGCATTTGGAAACATGGCCAGGTCCTGGATTTTCTTTGGGTTTTCTTTCTTTCCTAAGTCGAGAACTGTGACACGTGCTTAGCTGAACGTTAAGAGCATCAGCTCAGTTGTTAAGTTCAGGAATGGCAGTGTTTCTGAACGCACCAATTGCTGCAAGAAAGCAAATAGTAGAGGTACAGCACATGTTGTTTGTAGTAATAACTTATTTGCCTTACTTTTTTTTTTTTCTCTTTTTTCTTCCATAACTGTGTGAAAGTTAGGGGGGCAAATGGCAAATCTCACAAAACTCATGGCTCGATGTCAAGTGATTTGAAAAAAAACTTTGCATTTGTCCCATATTTTACAGGACATTAACTATGAATTCCTTTCTCACGTGACAGTCACCTTTAAGACATGATACTCCTTTTTGGACATTATTAATTATCAGTATTGTTGTTGCTGTTATTATTCCAGGAGATCTGTATGGGAGGAATGCTGAAATTGGGATTAAAAATAGCATTTTCATGTCCTCCCACTCACTGTACTTTGTGCACAGAATACCTTTTATACATGCAGACTTGCTGCTTGGCTAGATAAAAGAAGCTGTCACTTCATTTCCATAACGAAGTCATTCCCGGGAGAATTCCATTGTTTTAGCAATAAGATTTTTCTAAGAGGCCTTTTATTTTGCCTGAGAAAGGTATCAGAAATGAACTTCGGAGTGGTTACTCTGCAGAACAATAAGAGGAAGGCAAGACTGCCTTGACTTGATGTAAAGAGATCTGTACATGTATGAATTCTCTTTCACTTAAAAAGAGAATCAATTCCTAACTGAAAATCAAGTAAGAAAAGCCCCACAAAACCTTGCACAAAGTCTTAGTTGTTTGTTTGTTTCTTTCTTTCTTGCTAGCAGAGGTTTCAGAGGTTCCTATCATCACCCTCCAGAATAAATTTGGGTATATACCTGATTAAGTTCCTCCCTATTTGAAAAGGCAGTTACGTGGCTTTTCTGATGTAGATGCTTTCCTGAATTGGTAATCATTGCCAATTATTACAGCACATTAATTTTGTTACCAGGTGTGAAGAAACAACGGCTGCATGCTGTACCAAGGCAGAGAGCTGAAGCTTTTGCTCTCCCTTTTACTCCATGTGGATGTGGTATCTGGCAGGGTGACAGGCCAGTCCCTCCCTGCCCATGCTCCATGTGTTGCCACTTTGCTGGGCTGCATCCCACACCAACATAACGTTCCTTTTGTCTGCATGCTGAATGTGCTAAGGCATGCCAGAAGTAGGGCATCGGCCAAGTGCTGATGCAGAAAGGACGTACAGGTAAAAGGACCTATGGTTTGGCCTTGGTTCTCTCTGTTTTTTCTAGGTAGCTCTTCCTGGTTACACATTTTGGGCCATGTTTGGATTTTGCTAAGTCTGATTGACACAGCTACTTCTTCAGTCACCATGGACAACTTACTACAGGCATAGATAGATGCCTGTGGTCAAGAACAAAAGGGATGAGTAGAAAAACATTTTCTTCGTAGGTGGGAAAGCTGCTGTAGATTCAGCATCGCCCTTAATCTTGCGTTGTATCAAAGAAATACAACAATAGCAGAAATTATTATTTATAGGAAGGTCTGCGAATTCAGGATGTGATATTATGAGTCACCCGACAGCAAACATGTTTGCACTCCGACTGCTATGACTCATGCTGGCATTTGTCTTCAGTGTGGCAATTGCTGGAGCCCTCTGCTTGGTGCACAATGAATGAAAGGGCTGAGGTCCCGCTGCAGGCGTACTACGTGCAGCTGCACTGCTGAATCGCGGGCTCAGCTGGAGAGCATTTCCTGTAACACAGACACACGTGTGAATGCACACACACACACACACACACGCACACACACACACCCCCAAACAGTAACACTTCAGGTTTACATACTAGATTCATAGAAAGGAAATGCATAATTACAGTGCTGGCTTATGCACCACATAAAGCAGCCCACATCAAAAGGTGTTTGCCATTAATGTTTCAACAGGTAATCTCTGGATTTATTGCCAAGCGGTGTTCCTGTTACTTAGCGTTCGGTGTTGAAATCATTGAAACCTCTGCTGCGAGCCAGCGTAGTCATCTTAATCCTACCAAAAAAAAAAAGTTTGTCAGTAGCGCCTTTGTTTTACAATACTGTGTCAGAAGCACAAAAGATGCATCTGTGCTGGAAACGGGGAGAGAAGGGTAAGGGTGGGTTCTGGGCTGGCATCCTAAGGAAGCGCTGCTCACGTGATGGCATTGTTTGAGCTTGCGTCTGCCCGTCTGTCCGCACGGCCCCAGGCTCCCAACTTCCCCTCCTCTGGCTGTTCTTGGCCAAACCTGCTACTCGAGGCCGCGGGGAAGCTCTGTGTAAGTAGGAGGTTGAATTGCTGTTGGATCCTGCTGCTGGCCCAGGCCCAGGCTCACCCGCACCGCAGCGCTGGGAGGGTGGGCATCCCCTGGGGTTGGCCAAGGGCTCAGTCTGCCTGCCGGTGTTTGTTAGCGCTACTGTCTTCAGAACTGTCTTCTCCAGTTGCTGCACAAAGATGGAACCTCAGCCAGTGATTTTGTTGCTGCTGAGCTGGGGGGCTCACAGCTTTTGGGTCCTCTCTTCTACACTGTGTTTGCAGGAGGTGCTGTCCATCACCATCACCTGTGAGATGCTGTCTGTGGATTTAATGAAGGTACAGCCCTTGGACTCATTCTCATCCACAACAAGTTACCATTGTTGTTGTGGTTCCTCCAACACGCGGGAGGTTCACTGTCTGTACTTGTGGCTGAGCTGCATTTTTGCATAATGGCTTTCACAAAAGAAAAATATTTGTCATGTAACAGAAGCGTCCTGAGTGGTTACGTTTATTACTTGTATCTGTTCAGCATTCAGGCTCTAAGCCTGAATTGTTACGGACTATTTGCATTTTTATTTTTATTTTTTCCGATTTCTTCTGCTTGGAAGAAGAAGTTGCTTCTTCAATTTCTCCATAGACAAAACAACCCAGACTCGTTAGTTTTCTTTTCCCTGGATGGCACTGCACGTCGCACCCACAGCCCACCTGCCTGCTTCCTTCTTCAGTATTTTATACCGCACTCCTCATGGAGAGAACCTCAGAAACTAAGTGCAGGGCTAACCACAGTTTAACCTCAGGTCTTACTGGGAAAAGTGGTTATTACTGAAGTATAACCAGTGAGTGGGATTGAGATCAGTGCCGCTTTACCTGAGCTTAAGTTGGGAAAAATACCTGCCATTTTTTAAGTAAAATCTCAGGATACTGATTTCTTTTTTTACTTACAGCTATGCTAGTCGATCCAAATTCCTGATCACCTTAAGTACTGGTTTCTACACCGGAAGATGTGAGATAGAGCCTTACCCTGCATGCTGGCCCCGTATGTCTGCTGCTTGCAGACAGATGCTCCCACCCTGCAGCACTTCATTTCACCAGTGAGTACCTGCACTGGAAACAGCACTCACACGGAGAAAAGGTGCAAAGGGCTGGAGCAGCCCGTGGACGTGTTCACAGGGCTGGGGGAGAGAACATGCAAGTGCTTCCCCCTGCTACAAATTGGAGGGCCTTATTATCTGAGCCCCCAGAGGCTGCATATTGCTTTTCTGCTTTAGGACCTGCAGGACATGCAAAGTGCTGACAACTTATTTACTTTTCCCTCGCTCCCAGACAGGGTTTATTCACCCTGCACAAAGCAGGTTTGAGGTGCTGTGAAGTTGGGTGTTTCTCTGCAGATCACGTGCAAATCCATGGAAGTGCTCGCTCACATGGCCAGGCTGGGGAGAACTGAGCTCCACGTGTTGTCAGCTTTGGACGAGGAATGGGTGGTAAGCAGAAGTTAGAGTGATGCCCAGCTCTTAGACAGACTGAGCCTCTTTTATACTAAGGTGAAAGGGCTTTGCTGTAAGCCCCCAAACAGGTTTGAATTGTAATTCAAGGCTTTTTACACTAGCGGAACAGTTAATGTAAAGATGAGTCAGCCCCATCAGAAGCAGCCTTTGTACACTGCACAAAATGTCAGCAGATTCTCAGATGGGTAAAGTTCGGCATGACTGATGTGGAGAAGCCTTTATTAACTTGAAATCTGAACAATAGTTGGTTTTATTCCCTTTTCCATTATTATTATTATTTTTTTTTCTGTGTGCATAAACTCAGCTAGACCTGTTGGAAATCCTTTAGAAGTTGCTTCCTCCCATGATAGATGACATGCACATTGGGCAATTGAAATCTCATGCACTCCAAAAAGATCCAGCCTCGCCTTTCCCATTTGCAGCAGGGCAGGACTGAACTTGTCTGCAACTGTTTCGTGCACGGGAGAATAAAGGAGAAAATGAATTACGGTTTTATTTGAGTTGAAGGATTAGTTGTGGGATAATAGCAAACAACAGAACAACTCAGACAGGAACAATGCTGCCGTCTCTAAAACAGTTTTATTAGCTTACGCTGATTTGTGAATTAGGAAAACCAAATTATCTGAGGCAAGAGAGTAAGAAACAACAATTAAAAGCCTGCAGGAAAGGACTGGAGAAATGGTGATTTCTCACTGCCTCCTCATCAAAGCAAGGTGGAGAGCACGACCTTTTGTTGGAATAAATGCGGTGTACTGCACAGAGCTGCTTTCTGCTTCTTGGTTTGGCCGGTTTGCAATTGCTTGCTTGTACTGTGGTTCTTGCTTGTTGATTGCCCTGGGCTCCAATTTTATTATCTAAATACTCCCCCAAAGTATTTCCTCATTCTTAGATTTGAGGTCTGTTCATCTCCATTTCACTTCTAATTGGTCAATTCACTGCCCTTCTTAGGGCTCAGAGGCAGGGTATGCTGTTACATTTGAATAACCAGAATGCTGTGGGACCATGAAAACCAGGCTCCTTAGGCAGCATTTCCTGCTAATAGCAGAAGTGTGGTCAGTAATCATATCTGCAATATGGTTATAAACCGTATGAATAAGATTCAACCATCATATGTATATATACATATAAATATGTATACATATATATGTTGTATATTTGATGATTTATTGACCTTGTTGAAACTTTGATGGCAAAGCGTAGTTGAAATGTTGTTGGTACTACAAACCAGAATCACATTGTACTTGTGCCTGTGTTTTCCACGCTTCCAGAATAGTTGCTCCAAATGTAGACAAGGGTGAAAGAAAGCTGTTTGTTCTGGAACAGAGGATGAGATATTTGCCTGATGGAGCCCACTTCCTTCCTCGATGGTCCCTCAGAGCTAGAACTCATTCCCCTTCTCCACAAAGAGCAAAGTGCCAGATACTGCACAGCAAAAAGATTGTCCTGGTTGGAGCATAAGCACTCAGCTGTACAGGAGAGGAGTGTGCTTTGAGAAGCAGGGTGTCTCCGTGCATGTCCTGAAGTTTGTGCTATGCTGTTTTTAAATCTTAAGCATAAAGATGGCTGGGAACATTTATAGGCAACTTGCCTCTTGCAGAAACAACTGCTAAAGGGTAAGGTCAAGCCCATTGCTGCAGATGAAACTAGCTTATGAATTTACAGTGTATCATCTGCTCCCTAATAACTGGCTGTGTGCATGGTGCATATATATGTACTCTGTGGTAAATACCAGCTCTCTCACCCTTCTTCCCCTTAGGGGTTGGTTGCCTTGCTTCATGCCATTTTTCCCATGAAATGACTGTGTGTGCAAGGATAGCTGCTACAGATTGCCAGTGCATGATGTCAAACAGGTGCTTCTTGTTGACTTGTTCTGGTGTCCTCACGCTGGAAGGAGCCTGCAACACAAACTGGAAACTGGTATCAAGATAACTGTACATTTAGCATGCAGGGCTTTTATTTCCATGACTTGAGTCTTTGTGCAGTCAGTCATGGCCTTGTTTAAACTGAAATCAGAATCCTCAGCCAGCCTATTGAAGTTAGTAGAAAGTGACCAAAGTGAGTTTCAGCTCAGTGTTAGGGGTGGCTTACTCTAGAGGGTGGCACGAAGGAATAGATGCAAGCAGGATTTGGTATGGGTGACAAGATATGCCTGGAATAAAAACCTCTGCTCATATTAAAAATAGTTGGAAGCCCCATAATTTTTGCTGAAATGTTAAGTGTTTTCTGCTAATTCTTTGCAATCCATGTTCGGATTCATCAAAATGTTGAATAACGAGAGATATGTGTTGGGTGATTTTTTGAGGGAAGTAATGAAAATTAAGAATGAAATTTTTAGAAATGTTTTAATTGCCAAATTACTGGAGGAAAAGAACATTCATTTTTAACACTGAGGCACAAAATGTTTTTAAGTATTTTGAGAGGTTTTCGTTTTTTTGTTACTTTGAAATTCACCTAATTTAAAAAAAAAAAAAAAGTAGATCACAGAATCATAGAATGGCTTGGGTTGGAAGGGATTTCAAGGATCATCAAGCTCCATCCCCTCTGCTGCATGCAGGGCCACCAACCTCTATATCTAACACCAGACCAGGCTGACCAGGGCCCCATCCAACCTGGCCTTGAGCACCTCCAGGGATGGGGCAGCCACAACTTCTCTGGGCAGCTGTTCCAGCACCTCACCGCTCTCATAGTAAAGAACTTCCCTCTGACATCCAAACTCAATCTTCCCTCCTTCGAATTAAAACCATTTCCCCTTGTCCTGCTGTTATCTACCTTTCAAAGAGTTGACTCCCCTCCTGTTTGTAGGCTTCCTTTAGTCTGCAGTGAGGTCATCTCACAGCGTTCTCAGTTGAGTATAAATTGTTTGAGGTTAAACAAAATGTTGAGGGTCAACCTAGAAGTTGTATTTACTCCTTTTAGTTGGATTTCTATCATTGCAATGCTTATAAGACCACGTCTGACTGTACTTCTCTGCCAAATAAGTAGCAGAGTCCCATTTTATCAGAGGGGAAGAGTTGTTGACCAAAGTCCTGGGCCTGGGTATCCAAAGGATCTTGAGGTTACAGTGCCTGAGTCACTGAGGAGCTGTAATTCTAGGTCACGGTTTCTTAATGAAGAAGGATTTTGTAAGAGGTGTATTACATTGCTACAATCCATCAGGGAGATGTGTGCAACTAAAACCAGTCACCATTGGCATTGCCAGCGTGCAATGGAGAGTCACAACCAGGTGGAAGAGGTAGCAACCATTTATGGGCACTGCTTTTTGAGGACTTCACCTCAGCCAGTGAATTGTGGTAGTCTTACACCAAAGCCGTCTGGGTCAGTTGGGCAGTTGTTGGTTTGGGTTTTGGAGGATTTTGTTGTTAAACTAAAATGGGCTCTCTGTGGGTTGTAACTTTGAGTGTTTCCCTCGCCTACTACCATGGCGTTGTCTTCCCTTTACTCTTCACCCATGAATGCTCTTGTCTGTCTGTCTGGCTTGTTTCCTGCCTTCACGTAGGGTGAGATTCATCTGCATTCATCTGTAGTCATCCAATCTGAGCTAAGTGTCTAGACTTACTTTATGGAGGGAGAGAAGTAGACCTTTCTGGAGAATGATTCATTCTGTCCTAAAGCAGATGTTTAAGATAAGTCATATTAATTATTCTCTAGGTTGCCTACTGTTCTCCACTGAACATAAAGCGAGCTTGGATTATCTCAGGTGTATATCTTTGTTTTGCACACATATGTACATGGATTCCATTGCAGTCCTAATAGGGTAGATTCTATGTATGTGAATCCTGAAATAACATACAAAATGTTTGAGGAGGCTTATGTCAAAGAAAGAGGAAGATGTTGTAACAGGACAGTACACCAAGAATTTGAGAAGCATAGACAGCCCATGGGAACCCAACTGAAGAAAATAAAGGCTCAATTTGGGCCCTATGGAAATACACTCAGTACTAAATATTGATTGTGGAGTTCCATTAAAAAGGTAGCATGATGGGCTTCTCAGACCACTGCAAAAAGGCTCAGGATAGCTTGATGTCTGGTACATAGCTGGTAAAAATTAAAATTAAAATGAAAAGGTAGCTTGCAGAAAAATACTGTCAAACAAATAAGTATGAAAGAGGCACAGTATTAAAAATCTCAGCTGTGTAAAAATACTTCCCACTGAAGAGTAGCAATGTGTATACGCATATTTTTGGTTTCAGTACTTCTCTGTTGCAGTATTACAGATAACTGCAGAAATAGATAGGTAATCTTGTTCCTTGAGAGAAGTTCATTGGAAACAAGAGTATTCCTGGATCTTCTTGCACTTCCTGGGCTTTACTTGCAGACATTATTCAAAACGACCCAGAGTAGCTGGTTTTTTTTTGTTGTTGTTTTTTTTTTTCCCTCACTTGTTACAGCAATTGAATTATCTAAGAACAGTTTCATTATGCTTCAGTGACTCTGAACTGGGTTTTAATTGTTGGTAATAAGGGTGCAGAGCAAATGACTTACTATTCTAGATCAGCATTTGACATATGTGCCACACTGGAATCTTCATCTTGGTAGCCCATTAAAAATGCATTTGCTTCAGGGAAATGTATGAATTGATTGTGCATTTGCTGAAGAGCTGTATAGATTTTCCTCCTTTTATTCCCCGTTTTCCTTTCTTAGTTTGTTTTACTTATCTTTTACAGCTCTGTCTCACCTTATTTGAAAGAGGAAAGCCATTGAGGACCTGCGAGCAATCCAACAGCTTCTGAAAAATCTTCATTCTAAAGGATAATCCTGAGTTCCCTGGAGAAGAACATAGTGAATGTTGTGAGTTCCTAGCAGCAATAATGTGTATTTGCAATTGTGTTTTCTGTGTGGGGGTATTTGCACTGTAACATTTGCTTCACTACCTGGGATGTGTTGAGCATCTTTTTGCTGTGCTGAAACAAGGGCACTTGTTTGGGGGTTAGGCTGCAAAACCAGACTTCTAATTTCTTTCCCTTCCACTCCCTTCTTCTACTTCATTTATTTTTTTTCATGACTTCAAGGGCAGAATAGTGATAACTGAGGAATGATGTTGGGTTTCTTTTCCTTGGACCGTTACAATTAGGTAATGCATCATTATTGTTTTTTTAGCTAAATATGTAATCCTGCTTTTGAAGGCCTTATGCTGGTGTAGCCTAACAAGAATGAAAAATATTATGGATAACAGTTCAATATACAGCTCAGATTCAGTAATTTTATACCTGGTCATACACTGATTGAAGTCATTTGACTGCTTCCAAATTAGAAGTTATTTGCATCTGCTATTCCAAATTTCTGTTCCTTTGATCAGTTTGCTGTATTAAATTGAGTACTGTACATTTCTATACAGATGTTCCTCTTGGAAATTTGTGTTCATGGGAATTGGAGTAGCATACCTTCAGAGAGAAAACACTCATATAATTAAGAGTTTGGTCCTTCAGCCTTTAATAAGAGACCCTTCCCATGAGTGAAGGCTAAAGAGAAGGCATAAATATTTATATGCTCATTGTTTTTCTTGTGAAGCTCACTGCGCATCTGGGTTGAAATGGGCAAGTGTGCAGATCAGATGTAAACATCCTGAAAAGCAGAGGAAACGAGAATTCTCTGCCTACCGAGTCTGAGAATAATCCTTGTTTTGTGATCTTAAAAAAACTTGAAATTTTCAAAGTTAGGTAAGTTGGTATTTGAACCATTATTGAGTAATCCTTCAGGATGTCAGTGATGATAACACAGCTGCAGAGTATAACAGTTTGAGTCAATTAGTCGTTGTGCTTTCCTTAAATTTAGTAAATGGAACTCTTTTTTTCTGACTCCTGCGCATTCCTTCTAGATCCCTGGAAGTCAGATGCCCTCCTTTGGCTTGCTTACATGTGTGGGTTGCAGGCTTTGGGAGCAGACTGAGATAGAACCTTAGTGGTGCTGCCTTCCAAAGGCTACTTGCAAAACAAACGTTACAGGAGACACAGAGAAACCTTTGTGGTCTTTCCTCTTTCCTTCATGCCTTGATCAACAGTGAAATAGTTAACAAGGCTAACGTTTGGAATTGTTAGTAACTAGTTAACACTAAGCTGCTGAGTTAATAACTCACAAAAATGAATAAGGGACCTCTGAGACCTGGAGCTTCTCACTGTCTGTGTATCCAAGCAGATGCAGCCATATCAGCTTATTCCCACACTTTGAAAGACTTCTTTGAAACCACAAGGGCTTACTTTGCAGACTGACGTCCTAGAGCAGAAGGGAGCAGCCTTAAAGAATAATAATGATGATAATAAACTGCTCTAGCATGTGAAGCTGTTGAGATAGCAGGAGATGTTTCCTCAGGATGTCTCAATCATCTCCGCTGATTGCAGCAGCAGCAGCACTGCATGTGAGGAGAGCATTCCCTGGGTGCTATACAGACTGTCTGGGTGTCTGGGATCAGCCAGATAAGCTTCATGAGGAGGGAGGGAACTGTCAGCCACTGCAGAGGATGGAGTGTCTATGTGAGATGCTGGTGTTGCGATGATTGCATTCTGCCCTGTCCTCAGTGGTTTAAAATAAGCCCACTGCAAGTGTAGTGCTGTGGCCTGCTGCTGAGGTGCCGAAACCCTGAATTACACTCACGAGGCCCTGGCTTGTGAGGAAAAAGTAGGACACTTCTCTGCAGGTACAGACAGTAGAAAGTGCTCTTGAGAATGGCTCTCAGCCTGGCATTGGAGATGGATGTTTGGAGGGGGTCACTCTAGGCAATGGAGAGCTCTTCAGGAGTCCCTTGTGAGTGTGTTTTGTCACCTTGCTTTGCCTAGAGGACAGAGTGGTGGCAAGGTGGCATCAGCCGGGCTCCTCTCCTTCCAGCATTAGCCTCTCTAGCAGACAGAAGTACCTGGAGCCGTGGGGGCTGGCACTGCTGCCCTTTGCGCTGAAAGGAAATGCCAGCACACGGTGATTTTCCTTAAAAGCACCGCTCTCTTTTCCCCGAGTGTTTGCAGGGTGTTGTCACGTTAAGACGCAGGGAAAGCACAGACCCTCCCCGTTGCTCTCATCCCTTCCGCCTCCTCCTCCTGCCACCGAAGCAAACTTCAGTGCGGGGGGGTGGGCAGTAAGCTGGGACCAGCGTCCCGGATCCACCTAGAAACTGCCTGTTTACTAAACAGCACCACGTTCTTGCTTCCTCCCTCCTGCCCTCCTCATCTGGATGAAGTAAAGTGCCGGGATAGCAGAGCTTATACAAATCAAGTCCATATTCTGCTCCTGCGGGGAGAAGGAGAGATGTCAGGAGGGTTTCTTAAGGAGGACTGCTATTTCCCCTAGCTAGGGAGCAAGACAGGAAGGTGAGGCTGCTTTGCTGTTGCAGTAGGGTACCTTGTGAGTTCCAGCATAAGGTTTTGTAATTCTCCGGTGAAGCGTAGGTACTCGGAGTTTTTTTCTATCTTAAAAACATACACCACATCTTTTTTGGACTGCTAGCCACACAAGCACAATTCTGACAGAAGCAGCGAAGAAGCTCTGCATGTTCCTCACTTGTGGGCTTTTCTTCACGTGTGGGGATTGATTATTTATTTTTTTACTTACTTATTTTCCCCCTTGTGCTGAAACCTCTGGCACACTTAGTGGGAAACGGAAAATAAATCTCTAACCCCAATGTGTGTCAATAACCAACACTTGTGTATTCGGTTGATCTCATATCTGGAGCTGTTATTTTGGGCAAACCGCAGCTGATGGGGTAGTAAACACCCCCGTGCCTTCCTCCTGCAGCCTTCCAGTGTGTGACTTCGGAGGGGAGCTGCCCGCCGGAGGGCATCTCTGTGGCTGTGCTCAGCCCCAGCCCCATTCTCAGCCTTCCCAGCTCCTTCTTTCCCTCTTTCGCTCACGCTGCTCCCCTGGCAGCCCTCGCTCCTGTTTTTCCTGGCACCCTGCACGCTGGCTGGGCCAGGAGGGAGCAGCTCCTGGGGTTGATGTCAGCACTGCTTCCTGAGCCGCTGCCGAGGGCACGGCGCACCCTTTCCCTCGAGCATCACCTGCTTCTCCTGCCCAGGCTGCCGGCGTGGCAGCCCCTCTGCGGGGAAATCCAGAGCCATTGGGGTTGGCAGTGCTTTGCTGAGAGCACTGTCAACACCGAGTCCGCTGCGGGGTTGAAATTGATGCACAGTGACCGTGATGAGCTGCACGCACCTGGCAGAAGTGAAGGGAAGTTGTGTCATATGCAGCCTTCGTGTCTCTGAATGCATTTGCGTTTGTAGCCGTGTGCTAAAGCGCTTCATAGTTTTCCATGGAAATCACCAGGCTGCTGACGAAAGAGAGTTTTGTGTGTCCATTCTTCCCAACAACTGCCCAGTGCCTGCTGCTCCATACTCACAGGGGGAGAGAGAAGAGGGAGTATCGCTGTCATTTGAGAAATGTCCCTCTGAACAGCAGTAATTTATTCCCAGGCATTATTCTTCATTAAGAGCTACAGACAGCTGCAGCTTCCCTTTAAATAGAAATTGCATTCTGTAGGCATGCTATACATAGGGCTTCAGGTTTCTGACATTTCTCTGCCAAAAATCAGAAGTATTTCTCACCAAATAAATGTTTATTCAGAAAGTCTTATTTCCTGGCTTCTATTTCACATCACATGCTTCCGACGGACGGACCAGTGCGGCTCAAAGCTGACATTTGGGAGAGGAAGTTGGAACAGTTTGGATTTCTTGCAGTGCTGCAACAAAGAAAAGCCTCTGACCATAACTCCAGCCTTAGGTTTGGCAGCTTATTTTAACGGATGGATGCTGGATTACAGTGGGTGTTGCAGAAGACCTTCTGAGTGCAGCACATGGGGCTGGGCTGGGCCCACCTCCCACCCAGCAGAGTGGTGTTCAGGTGGCTTCAGCTCCAAGAGGAATTTGTGGTGACAGTGCCCTTGGACATGAGCACTGAGGGACTGCCTTGAGGTCAGGTGCCTCTTTATCCATGTCCATGCACTGTCTCCTAACCTGTCTTTCCTGATGTCTTTTTCAACCCAAATCACTGATCTTCCCATTCTCTCACCACTGTTGCTCATCTTCTGGCTCCATGCTTTCCATTGGTGTGCCAGCCCCAGCCACAGCAGCACTTTGCAGTTGTAGCAGCCCCGGTGAGTTGCATTTTGTAACCAGTAGGCATGCTGTGCCGGTCACATTCAAGGGATCCTCCTCCTGCCTCTGTCCCCTTTGTTCTTCCTACACCCCAGGCATCCCTACATTGCAGTATGCAATCCGTGTATTAAACTAATCATTAGCTAGGCCAGTCATTACTCACTGGCCGCCTTCTTGGCCAGTAGAGCTTCCAGAGAGCTGAGAAGTTACAATTTCTCCAGGGCTAAAATCCAAGTCTTTGATAGGCAGGCATGGTGCCTGAGGCCACTACATGTTGCTACCGGTTGTCAGCTCTGTAAAACTTACCCTGCAGAGCGAGGAAATCTGGGCACAAAGATCGTTCTCTTCTTGTGCTGTGGCGGTCTGCAGTTTCCCAGCCTGCTACGCCTTCCCTTCATTGTCTTCCAAGCAAATGGTTGTAAGATTATGACTTCCATGTTTGGACTGAGAACAGCTTTTGCCTGAGCAAACAGATTTCTCTTTGGCAGTCGCTTTAGCTGCTGCCCCAGCTTTTTGCTGTCAGCTTGGTTTCATGATTTGCCATTAGGGAAGTCCAGGCAGTCGTAGTGCACTGGAGCGAGTAAGCAAAGGAAGGAAGGCAGGTGAATTGCATCTGTTAATGATTACAATGCCAGGGTGCTGCCTTGTGCTCTGCAAGGAAGAAGCATCTCTATAGTTCAGCGACATTCCTAGCAGTTGTTCTTCTTTTTGACTTGGTGCTGTTAGCTAGAGGCTTCGGGTCCTTGCTGGCAGCGCTCCCTGATGTGAGGGGCTTTGGTGTAAATCAGGGAGAAGCATTGGGAGCAAAGCCCAGCTTTGCATAGGATAGCATGGTATGGAAGGTGCCCTGGTATTTGCAAGGGTGGAGCTGGCGAAAACACAGGAGTCCTGTGGCTGTTAGAATATCACTTTCCTGCTCTTTTGCTTTTTCTGTGCTGCTGTGTTGGTGATCTGTGCCCATGATGGCCCCACCAGTATCTGGTAGCCTGCTGATGCTACTCTCGGTGCTAGTAGTGATGGTGGCAGCAGCAGGATGAGAATACAGATTAAGCTCTCCTAGAAGGGGAGCTTATTCCATTTACTGTTTAGAGTGTGCATTCGAAAAGAGGGGCTGCTGTAAGCGGTAGGTTAGTTTAAAGGGGTGGTGAGCCCTGCTACCCTCATAGGAAAATACTGTTCAGAACAGCTTGTTCATTCATTTTTATTCCGGGTTTGTTTGCAGCCTGCCAGGCATGTTGACCCTGGATACGTATGCTGGAGAGGTGTATTAGATTGTCTTAGAGAAACTGACAGCATTGATGCTATCTGTGTTCCTTCCCAGTGAGCTTTATGTTTCTGGTTGTTAATCAGCATCGGTGTTTCTAGCCACTGATAGTGATGAATGTTTCAGAGGCACCTGATGGCACAGAGGTCAAGAGGAAGAAGATAAAGAAACGTGTTACCAGAATCGCTGCAAACTTCTTTTCCTGTTGGGGTGTCAGGTTGAAGGATACACTAATGAAACCTGAGGCACTGCAGTCTTTTATTTCTTTTTCACAGATTCTCCTAGCACCTCTTTAAATAATGGAGAAACGCTTCCCATATGGTAAATAAAGTTCGTTGCACTCGGCAGTGATAGAGGAAATCTGTTTGGGCAGTAAGGCTGTGTTAGATGAGAAGAGGAAGATTATTTGTGGGTTTCTGTAGCCGGTAACCCTCAATCAGAATTGGACTGATGGTTTGTAAATCTTCTTTGTCTCACTTCCAGCTTCTGGAGGGCAGTAGATCCTGCTAAAGCATTGCAAAAGCTGAAAGAAGCTGGGGCAAATAGGGTTTGGCTTCCTTGATGAGCAGGCACTTGTGAGTAGCGCTGCAGAGTCTCCTCGCAGTGGAGGCAGGGGGCAAATCGTGCCTTAAGCCTTCATCTGGCAGTAGCTTGTCTTGCTGGCAAATAGAACCTCTCTTCTCGACAACCTGACGTTGCATTCTGCGCTAATGGGTCCAAAAAATAAACTTCAGGTAGCACAAGCCTCCAGTGAAGCAAAAGCCGGGTTGACACTCCAGGGACAGTGACAGGAAAAGCACTGGAGAGGTGACACTTCTCATGTTTGCCTTAACCTGTTTGGGGTCTGGTTTGGATTTTTTGAAAGGAGTTTTGTTTGTTTTCTTGTGAAGCCACGCACTGTAAGCAACTTTGTTAAGGAATCAGCTTCTTATTGAGAGAAAAAAAAAAGTGAAATAATTTCCCTCTGTCATTCAGGCTGTGCCAGCTGAGCCACGCGTGTGTGAGATCCTCAGTGAGAATCATCCAGCTTCCCTTTCCTTTCCTTGCTCTATTAACAAGTTCCTATAGCTACCTTTATCCAGCCTGAAGAGCAGCTTGCAGAACAATCCAGAAGATAGGAGCACAAGCACTTCTTTCTGTCGCTATCACTGACCAGTCCAACCAGTTCAGCTGAAGGGGTTTGGCACGGTCAGCACTCTAATGACACAAATGGAAAGGGTGAGTGAGCCACGGAGCTTTCTGTGCCTTCCTCATAGGGCGAAGCCCCTTCTTAAATTAAGTGAAGCAGGCAGTCTTCCTTAGCTGCAGGTTTTGTTGTTGTTATTGTTCTCCTAATGTAATGATCACTTTTCTTCAGTCAGCCTTATGCTTTCCTTCTTACAAATAAACTCTTTCCATCTGGAGAGTATTTTGAGATGTGGAAGGAAAAGCAAATTAGTGAAAACATTGTTAGCACCATGTTCTTTCCCTCCTGAGCACCCATAGTGCCGTAGACTGAAATCTAAAAGACCAGATACATGGCAAACAGAATAGGATCCCCTTCTCTCAAAAAAAGATTACACGAAGGAACTGCTGAGCTAAGATACCGAAGTGTGTGCAGTGGGAGGGCTGCATACATCGATCTGCAGGACCCCTGTAGCTCCTCGCTTCAAAGAAGCAGCTTTAAGAAGAGGACTTGCCCCACACCACTCTCGGGTGATGATTCACATCGCCTCAGCAGCACGTGGTTCTTGGCCACACTGAAATCGCTGCTGACTGCAGGCGGAGCAAAGGCTCAGTCACAGCTGATGCATTGAGTGCATCAGAGCCCTATGCAGAGATTCCCAAGCTGACAAGGTGCTTTGCTCAGGCTAATTAGTCCTGGTTCTCCCTTTACATCTTCCCCGATTATGCTAATTAGACTGAGCAGGGTGCTGCCTGCCACTGGTTTTCTGCTGGTGAGAGTCAAACAAGTGTGTCTGCACAGTCTTGCCCTTCAGCGAACACTGTAGATGACTGAGCATTCTCATCACAAGCCCCCGACTGAGCCTGTGTTGTGTGGCTGTGCAGCACAGGTGTGTCCTGCAGTTTTATTATTCGTGCTCTCAAGAATCACTCTGCTTCGGGTAACTTGCTGGGACTGCAAAAAAATACGCATGGCGTTAGGGAAGATCCCCAACAACCAACTGCCTGTAGCATCCTTGCTCTCAGAACAGCTCATGCTGCTAATGTCAGCAGCTCCTCTTCGTCTTATTGCAAGAAAACAGTTTTCCTGGCTCTGGAGATGGTCATCTGGAGCTCCAAGGGGGAGAGAGGAGTGTGCAGGCAGATGGTAAGAAATGGTGGAATTGAGGAAAAAGAGTGCAAAGAGCTTGAACCCTCTGCTTTTCATCCTATTTATGTTTGTGAGAGTGGCAGAAAAATGGGTTGGCAGGTTAAATTAGGTTGTGAAACCTCGCTTATTTGCTATGGATTCCCTGCTCTATGTCTCCCTTCTTTGTGCTTCCCAAATGGAATTCCTGCAGCTTGACATGAGTGCAGGGGTAGGTAGCCTTTAAAATGCAGACTTCTAATGTTCAATTCAGTGGTAGCTATCACAGCATACATAGTTTGTGGTCAAGGTAAGTTTATAGTCAGATACTGTTTCAAAGGCAATGACTGGGCTTACAAAAGCCATGTTTCAGGAGGAAATACTGGAACAATTTTGAGCTCTTTAAAACGAATCAATGCAAAAAACAAAACAAACAAACAAAAAAAAGCAACAAACAAAAAACAACCCAAATCTTCAAAAATGATGAAAAATAAAACTGTTTTTTCTCGGTGTAGTAGAAGTGGCTTTTTACACTCCTGGCTGCTCTTCCTTTGACTGGCACCTTCCTGAGAAATGCACTCAAGAGTGAGTGGATATGTATATGCAAATACACACATGCTTGTCTATATATATATTGATCTTAGTGGGCCTGGGAATGTAAAAGCAAGTGTAAAAACGTATGCTGGCTTTGGCAAGTTGGTTGTTTTTGTTGCACAGCTTCCTGATTTTCTTCACTTTAAAGGTGCGTTGATGTTCTGGGTACGAAGGCTGGAGTGTGATAGTTAGGTCTCTTACCATAAGATGGAAGTCCATGTTTCATTCCATGCTGTGAGATGGTAGTCCTCAAAATATCATGTCAAGCCATGAGCAGGAATAAATAGCTGTGCTGTATTATTTTTGGACTAGCAGTTTCCAAGACAGTCAGAACGATCACAGCCATTAAGAGAGTAGAAAGTGTTTTGAAAGAGTAGAATGAGCTCTGTTGACTGAAATGGCTGGGTCAGAACAGAAAAGGAAGGGTTTGCTGTTTTAAAGCATAGCAGACATTTTAGGCATTCTTATCAAGATGCTTCAATAACACAGTTGTGTGAAAGGCTGATAAAGTAGTGTGCGATAGCAGCCCTCATAATTGAAAGTGCCTGCACTTGGCACGTTTCATAGTAATGTAAAGTAGTAATAAATATAAAGCTCCTGTTCTGGAATTCCCAACTCTGCTTATTAGCAGATCAGTATGTAAACACTGTCTCAGTGTGTCTAATGCCAGAAGGACGTGTTTGGTTCTCTTGAAGAGATGGGTGCTTGCTCTGCACCACTGGTGTGTGAATAAGACAGGTTATGTTCAGACTGAGCCATACTGCTGCTTTTCTGTATAAACTCCAACCAAAATAACGGGTAGGTAATTTTTCACCATAATGCAAGTATTTCACAGATTTTTAAGTGCCAAATCAGCTCCCACTTTCACTTGATCTGCCTAATAACATCTCCTCAGGACCACCTTAAGAGGAAAACTCAATTAGAACTGCAGATTTAGTGCTGCTCCTTGGTCAAGCTGGGACTGGCAGTTTCTGGTTCATTCTCAGATCTGTGCCCATTAAATGCATAAAAATGGCTTGAAAAGGTGGGAAGGGCTTTAACTGCAGTGACTGCTCTTGGAGTGAAAGAGGGAAGAGTGGGAGATGGCAGTTTGCTGGACTGCTAGTGGCAGAGGAAGAATTCCAGTGCTTGAGCCCTGTAGGCATACAGTAGTTTTTTGGTTACAGACTCGAGCCCTGAGCCTGCCTGTTGACCTGTGTGTCTCATGAAGCTACCTAACGTGTAAGGGCTGGAGCCTTGAAGCAGCGGAGAGCAGTGTTTATGCGTGGCCAGAGAGGGAAACCACTATGCCAACACAAAGCCTGTGTCTGGTGAGAGCAGAGCTAGAGGTAATGCGTAAAGCAGTTATTCCTTCAGGAAAGTAAATGTCAGCAGCATAGATGGTCCTTAATTTAATTATAGTTGTTATTTTAAGGCTTATGGCATGAGGCATTTAAGGCTCACTGAAAGCATTTCATTTCAAATGTTCCTTCAAGACTTCTAAATGTTGCAAAAAGCACACCTAACTGATGGTGACTGTGCTAAGCTAGTATGGTACCAGTGTAGCTGAAACTCTCATGAATTCGGTCTCAGTGCCTGTATCATACTGGAAAACCCAAGTGATTGGGTGTAGAAAGTATTTGTCGTGCAGTCATGGTTGAAGTGTCTCTCCTTGATTCTGTGATATCAAAAAGAAATTATTATTTTTTGGTCTTTCCATTTTTGCTTTGGTGAAGATGGTGTGGGGGACAAGGAGTTGTGCCTGAAGATTGTTTGTCTGTAAACTGTGTTACTGGAACGGAGACTGTAGGAGGCTTTTTTGTGCTTATTAGTCAGACCAGTGCTTTATCTGAGCAATAGTCGACCCATGAAGATGCTTCACGTGGCTGTCATCCAGCCTACCTGATCACACTTGCAACCCAACAAGAGGAACGCTGCCCTCAGGAACCACCATTCTTAGAAATCCTTCCTCGCTGGTAGCATCCTTCCACTTGATGGAGTTTCTTGTAGTTCAGAGGAAAGGCATTTTGATACCCAGATCGGCTAGGTCACAAAGTAATGGCAGTGCTGTGTCCTGGCATCACCTTATGGTTACTTTGATGTTGTATGATGTTGCAACTTGCAGTGGTAGTAATACAGCAGTTCGAACCAAATACTGCAACAACTTCGATCTCAGGCAGTGCTTGTTACTACAAATGTAATCACCAAAGAGATAAGCAAAGAAAACCATTTTCTTAGGTAAGGAATCATTTCAATGATACCTGAGTGATTACTGTATTCTTTTAACGTAAAAAGGGAACAAAGAAAGAGAGGAACAGTTCAGCTTTTGTGAGACTTGGCCAAATAGTGCTAAGCATGCCTAGATTTGAAACTCATCAGAAACATTCCAGGTCTCTCAGAGTGGGTTCCCCAGGAGTTTGAGAAGACCAGGAAGATCCAAAAGCTAATCCAGGCTAAGGTCTGCTGGTATTTGGAACAAAGCATTTAGCTCAGGTCATGATGCAGGTATGGTAGATGCCAAATCAGAAAGCTAGAGCTCAGATCCCACTGTCTGCCTTGCTCAGATTTCTCTGGGTTTTTGGTTTTGTTCTGGCTTGTTTCTTAATTGAAGCAATCACTTCTATGGTGTGCGCTAATTGAAGTTAGTCTTGTCCCGTGCTGCCTTTTCATAAAATGCATCTGCAATGCCAAGTGCACTGAGCCTGCTTGAGGCAGGTGTTGCCTCTTGGAAAGAGAATTACATTTCATGGTTGCTTTCACACCTGTAAAAATCTTCCCTTTCCTTCCTGTCTGCAGGAGTGTTCAGACATCCACATGCTGACTCCTGCATCCCTTTTCTCTTGCAGCCTGTGGTTTGGAATGACTCCACTGGTGGGGAACTAGTTTGCAATCAGGAAACAGTGGCAAAGCCAGAAGTAAAAGCTATTTGATGAGTGACTCGAGGCATGTCATGACCAGTCAGTGCTTCAGCCATTACATGGAGATAATGATACTGGTATCACTCTTAGGTAAAGCATTATGAAATCCTTTCTTGAGTATTTCTGCTTCAGAGCTGAGGTGCTTTTAGCCAGGATTCCAAGGAACTGAGGTGTGTATGGTGGTGATGATGTCTGTCTGGTCTCATTCCCTCTGTAGTACTGAGCCTTTTGACCAATTCCCACCAAATCCAACTGGAAATAGAAGTTTTAGAAGCAATTAAATTCCAAGGTGTTTTTTGGTTTGTTTGTTTGTTTTTTTCCCACTTATTTTGCAAAAATAATCAGGCAACAGGGGGAAAAAACCAAGAATTGCACACTCACCGAGGGGAGGGAGATATCTAAACTTAGAGTACTTTACTTCTGCAGTAAATGTGAATTCAGAGCCTTCTACTTTCCCTGTGGCTGTGGGGACACATGTATTCTGAGCAGGAAAGCCTTCCTACTTGTATGAAGAAACTTCCCTCTCTATTCTGGGTATACATATGTAATGTCTGGCAGACCCTGTTTTCAGTGACCCTGCATTTCTCCCTTGCACAGCACTGTTTGTGTTTCCAAAGAGCTGGCCTTTTTCTGCACATGGCCTCTTGCTTCCTTGGCATGGCTCCCCAGTTTTGTATTGCTCTGTGTATTGAAGGCAGCTTCATGGTTGCAGTAGTAATCACAGGGATGCATATTTATTATCTCATGTTTCAGTAGGAGCACATGTTTATCTTGTACACTTGAGTGCTGGTTTTCAGTAGTGCTGTATATACAATAGATTGATTTAAAGTTGGCTAACCAAGAAAACATCTCTTAAGGGTGAAAGAATAAGCACGAAAGATATGCAAGCATTGCAGCCTGGTTTTTCACACTACTTTGTGTCTGGTGTGCTGACGTACATGGCTACACCAGTTAGATGTTTCATTTGTGCACTCAGATAAAGCCAAGATACTTCAAAGCAATCAGACTCATCTTGTTTATTGGAAGACTGAGTTTAAACTTTGCAGGAGAGAAGAGATTTGCAAACTGAAGGAAAAAAAAAAAGTAGTAAGTATATTTGAGTAAGCATCCCTTCGCTTAGATCAAGAGGCAGGTTGACAAATAGACAGCGGACCCAATAGACAACAAATAGACAGCGGACCCAGACTCTGTAGTTTCTAGGCAGATAATTATATAAAGACCAAGACTCTTGAACTGCCTTCAGGTGAGTTGACTTCAAGTATGTTAGTTGAAGTAGGTTTGAAGTTCTGTTGCTTCCAGAGAGAAGAAGCCATAACCATGACGGAACACGACTTAAAAAGAAAAGTTATGGAAAAATACCATACCCTAAAGTCAGCTTTGAAGTGTCTGAGCCTATTTATTGACGTTACAGACTTTAGGTCGGGCCTTTGGTACCAAAAGGCAAGAATAAACATGTCTCTGAAATTATTTTTGCAGATTATTTATGTACATGATGTGTATGTGCTTCTCTGACGTTTTAATAAGGATCTCTCATATCAAATTTATTACTGTTATTATTACTATTATGGCATTAGGTTTGTAGGCCTCGGTCTATTTTGGCTAGCCACGTAAATACACAGATGTAATAACAAGAGTCTCCAAGCCAGAGGAGAGAATGGACAACCTAGCTTCTGGGTTGACTTGCCTCTGCAGTTGAAGTCCAGCCAACCTGCAGTGAGCTTGTCCAGAAGGGTTACTTTTGCCTTCTAGCTGAAAATCACATCTGAGAATCAAATAGAATTTGAGTGAAAGAGTCTTATACCTTTGTCTGTAAGCTTTTACCTCCCTGTTGGTTTTGTTTTACATTCATGTGCTTCCTGTTTGCATTGATGTAAGAGGTACAGGAGTCCTCTTAATATAGATCACGCTGTCCATTTTCCTGATGAGACAGGACAGTTGTATGCAGTGCCTTTTGAAGTGTTTTGCCCTATTAAGTTTCAAGCATCCAGACTTCATGGCTTCCTTTATTTCTCCTAAGCTGTTGTTAATGATTTTAATACCATTCTCAGCCTAATCTCTGCTTTTTAAAATTTCCCATTAGTCCTAACGCTGCCTGAGATACCATCTGACATAATTCTATCCTTTTCAGTTATGTTGTTGGGACGTATCAACAGCAGAAACGGGGTACTGCTGTGCGTCTATCCTTTCAGCATGCAGGTTCTGGCAGTCTCATGCAAAGCTGTCCATGTGGTCTATCAAAGCCCACGTCTTGTCCAAAGGGAGAGTTAATGTGCTGCAGACAGGCACTGAAACTCAGAGCTGCTTGTGTTTATCCAAAGCAAAACAATTGAAACTTTATTGTTCTGGCTGATCGATGTTCCTGCACTTCAGAATTTCTGGAGGCCCCCTTTCATCCTTCTGCCTTTCATTTCCTACTACTACTCAGATTTCTGCATTATTCTCCTTTCATATGCTTTTTCAATACTAAATTTTCTTCCTTTTTTATTTCCACAGTAGATGATAGAGTAACACCCCACATGGCTTTTCCATCTGGAACAGCTTCCCTGCCTCATTCCTTTTGAGCTTGATCTTTACTCTTGGCCTCTATGTGTTAGTATTCCTTCTAATAAAGCAATCAAATCTTACGCCCAAAGCCCTCCAGTTTTTCTCTGCTGTCATTCTCTGCAAGACAGAAAGCTTTTGCTATTATTTGATACACAAGGTGATGCTGTGATCTGTGCTTATTAGAAGACCTATTTTAAAGACACTCCATTGCATACTTAAGTCTGATTCCTATTCAGGACAACACACCAGGGCATATTTACCTTTTCAGCAGCCCCTTTTTGTTTTCAGTAGGCTTTACTGATTTTAAGTTAGGCATACATTTTAGTGCTGTGAAACTGATGAAGCCTCAACTGTAAAGCATATTTTTCATACAGGGAAAAAAAAATCAAGCAAAAGCATATTGCACAGTCTGAAAGTAATGGAAGCTTCAAGCAGAGAAGTAGGATTTCATATCTGATACTACATCTTTTTAAATCTCTTCTTGAGAATGTCAAACATACTGTAAAAGAAAACTAATCCAGCAGCCTTGCTTTTCAGTCTGTTGACTCAAAACATTTTCTGCTGTACACTGAGATTTTCAGTAGTTGACATAGCATGCAGTTGTTCGTGCTAAATTAAGAATGTCTCATGCTTTCTGGGATCCCATAGTAGAACTGCTGAGTTGCAATACTTACATGAAAAAAATGAGGTTAGTTTATTGAGTGGTTAGACACATCTTACAATGCTCCTGCTCTTCTCATAATGACTCCCTTAAAACTTCCATGAGGTGGGGGAAAATACAGCTAACAGCAAGCTGTGCCCGGGCACCACACAGTTCGGGCTTTGTGCGGAGCATGGCTTTGGCATCTGGAGTGGGAGCTCAGTGCACATTAGCAGCAGTACTTTCATTGACATAAATTGCTGTCAGGGCAGTGGAGGAACACAGCTTTCTGTTTTGTGAGCACTGGATGCAGTCTGTCTTGGACTCATTGTGCGATCAAGGAAGATCTGCCCAAACGTATAATGCTCAGGCTTTATAAGCCTGGGTATGGGGCACTGCAGTTTGATAACCAGGCGTTGCTTCTGAAATAAATACAAGCTCAGCTGCTGAGCTCCCAGCCCCGTTTGCCATTCTTGCCCCTTTTTTACGGTCTCCTCAGAGCACAGGCCTACGAGCAGCCCAGTATTGAAATCAGCTGTCCTTGGGGACAGTGAGTCACCTTCACTGTGTTTCCCACCACAACCACACAGGGGACGTGCATTGCCCTTAACCACAGGAATAATGCTGCCCTGATGTGTCTAAGCTGCACCTTAGAAAGTCACGTCCTTTCTGAGAAGGGCCAGGGAAGGTGCAGTCAGAACAGAGTGGTTCAGATTGTTCCTACAGACCGCATAAGGAAAGCTTCCAATTATTTATGTAGAAACCTGCATCGCACCCCAGCGACCCAGCAACTCAGTAGAGTACTACTGTAAGTTGCTGAGTGTTTTCATGGACTCCTCAGGGTGTGCTTTTTGTTCTGTTTTGCTGCTTGGGTTGCTGTTCTTGCTTAGACATCCAGCTAAAGCAGTCATGACCATCTTTTCCTTGCCCAGATCAGGTGGTGATGCAATGACTTCTCGTTTGCTTCAGCGGGGGTGACATAAAGCAGTAGAATCGCTTGAGAATATTTTTCAGGCCTGAATGCGGGGGTCTGATTGTCAAAGTCTGGAGTTTTAAGCGTAGAATTTGAACCAGAACACTTGTTAATGAGAGTTTTGCCTTTATCCTCCTTAAAATAAGGAAAGTAACTGAAGCCTACGTATGCTTGGTTCCTTGTGAATCATGGGGATTACATGCCTGAAAGTGTATTTGGCAAAGTCCTTGTGCCTGGCAGATACTTTCCTGTCCAGACTCCCAGAAATTGCTGCTTTTTTACTTCTCTTAGACACTCAGTGAACATGAAAACCCTTTCTATTTATGGAAATGGAGACACTAATGCAATTAAAAAAAAAAAAAAAAAAAAGCATTCCTTTTCTTGTTCACCATAGTTATTAAAGATTTTTATGGGAGGTTCACAACTGAACTGAGATTCATTTCTCCCAATCTACCATGATTATTTGGGATTAAACCAACATGTGCTAGCATTATGGGGAATTTCTGAGAAGTCCCTGGTCCCCAGTGAAATTTGTTTTTACTTTGCTTCCTGCTTTACAGAAAGCTTATTCCTGACACGAGCCCTGCCATGCTTGTCAGTTCAGCAAATGTGTCCTTGGCGTTGCACTTGCTGTTTTTGAACCACGAAATGCTTTTAGGTAAAGTTATCATAATATAAACTGAAAATTGACAGGCTGAATAGTTGTGGTTAGTATGTGCTATAATGGTGATGACATGGGAAAATATGTTGTTTTTCTCCAGATGACTGTTTGAGGTTAGTTCTAGACCATTTTGTTCATGAAGTGCCAGCTAAAATTATGATCATAGCTTTGAAGTAAGCAGGTTAGTTTGAATTATTATTACTTTTTTTTAAGTCTGATAAAGGCCTGTTGTCAGAGAATGGATGTCGTTGTTGGTTTTGGAATTAAAAAGGATAGAGCCAACCGTCAAAAAGGTCTGAAATGCTTAGAGCAGTAAATTCCCCTTTCTTGAGAAGTTCATCTCACTGACAAGTGTAACTGACGTTATCTCATTTGTGAGACTAGCATGGGCAAAGCATGGCCTGCAGGGTAAAAATTGGTAGTTTAGGAGCTTCTTCTTCACCAGAAAATGGAATGAAAGAGGGTTGGGTAACAGCAAGCAATGGCAGGGTTTTCTGCTGGTTGCAGAGGCAGCATGTCCTAGTCCTGTTCCTTATGCTCCTGTCCTGAGTTCAGGATGGGAAAAGTAGCCAGTCTTGTGAGGATGGCAGCACAGTAAAGCCTTGAGTGGCATTTTAGGGAGGAGGTGGTGTTTGATGTCTTCCTATCTAATGATAAAAACAAAAGTGACTCAAATGTCACTTTCTTCCAAAACAGGAGCCTTTTTGGTGTGGGCTGCCAGTGTGTGTTAGGAGCGATATGCAAAATACACAGAATTTGTGTGGCTAAAAGATGGTTTCTTTTTCTTTCATCTTGTGCTGTTCTGTTTCATTTTGTGCTGCAAGAATGCAGTTGCATGTAGAAGCCTTGACATATTTAGTGGGACCTTGAAACAGCTCCACTGAACTGCAGCTCGAATTGAAGCAGAGGAGTGTGGAAGGGTAGCAGAAGACATTACCCCACCTTACATTTTCAAACAAAACCCTGCGGTTCTGGAGAAGCTCTTCCTCTACCTGCTATACCACTGTGTGAGTTTGGGGTTTAGATCTGCTCCAAGGTCTTTTTGGTGTTTGAGCACAGAGAGGTGTCAGCTGTGGAGGACCAGCCTTAAATGTGAGTTTGCCTGCGTTCACCCTTCCTGAGCTGCTCTACTGAAAGGAGATTGTCAGCACAGCCCACTGCAGTGAGTACTTATTCAGTGTTTCCATTTTTTCTCTGTATGGGCTAATCTCAGCTCTTTTTGTGTTGAAGAGAAGAACTGGGAATGGAGTGTATTGCTGACACCTCATTTGCACTGAGCTGAGGAGCCTCTGAAGGTTCCTCGAGGTCAGACCATGCTTGCATGTAGGTGCTGCCCTTCAGCCTCAGCAAACACAGAGAACATATGGATGGATGGCTCTTTTTCAAAACATCAGTGAAGAGCCCGAGGAAGAAATGGTCTTCTGATTCTAATGTTCTCCTAATCCTAGTGCCTTTCTAGCGATGCCTGGAGGCACAATTCCCTTTCTCAGCATTTTCTTCTGCACTCCTTTGCATGTCTCATGTCAGTATAGGCAGTTCTCAGGAGACTTTAAGGTGCAATTTCCCCAACTTTTGATTTGATCTTGTAAAATATTTGAGTCTCAGTTAAAATAATGACAGTATATTGATTAATACGATAATATTGATATTATTGTCTGTACAGTACAGTTCTTCAATTAGGTTATGTGTGAAAAAACATGCTTGAATATAAGTAAAAAGATCAACTAAGTGACCTCTTAAGTGTTGGAGTTCAGATGTCTACAAGTGAAGACAAGTGGAACTGTTAGCTGCTTTTCTCAGACATATGTCCTTCAAAGTTTACCAAAAGGAAAAATTGAATTGTTACACAGCATGCATATAAAGTAAAAGATTCTGACAATTGCCCAATGTGGTTATTGACATAAATCTTGTGTTCCTGGGGCCAGGATGTCTCCCTGCACATTTTTGCATTCACTGGATGGATGATGGTCCTAATTGTAAGATAGGAGCAAGAAAAGGCTGCATTGGATAGGAGGGGATTTTATATCTAAATATTTAATGATAAAAACAAAAGTGACAAAAAATGGCTCTTTATTCCAAAATAGGGGCCTTTTGGGTGTGGGCTGCCAGCATGTATCAGAATGTGGTGCCCTAATGCTCTTGCTTCACTTCCCTAAAGAGTAATAGACTTTTAATTTCCGTGGCCTTGCTCCCACTCTGTGGGAAGTTCTTGTCTAAAAGTTTGCAGGGTCAGGACCTTTGTCTGTATGTCAGGCTGGGTGGATATTTGTGTACTTGTGGTGGGATCCTGATCCCAGCTGAGGCCTCTGGGCACAGTGCTGTCATAAGTTTTAAATAATAATAATGCTGTAAAAAGTTAAATAAATACATCAAGTTAATTTTATGCTCCCTTCCCCTTAGGCAGATGAGCATAAATTGAATTTTCTAATAATTAGCCCAAGCAATTATCATTGAATAGACATACCTGATTGCATTAAGAGGTGTGGTAACACATGGAGGTAATCTTGCAAAGAGCAGAGTTATTTCCAGACTGACCTTGCAGGGCCAGGTCTGCTTGTCTGTGAGTCATATGGATGCTAAATGAACAGGTATACTGCTTATTGTGATGGTTATAGGCTATATGTATATGGCCATCCTGTTTGGAGTTTGGTCACTTCCATTTAGAGCCTTAGAAAATAATGCACTGAACTGCCTCCCCTTGGCTTATTAAGCTGTCACAGTAAAGGATGCTGCGCTGCCAGGCTGCCCTCCCACATGCCTTGTAGAGGCCATTAACAACCACCTGTCAAGCCCCGTTGCAGCGTCTGAGTGGCCTGACCCAAAACATCTGCTGCCATGCAGGGAAAGCAGGGCCTGCATGCAGCTGGGCACTCCCAGAAATGCCACCAAAGGTGGGGAAGTGGGAGCACAGGGCTCCCAGGGGCTTGCTTTTGGATCTGCTCAGGCTCGGTACTGAGTGGTGAGGGAAACAAAAGGAAAAAAGGCGTTGTGTAAGGCAGAAGGTCTCTCTGTGCTCTCTCACCAGTTCAGACAGAAGTCGCAGAAGCATTTCTTTCCTATTTTTCAAGTTAAGATATAAAAGTATAAACGGATCTTTTCCTCCACTGGTGACTTGAATGAAGGCTGACCTTGTTACATGTGTAGAAATCGCTTGGCTAGGACAAATCTAACGTTTATTGTATTGTAGCTGCATAGATAAAGTCCAAACTCCCTCACTGCTTTCCTTACAGAGAAAGCTGCTTGTGTGTGCCTGTTTCCAGCAACTGAATTGACAAAAGGGGGGGGGAAATCAGCCCAGTAGCATCTCAAAAATGTGAAGGGTTTTTCGTTTCATGTTCAGGGATTATTTTCTCTCTTTCTTTCTTTTTTTTTCTTTTTTCTTTTTTTTTTTCCTGAAATTGTGAGCTCGGAATCCAAGGAGGCTCAGCAATCAGCGTGTTTGAATGCCGGCCAAGACACTGAACTGGCAGCCATCCATTCTGATAGCAGTGTGAGTGAAATGTGTACTCAGTAACTGGATTCAGGCCCTTCATAGTTTGCAAGCAAATATTTCTGCTTTTGCAGATCAGATACAAAATAGAAAAAGCTGTGCAGCTCTTGAGCATGTGAGAGGGAGGGTTCTGCCCCTTTACAAAGGGATGTTGGCACTTCTGTGTCCCAAAGTCCTGAACCTTAGGTTGTCATCTCAAAGGCCGTGTTCTTATTCCAAAATGCACTTAATTATGTCTCTTAATGTTTTAACTGCTGAATATGCCTTGCATAAAAGCTGTAAATACCTCACGCTGGCAGTAAGCTGTAGGAAAGTGAAGTAAATTGGCATTTTATAAAAAGGTTGTACAGAAGCAATGGAAAGCTATGCAAATAAGCTATGATACGGGCAAATTTGCATTTCCTCATGGGTTTAGTGATGATATGCACAGCATGACTTTGGCAGACTTGCTTCTTGGGATGAAGCACGTACTGGTGGCATGACCCTGCAGGGTCAATTTGACAAGTGCAACGTTGTGATTTTCCATGCAGTTTCTCAGAACCACTGAGCAACATGCAGCAATAAATAGCAACAAAGGAAATTGATTTTTTAGAGTAAATACATGTAGTAGGGGGAAAAAGCGTTATACAAATCTTTCACCTTGCCAAAATAAGGTTAACAGTTTTGCTCGGTGGTGCTGCTCAACTTTCCAAAGAGACTGCCTTCTACCGTCTTGCATTGACTTTTGCTCTTTGCTTTAGAAAGCATCAGGATGAGGAGGAAGTAATGTAGAGCTTTTGTGCTCAGGGCTCTCAGATCACGAGAGCAATAGGGTGATGTTACAACCAGCTGACAGTGCAGTTTATGTCTCTGAATTAATTGAACCTGTGGCAGCTCTTCAAACTTGTTCTTTTGCCCAACTGAGAAGAAAGGTAGGGACATACTGAAGTATCTGGTGATAATGTTATTATAGGAAGGATGACATGGAAACTCATTCTCAGAGCCCCTTACAATCTGTCTTATTTTGGAGAGATATTTTTTAAATGTGGGTGAAAAGTGCTTCTGAAATGGCTTTACCTGCTTTTTTTTTTCCTCTTATAAATTTTATTTCTTTTCAGGAATTTGTTCAGAGTATTAAATTGAAAAAAATCAAAGAAAAATAAAGGGAATTTGAAGTTATTGCTATTGGCCTTCACATGCCACATGTTTCCACAAAACAATTATTTCAAATTTGTTTTCTACTGTCAAAGTGATCCAAATACAGATTTCTCTATATGCTTTTTTTTGTCACAAGGGTGAATTTGCTCCAGCATCTCTACCCAAGCCATCTCACAGCAAGCCTGTTGGTGCAGTGGGCTCCATCCTCCAGGGTGCTGGGCACTTGAACAGAGTGCTGGATGTTCTCATGGATCCCGAATCCCTTCAACAAAATATCAGGCACTAATCTGCAGTAGGTTGTAGAGAACTGCTCAAGAACAGCCTCAGGAAAGCATGTCTCCTTTAGGCTATACTGAAGTATTATTTCTCCTAAGGCAATTCTTAGTTTGGTAGCTTTAGGACCAAGCAACTGGTACAATGCTGTCCCAAATTTAAGCACAAGCTTAAGTGCTCTCTTCCTGTGACCTCAGTGCACCCAGCGCTCTGTTCCTTTGCCTTACAGAAGCAGAAGGGAGTTTGGCTGCTTTCAAGTGAAGCCTGCCAAAAAAAAAAAAAAAAAAAAAATCCCAGCAAGCATCTTCTTTTTTTATTTTTTTTCTCTCTCTTGGCTTCTCTATAAATAGTTGAACATTTTTTTTCAGAGCGAATTCAGTTAATGTTCTGTGGTGGTGAGTGAACACTACTATGCTCTGGTATGTGTTCCTGAATATCATAAGATGTTTGAGTAAAATTTAATTCAGGTTTTTAAATGAGAAGAAAAAAGACTGCTATTAAACCTTGTCTGAATTTTGTCATTGACTACACGAGAAGCCCTTTCATTTGGGAACAGTTTGGCTTCTCATTTAGCTGCATCATTGGATGCATTCTGAGAGTTTTCCCTTACTATCCTTACCACGCAGACAATCACGTCATTCTTGAAATGAATGCTCCTTTTGCTGTCCATATGCAAGACATTATGCGAACATCTGTGTAAGTCCCAACGTACAACAAGGCAAATTACTGGTGACAGGATGAAGAGCCTGCCTTTCCACCCCCTGTCTATGAAGGGTCTGTGCATGGAGATCAGCTTTGTGCTGGTACCACTCGATGCCTGCTGGCTTCGTGCACCACTGCCTTGCTACTAAAAGCAACTATTAGGGTTTTGTCTTCTTTCTTTCTTCTTCTTCTTTTTTTGAAGAACCAAATGCATAGTTTTATCAAGAAAATGGTATCAGAATTGTGTGGGATTTTGTGAGTCATTACCAGAAATACTGCAGTGGGTGGATTAACCCCTTCAAAGCGGCTGCTCTGAGTGTTTCCAGGCTAGTAAGTGCAGTGAAAAGAGAGTTATGCCTGCCATTCTGTTCTGCACCCTTCAGCATACCCTGGATGAAGGAGATAATTCTGGTCCTGTTGGCAGCACCTCGATAATTCCTGCTTGAAGCAAAATGAAATTGAGCGATTTTCCTCATGCTTTGGGAAACAGGGTGTTTCTCAAGGCTGTGCCCGCGTGACAGGATACTGTAGTGTGAAACACAGGCACTTCTGTCTGTGGCTTGAGAAGTGGTGGCTGCAGCACTTGCAGAAGTGCCCAAGCAGCAGTGTGGTGGTATCTGTGTGCAGCGCCTCTCGGCAGCAGGACTTCCTCAGGGTACTCTGATCCCAGTGTCACAGAGCTTTTTTTGAATGCATTCACCTCTCTAAAATATGCATTGTGATTGGCTTCTTGTGGGCGACATCTGCATAATCGCAAGGATCTGTTTCTCTTCTGCTGTGTTTGCTAGTGGTGCTCTTCTGCAAGCCTAGGTGATACTGTTTGCAAGCCTCACCAGGTCGTGTATGGGGTTATTTCTCTTGCAGGTATTAATACTTCTTCCTCAAGGCTTTTAACCTCTCCATCTGCAAGGTGTAGCCATGTTTCCACCCCATACGTCACCAGGTAGCACTTTCCGTAGAGCTGTCAATAAATCCAACCAGCAATTCCCCAGCAGCGTCTTGTTGCTTCCAGTGCCATGACCCATCCTTGTGTGGCAAGCCTCTCGCTACTGGGAGACCAGCCTGGCCTCACAGAATGGGCCAGCCCATTCTTTGGCCAATTGAAGGAAGCACTCATGAATGCTGCGGGAGACTTTTGTTGGAGTCCTGCACTCTCCCAAAGTCACCGCTCGAGTCCAATACCTGGGGCTTTCATGACTGCAGTGCACTTACACAGTGCTTTTATTCCAGCATGGTACAGGAGCCACTGCCATGTTCTCTCTCTGATGTGGGGCTGCAGAGGTAGGCATGCATATGTCATCTCACCTGCTTTGTCCAAGGGTTTGGCAGTTCAGAGTTTCTCACCAAAACATTTGTTTTGGATAGATACTTTCCATTTAGGTTTTAAAGGAACAAGAAAAGCTTGTTCTCCAGAAGAGTAGTCATGCACTGGAACGGGCTGTCCGGGAAGGTGCTGGAGTCACCATCCCTGGAGAAGCTCAAGAAATATTTAGATATTGTACTGAGGGACATGGTTTAGTGGGAAATGTTGGTGATGGGTGGACAATTGAACTGGATGATCTTGGAGGTCTGTTTCCAACCTTGGTGATTCTGTGATTCTACCATATTATCCTGTGTGCTGAAGAAAGTGCCTTGATGAAGTCAGAATGGAATTGGAGAGGAGGTGTCCAGCTAATACTTGCTGCGATGGTATAGTAGACTGACACATGGCTGAAACCTGCTCTCCTGAGTGATGCCTGACTTTGCCTAATGCCCTCTCAGTCCTAAGATGTGACAAATAAACACGTGACAGCAGAAGTTTTGAAATGACAGTGAAGGGAAACAGCTGGCGTGGTAAGGCAAAGTCTTCTTGGTGATGCTGTAGTCAGGGCTCGTCCAAGGGTGGTCATGGTCCTTGTCCTAATCCTGGTTCTGCCGGGAGCCAGACCTTCTCAGTGGAGCGGCAGGTCTGGCTTGCTTTTTGTCCACCTTATATAAGTCTAATGAAGAATTGCTTCTGGATTTCCTTGGGCATATTTTTTTCTCTCCTCTTCTCACCTGATCGGAAACTGAGGCTTTGAACAAACAAAATAACAGTGGTGACAATGTTGTTTTTTTTTTTGTCCTGTGCTTTTTGTGCATCTGGCAGCTCAGTTGGAGCCATAGTGCAGCATGTGAAACTCCGTGGGTTCAGCTGTGGAAATACCAACCTTTCCACTGCACAGGTACAGGCTAACCGGGTGCTGTGTGCACTGTAAACCCAGTTTGTGAGGTTTTTTATAAATCTGAAGCATCGCTGTGATCTTGCACATTGACAACACGTGCACACAGAAGCATGCACTTACCTGGCAGGTCTCAGTAAGAAATAGGACAGGCCCAGAGCAGTAACTTTCCATTGACTGCGTCGTCCCTGGTCCGTGGTTCAGGACAGCAATTTATGCACGTGCTGACGTGCATTCTCATGTTGTTGCCTTTTGAGTTGAAGCCTTGCTGTGGGGCAGAATATTGCTGCTGTGTTTGGGTATTATTCTTTTGGGGTAGTCAGTTGCATCGTGCGCAGAAGCACAAATGCACACTCTGAAGATATGCAGAGGCAGGTGGTAGCCTGTGCTTTTCTTCTGTTTGCAGTTTTTAAATAAAAAAAAAAAAACAAAAAAAAAACTTTTCAAGCTCTACACTGTCAAGAATGTGGGTGTCTGTCTGAATGAAAGAAAAAGAAAATAAACTTACATAATAAATACACTAGTAAATTTCCAGTTTCCCTACAGTCTTTGCACAGTGCATCTACTTTTGGGGGCTGGTTTGGTTGCTTGCTTGCTTACCCAAGGAAGAGGTGCAACTTTGGAAGCAAGTTTCCTTGAATACTACAATTATGTTAATTATTAACAGTGTACAATTCCAGTTGCAACATGCAACGCTGCTTTCCAACAAATTCAAATCGACTTGCTTTTACATCACGTCATATATCAAGTATGGAACCTGAATCCAAAGGCTTTGGCTTTATCTGTGTGTGAAATATACATATTTATACACAACAATACTGGTTTTCCTTTTTCAGCATTTTTAAAGTTGACTGCCTAGAGGTAGGCACCTGGATGTATCTTTAGGGACTGAAGTAAGTGGGATGGTTTTCAAAGTTCCTGCGTACCTGCAGCTCTCCGGGAATTAATTAAAAGCAGATGTTCTTTTTGGCAAGTTTTGACAGAAACAAATAGGGAGACGCAGGGTGCCCAGCACCTTTGAAACAGTAGCTGCTCGTTCAGATGCCTAAACATGGAGTTTGGTGTTTAAATGTAGGCAACCTAAGTTGGAAACGCTTTGGCCCCGTAATCATAACAATCAGCGTCCCCTCCGTCCTGAAGTGCTGCAGCACAGATTCCTGTCAGAAGCTGGAGGTTCATGTGTGGGAGTGAGCAGGGACGGGGCCGTGGAAGCCAGTTCGGCTGCCTGCCTTGGAGCACATGCAGATCGGGGTCAGATGGCTCGACAGTTGGTTATGAAACTAAACAGAAATGATGCAAAACGGGATTGATTTTGCACGTATTTTTAGTTTTTGTCTTTTAGTAGCTTGAATCTTCAATTAAAATCCCGAGGAGGAAAAAAAAAAAAATCCAACGGAGTACAAGCAGCAACTGTTAGTTTCACATAGATACTGGATGTAAAGTAATGGCCTGCTATCTCTTTTTAGGGATCATTTTTATCCCGTTGCAACTGAGAATATAAAGCCATCTTACAACTTGCCAGAAGTGACACCTGCTTTCATACATCCTAATAATTACTTCAGCTTTGACAGAAAGTACTTGGCAGGGTGCATACAAATTATGACTCGCTTCAGGGTACAAATAATGTGATAATGACTTTAAGAGTTTCTCTTTATGCTCAGAATATTTGCATGTACAGCTTTGTTCATATGAAACGAGCAAGAGATGAAGAGTTTTGGTTCACTTCTTCTAACTTTTGAATAAAAATGCCTGTTGGATACTGTAAGCTTACAAGTAGATGAGGAAAGTGAAATAAATAGTAGGATTTTCAGTGGCTGCTTCATTTATTTCTGTATTTATTTTCAATTCTGTTGCTGTGGAAGTACCATGGATGTCTGTGAGAAATAAAATGATTTTTGATGCTAGGTGCTGGGAGTCATCTTGCTAGAGCAGAGAACTTGCTTGTAGTTAAGTGGCATCAACCTGCAAAGGCTTTTCTCTCTCTGCCCTGCCTTGCGGTGAATGAGTTTACAGTTTAAACAGGCATTTGGATGTGGCACATGCTCTTTTCCCCCCTTTTTCTTAATTTTTTTTCTTAATTTTTTTTTTTTTTTTTTTGCTTTTCTTGTTGCCTTTAGTGGAACTTGAAGTCACATGAATTTATCTGTCAGCAAAATCATGGTCTTTGTCGTATACTTGGCCCTGAACTATAGCTGGGAAGTTTATCTTGCATGATACTTGGTAGCTGCTGAATACCTTTCAGCACTTAAAGCATTCAGGATTAAACATTTAGATTGTACACTGTGTAGGAGCTCATCGGGGGAAAAGGCAGCTGCTGCACAGAGATCAGTGGCACACCTGCTCAAGATCATCCCAGTCTCTGATGGCGCAGAGATATAGCTGCACATCAAGGTGGCACAAGTTTTACCCCAGGGTAAGGTAGCGTCTTCCTCTGCTGTTATTTTGTTGTCCATTAGTAACCTGAGGTTCTAAAATACTAAAGAAATACTAAATACTCTTTAGGGTTCTAAAACCCTAAAGAATACTAAAATACTCATTCAGCAATGCTGTTGAATCAGGTTTCCTTATGCATTTCTATTTTCTTATTCTTTCCTTATTCATATCTACTACCCATTCACAAGCCAGTTTTCATAGTGAAAAGGAGCCCAGGGAAAGTGTGAGGGACGAGTGTAGATGTCCTCAAGCAGCTAGCTGAACCAAGGCAAGTCGAGCAGTTTCTGAAAACCAGAACATGAAGTTTCCACATGAGCTTCCTTAGAGACCTGGAAAAGGAAGGCATCAATAAATATGCTGCCTTTGCAAGACAGAATGAGCAGTAGTGGAAAGCAGTTGGGAGCCAGTTAGTTATTTATCTGAAAGAAGTACAGTATGTTACTTTTCCACCTCTGCTAGGGGACTTAGAAAGACAAATGCCTTTTACTTCCTGCCTGAGAGAAGTTAAGCTCTTTCTATAAAAAGAATGAATTTGGAAAACGTCTGGCATGTTTCTGTGTGCGTGCATAATGGTCTGTGTCTTTTATCAGACAGAGCTTTAGGAGATACAAAGTTCATGTGTGCATGAGTCTGTCATTACCAGAAAGACTTTGGCAAATTGCAGAGAATTCAGACAGCTGCAACAAAAGTGATTAATACGCTAGAGAAGAAGAGAGATTAAGAATTAAATACGAATGGTTTGTCTGAATGAGAGAGAAGAGGGTAAAGGACGAGGGTGATGCTAAAACTACCAATCCTGTAGTTAAATATCCAGATCTGGAGAGTAGCTGGTTTGGGTGGTCCAAGCAGTGTGACTAGGCATTTCTGAGTACAGAAAATCCAGGCTGAAATCCAGAAGCACTTCCAGCTAGTGAGATCTGCTAGATTGTTTGGGATAATCCCTGGTAGGACGGGGTGGAAGCCACGTCACTTGAATCATTTAAACGAGCCCTGTTGGTGGAGTGCCATAGGGTATGGCCCCAGAGGGGACCATAGAATCCCCTTTCAGGTGATTTTCCCCTTTGCAGTGCTATCAGTGGAGGTACAAACACTGACAATGGCTAGAAATGGCCTGGGGATTTCTGATAGTGCTGCATTTTAGCATATATTTGAATAGGAGTTTCCTTGCAGAAGCACAAAAATCCCTTGCTGTTAATGTTTCTGCCCTGCAGCTGCCTCTGCTTGCTGCACTTACTAAAACATTGCGAAAGAGAGCACAAGTTGCCTTACTGTAAAACTACCTGGTGATAAACTTTTTATGCTCGACTTGGAACAGGCTGATAGGGCCGTTCCCAGAGTCAGAGGAAAAGCTATTGGCAGGCAGCAGCTGCTGCCAGTGAGAAAGGCTGAGCAAACGGGTCTGGTTTACTCATTCACTGCTCTGCTGTATCTCAGCAATCCCCAAGTTCTTAAATTGTGCTTTTCATGTAGGTGCTTGATCTCTTGTGTCTCTGTTTTTCTGTAGGACGTAAGGCTAATTTGCGAGTGCATGACTAGAAAACTGCAACATGTATGATGAAAACTAAGGGTTTTTATTTTCTTAATAACCCAGTAGGGATGGCTATGTTTGTGGCACCATATTCACCATAATTCTTCCTTCCTGCTAGGCTCTCTGCACTGCTGGGGCTGTGAGGCTTTGAATGGCTGATGTGCACTCTGTTTGCCACTCCATGGGTAAATGAAGGATATAAAGCAGTTGCCTCTTTCAGGTCCATGCTAGGTAATTTCACAGGGAAAATAATCTGCTGCTGGCACACTCAGAATTTCCACGGCTTGCGTCCTCTTATGCTTTGCACTGAGTATAAAAGAGATGAGGTGACCCCATACAGGCTTCCTAGTGCCAAGCTCCATTACAGTGTGCAGACCACACCACACTGGCAGCATCCTGAGTGCTGCTTCTCTTAGAGCCCCCTGTACAGCTTACAAGTCATGGCTGGTTTTAAGGGGTTTTTAGAGTCTCTGAAAAGCAAGGTTAAGCATTTCTTGCTGCCACCTAAGTAGCAGGATGGGGACAGAGGTCTGGAAAGAAATATATGTCGAGGTGTTGTCAAAGCATTTATTTCCTTAGCAGGAAGTATTGATCCTACAAGCTGTATTCTATTACAGTGGCTTTACTTCTCCTTTATTAAATGACTGATGCAGACTATATGTAATCAATTGGTGTGATGGATATTGGTGAACTAAAGTAACCATTGTGCACATCTTAGCTTCTGCCAGCTGTTTAACTGCTTTAACAGCCCTAAAATAGGGTTTGGCCTCGATATCAAGGTTTTAAAGGCTGATTTTATCACTTAGTTGTGTACTGGGTTTTGGTTGTCTGATTTACTGATTTTTTTATCACCTTGCACCGGCACTTAATAATGCTTGTGTTCTCATTGTCTGTAAGACCATTCTGAAGGAGCAGCTGGGGTCAGTTCTCAGGTAGCATTGTATCTTTGTGAGTGTATGCTAGTGCAAGACAAAAGTATTCAAAAATGGTTTTGAATCTATTGAATTAAAGCTCATGTTCCAGATTTGGGAGAAAAGTGGTGGCTTTTTTCAGCTGTGTATGTGAAGTTTGTTTTTTTTTACTTTACAAAACAGTGAAGATCAAGCTGAAATTCAAAAAGAGATACAAACTGGAGCTGTGTTCCTGTTAAGTTGCGCAGACTCCAACAAAAAATACAGTCCTTATGATATTATTTGGAGCTTTTCTATAAGTAATCCTGTTAGGCTCAAATTCTGGGATAGCTTTTAAACTGACTATCTGTTGTTAGTTAGAACTCAGAAGAATAATCTATGAAGTAACTCTCTTCACCATCCTTTGGTGAACTAATTTAACGTAAGAAGGCCATGGAGCTGTTGGAATGACTCCAGAGTAGGCCACAAGGATTCTCAGAGGGCTGAAGCATCTCTCCTCTGAAGAGAGGCTGAGAGAGTTGGGCTTCTTCAGTCTGGAGAAGAGAAGGCCCGAGGGAGACCCCATTGTGGCCTTCCAGTACTTGAAGGGGGACTGCAGGAAAGCTGGAGAGGGATTCCATGAGGGAAAGGGAGGATAGGACAAGAGGTGATGGCCTTAAACTAAACAAGGGTAGATTTAGATAGAATATTGGGAATAAATTTTTCACTGTGAGGGTGTTCAGGCACTGGCACAGGCTGCCCAGAGAAGCTGTGGATGCCCCATCCCTCGAGGTGTTCGAGGCCAGGTTGGATGGAGCCTTGGGCAGCTTGATCTGGTGAGAGCTATCCCTGCCCATGGCAGGGGGTTTGCAACTACATCGTCTTCCCATCCAACTCAAACCATTCTGTGACTGTATGACCATCTCTGTTCATCCTCTGCAGAGGTACAATACTGTGTGACAATGGAGAGCAAACTCTTGACCAGTGTGATTCGTCCCTCTAGATGAGTGATAAGAGTCCCGGTACCTTGAAGCATTTTGATTGGTAGATTTGGTCTTGTACCTGCCCAGCACATTATTTTGGTGAACAGGGACTTCCAGTGACTAGCACCAACTGAAAGAGCATGCAGTTCCTTGCAGTACAGAGCTTGCCTTAGCTGCTAGTAGAGGAAGGGAGTTGTGCTTGGCTCCTCTCCCTGAAATGCTCTGGTCTCCAGAGCTGTCAGTCTGACATTGTTCTCATCTGAAAGTTGCTTAAAATAGAGACGAATAAAGGAGCAAGGAAGGTGCTTGGAGAAAAATTGCCTGTTTCACTACAAACCGTAATGTGCAAAAGTGCCATTTTGCAGCTCAGGGTAAGCATGCGAAAATTAAGAAGCACCAGAAAAATTGCAGTGGATCAGCAGAATATTCTCTTGCAGAGTTAAGAGGCAAAGGAAGTGAGCAATCGACAGCTCAGAGCGTGGTCTGACATTTGTGGATGGTGTATCAGCGAGCCTGGGTTGTAGCTGTAAAGGTAAATGGGACACTGATACGGATGAGGTGGCACTAAGTGCACAGCCGAGCAGCCTTACATGGAAGTAGCTCCCTTTAGGACTCATCAGCTATGCCAAGTGTGAGACTAGCATCTTGGATGAGGTATAAACCGTTCAGTGCTATCTGCATTTCAGGAGTGAAGCGCAGTCACCGATGGGGTATAGGAGAAGCAGGCAGAAATGTTAGAAGCCGAGGGATGGCCACGAGGAGTGGGGCTGTTTAGCAGAGGGAAAACCCCACACGCCGGTCTTGTGATGAACAAAAATACATGTTTCGGTGTGTGATAAGTAATCTTTTCCTTTTACACGCACACACATTAACACGTCTGCAGTTGCCAACAGACTCGCTTCAAAAAGATGGTGTTACTCGTACTTTCCCCTTACATTTAAATGCTCAGATTTGTGGGAAGAGCTGAGGTGTTGTCCTGACACAGCCATGTGCTTGAGGCTGCTTTGTCCCTTCTTCCCGTGCCTTCATCTCCCAGCTGTGTTACTGGGATTTCCACACACACCGTGGGACAGGCTTCTTGTCCTGTGCACGTGACTGGCAGAAAAGTCTGCACACGTGAGTGTATGTGTCTGTGGCAAGGCAAGGGTGTACCTGTGTGGGAAGAATTGTCAAATTTGAAAACTTCTTTTTTTCTTCCGTTTTTTAAGGAGTTTCAGAATTAATCTTTAAAGCTTCAGTGCACATTGGAAAGACACTAAAAGAGTAAAAACAAAAAAAAAAAAATCCAGGTTTCAGAAGTAGCATTTTTCTCTTTGTTGCCTTCATCCAAGAGAAAAAAAATACTGCATCTTATTTTTCTAGAGGAAAAAAATATAAACTGATTCCTGTCTTTGCAGTGAGCACAGCCTTCCATAAGAGAAACTGCTTCCAGAAGAGAAAAAAAATGCATCTCAACATGGTGTATGCGGTTCCTTTTGTCATTTTGAGAAGCTGCTATTTGAAAAGCTGGAAGTGAGGTGACCATTGTAGGCCCAGTCTCACAGCTCTGGTGGCATCCACAGAGCTCTGCTCTCCTTTCAGGACAAGTAAAGAAGTGAGAAGTGTACTCACCCTTGGTGTAGCATGGAAGGCTGAACTGGGCTAGATTGCATCTCTCTACCTCCCCACCCATGACAGCATACCAGAAAGTAGTCAGAATAAATCTGGCCCCGTCTTTTTGCTCACTGGAGTGCAGTCTTCTGATCGCTGCCTAGCTCAGCATGGACAGTGCCAACAGAGGGAGTGTGTCGTGCCCCTGAATGGACTTCAGAATATTTTGTCTTTGGCTCAAACGTGAGCTGACTAATCCTCATGGTTTGGCCACCTGTCCTGCAGTGAGTGTCTGTCTGTCGGGGTGGAACTGTGCTCTCTCTTTGCATTTCACAGCACGCAGTGCTGCTGCCCGGTGCGGTTTTACTCCACAGAGCGGTTTGTGCAACCCAGGCCGATGCGCCCAGGCTGGCCCCAGAACTGTGGGCACCGGTCCATTGCTCAGCTTTTCATGGTGCACCGGGGAATGGGGGGAGCAAAGAAGTACAAACCCACTGCTGGCTCAAAGCAAAACCCATTGTTTGATTGCGTTTCCTGACAAGCTCTATCTTGGGCAGTTTCATGAGTAGTAGCTGCATGCTGAGGAGATGGTGTACCCTGTAGGTGTGTTGGACCAAGTTGCACTCTTCCCTTTTGTGCAAGCATTGCCCGTTTATTAGATGCAGATTAGAGACAAAAGCTTTCACAATTAGTATTTTAAAGGGAGAACAGAGGAGCGACATTATGACCCGCTTATAAACGTGCCCGAGATTGCCTGGAGCCCAACCTACTCTGGGCAGTGAAATCCTGCTTCCTGGGGATTAGTCCAGAAAGCCAAGCCTCGATATCTGCTCTCCTGGTTTCCCAGGCCCCGGTGAGCATGTTCAGGTGTTTCCAGGCATTGGAGCAGCACGTTCCTTCTCCTTGTCCTGATGAAGAAATTCCAGGCAGCATGGAGATGTCCTCAGAGCCCGATGCGGCTCAGCTACCTCTCCTAAGCTTGGTATTTCCGAGGCCTTCCGCTAGAGAAATGGAGGAAGGAGCTTCTTTCCAAGAAAAATGCAGGCTGGGTAATCTGACATCATTCGGAGTCACATCACCCTACACCCACCAGCATGCAAAGATAGAATGGGAATGGCATAATGTGTTCTCACGGTAACACTAATAGTACCGCTCTGGCAGCGCATTGTGCCGTGTCCCCACCCGCCATCGCCACAATTAACATTTCTCGCAGTGACTTCGAAAAGTGTTGCCATAACAAGGTTGCTGCTGATCAGCAACTACAAAAATCTTAACGAGGTACCTAATGGAGCTTTTCGTTTCCATTATTTCTCCTTAATATATTCTGAAAAAGTCAGGAGGTTTTAACCTTGCCTTAAGCAGCGACACCCGGACACATGTAATAGAATGCTGCTTCATTTGTGCTGGTGCCAGCCTGCACTGAAAGGGTTCTGAGACCCCTCTAATACAGTCAGTCAAATTGGTGCCCAAAGCCAAAGAAAACGTATAGCCAAACACATGTTTTCGGTCTCGAGCTGAAAAAATGCACTTCATGCTGAATAGCCTCCTCCAAGTGCCGCAGTTAATAAGCCATGTTGTGTTTTTACTGGAAAAGTATGCTTCTAGCCAAGCATTCTTTGCATTTTTCCCAGGATTTAGTCATAAAATCACTTTAGACATATTGCAAGTATGAAATGTGTGCACATCAGATAAAAGGGCAGCAATTTTTGTTTTGCTGTACAGCTCCATGGAAACATTTTTATCACCGTCCAATGCATTATCCCGAGCAGTCTGGCCCCTTTCTTCACCGCTAGCATCCAGCCGAGTGAGCAAACGCCGCCAGCCAGAGCCTGCGCTCACAACCTGAGGTGAGGGCGGTTTGGGGAAGGGACGCGCAGCCCCAGCGCTGCGGGTTTGGTGCCATCGGAATCCAGTCGCGTTCCGCCTGCGGTTTCAGGCGCAGGTACTCAGCAGCGTGCTGCTCTGCGTGTTCAGTGCTGGATGCATAATTCCTTAAAAAAAAAAAAAAAAAAAAAAAAAAAGTGAGAAACCTGGAGACTTGCTGAACTATTTTAAGCGTTATTATTTCAAGAAATGATTTACGCAAGCGAGAAAAGCCTCTCGCACAGTAGGCAGCGCAGCGCCGGCGGCGGCGGCAGCGCACGGCACACGCTCGCAGCCCCCTCTGGCTGATGCTCGCAGCATCGTGCTCTGCTCGCAGCCAGCCGCGGTCCTGCTGCCTCCCCAGGGAGGAAGGGGCAGGGGTGAGATTCCTGCAGGGAACCGCTGCTCGAGTCAGCAGCGGCGAGGATTTAAAAGAACAAGCGTGTACTTGCACTCGTTTTTATGTATCGGAATAGGGGGAGCTAGCTATCAAACATATGTTCACACATCCACAGTGTACAGAGTAATGTGTATATACCACCTCGCCGAGCCAATCTGTGTTCTGAATAAGGGAGATATTTAAAGCGGCTCTGCAAACTTGTCTCTGCGGGGCCGTGCAGGAAAGCCGGTCTGATCTGCATTTCTTTGTGTGTACAGCGTGTGTAGCTGTCTCAGTGCAAAGAAACGGGCGGATAGGTTCAGAATGCACAGCAAGGAGTGAAGAGGGGTTACACAGCCCCACACATGACCTAAACCTCTGAGGGCACTGGTCCCAAGCAGGGCGCTCACCACCTGCCTGTTGTGAATCGCCCTTTGGCAGGCGAGTGAAACATCGGTGCTGTGCCACCAGTTTTTGTCACGTTGAGGTTAGCCAACAGGTTTGGGGCTTTCTGTGACCAGCGTGTTTGTGGTGATGGTTTTGTGACGCCGTAATGTGCCAGGGTGCGTTGGAGAGATGAGCCTGGATCCAGATGAGATTGTGAGTGCCATTCTTGTCTGCTGCAGAGGTTTATGATGGGAAAGATGACAAGGTGTATGTGAGTACACAGCATTCATAGAATCACAGAAGCATAGAATGGCCTGGGTTGAAAAGGAACCACAATGCTCATCCAGTTCCAACCCCCTGCTGTGTGCAGGGTCGCCAACCAGCAGCCCAGGCTGCCCAGAGCCACATCCAGCCTGGCCTTGAATGCCTGCAGGGATGGGGCATCCACAGCCTCCTTGGGCAACCTGTTCCAGTGCCTCACCACCCTCTGGGTGAAAAACTTCCTCCTAATATCTAAGCTAAACTTCTCTGTGTTAGTTTAAAACCATTCCCTGTTGTCCTTTCACTATCCACCCTCATGAACACTGTTCCTCCTCCTGTTTATATGCTCCCTTTGAGTATTGGAAGGCCACAATGAGGTCTCCCCAGAGCCTCCTCTTTTCCAAGCTGAACAAGCCCAGTTCCCTCAACCTTTCCTTACAGGAGAAGTGCTCCAGTGGTAGGCAGAGGTGCTGATCCTGACGCATTCCTCCCACCATGGGAGCATGCTGGGAAGGAGCTGCCTGTGGTTTTCAGCAAGGCTGCTCCTTTCTGCCCTGCCATCCCAGAGATAAGCCAGTTTCTAATTGTGGAAGTCACAAAAAAACCCCAAAGGTTTAGGGATGGGGCAGGGGACCATCCAAGAAGGGGCTGGCTCATTGCAGCCCCAGCTCCCTGCACCAGTGCTAGGATATCTTCTGTAGCCTCCTGAAGGAGAGCAGCTGCCTGGAGAGACCTGTCCATTTGTCTGTCAGTCTATCTGCTGGCTGGCCTGTGCTGACAGGAGCGAAGGGGCAGCAGAAATCAGAGTGAGATCTCAAAGGCAGGCATCATGATGACAGCACTTGCCATGTCTCTGCAGGGTCTCGGTGGGTTTGTGTCTGGTTCACCAGGGGTATGACACTGCGTTCCTTCTGGATCAGACCAGAGCAAGGATTTTCTCATTATAACCAGATCTCTGAATGTACTTACTAGTTCAGTCCCTGGAATATTTTATCGCTTTCCCTTTTTTGACAACTTGGCATTTTTCACTCCCCTGCACGGTAGCAGCTTTCACAGGGGAGGAACTTTATTCCCCCGCTGCCTTTCTAAATGCCTTTTTTTATTGTACCTAATCAATCTCACCGTGTTACTAAGAGCAACGTCGCCGCTGGCCAGTCGAGAAGCTGGCGCTGTGCGTGGCCTGGTGTGTGCCAGCACAGAACTGCCTTTCATGGGTTCTCCTGGCTGAATTACCAGCACTGCCGAGATCGCCGTACTGATAAAGCAGTATTGGAAGCACTGTGTGTTTCAGGCTCTGTGCTCTCTGCCGAAAGGATAATTTTAGAATGCTCTTCCCCTCGATAATAGTAATTTTACAGCAGTGTAACTGTTTAAGAGTTAGATCAGTGTAAATGAAGGCAGAGTCAGCTCCTTTCTTCTAAGGCAAAGAACAAAACTCAGCAGTTATAAATGTACGAAAATATCCAAATGTGCATACACACACAAAAATCGACCTCCTCTTACAGCAATACTCTAAATAATTAATATAATAACCTGCTTACAAATTCAATCTAGGTACGTTATATTAGGCAAGACGTTTCGGAGTAGTTCTCTCCTTTTTTATTTTCTCTGGCTTCATATGCACCCATGAATACGGGTAGCTACTCCCTGCATCAGGAGCAAGCAAGCAATTCTCATCAAAGAGCTGCATTTTCAAATGGGCCTTTTACCTCACTTGCAGGTTTCCAAACATGTTTTTCTGTGTTTTTTGCATTCAGAATTTTCTGTTTCTCCAGAAAAATAAAATATGGCCCATTAAATCCGCTTTCCTAGGGGCAATTCTTGCAGTTCTTTGCAAACAAAGTGCTTAAAAACAACATGCAAGGTGATTTTCTAAACAAACGTCGTAAACAATCCTGAAATTATTTACATCTGATTGGCACTGCTTACTTAGATGCGGGATGCTGGTGGTATGAATGACTCCAAGATAGCTGTTTTGGGTTGTGTGCTCACTAATACAGGCAGCTTTATTGCTTTTACGTGTGAAAAGCCTGACCCTTTGAATCTTCCTCTATGGAGACTGAAGTTAGGCCCCTAAAATAGAGCTGGCCTGATACTCAAAGGTGCTGAACAACTCTGCCTTCTGCTTAAGTAACAGGCAGCTGCAGCTGCAGCTGCTTAGCCTGCTTTTTTGCAGAAGGTTAATTTAAGAATGTGATATTGAAGTTACTGGTCCTTACAAAACTCATTTTCAGCAATGAAGTGAGAGGATGTTCTGCAGTGCTTGTGCAGACCTGCCTCTCTTTGCAATACTAAGCGGTGCCTTCATGGGGCAGCAGGAACAGAAAAGGCTTTCTTTGAAGTGCTCCCAGAGCTACAGAAGTTGTTGAGGGGCTGAGGACTTGCAGTACCCCCAAATGATTTTCAAGGTGATTTTGCTTCTTGCCAATAGTGGTCACAGGGTAGAAGCCTCAAACCATGGCCCTTAGGGCTTCAAAAAAACCCACCTTTCCTTCCCCAGAATGTAAAGGTTGGCTCTTTGCATCCTGGTTTTGCTGTGGTTACCTGGGTCTTCTTGCCTGGGCTGTGACCTAGAGGCAGAGCATGGCTCATTCCTGCTGTCCTTCAGGTGAAGAAACCAGGCTGAGCATGGACTGCTGTACCACCACTGGCTGTAGGTGCTAGAAAATCCTTGCCACAGTTTACTCTTTGCAGTAGCTGTTTTTTTTCATTTTATTTTTTATTTTTACTTTTGCACTAGCTTAGGGTACAGTGCAAAAGTAAAACAGTATGCTGCAACTTCCCGCATGTGGGCAGTTCAATGGGTGTCTGAAAAGGCACTACGTGTATTTGCTTGCAGTTTGCAAGTCACCACATGTATTTGTGGAAGCCACACCTCTATTGCAGACAAGGTGAGCCAGCTGTCACACCAGCTTAGTGACCTGGAGTTAGACGGGTTGGTGGCACAGTGGCAAAGCTTTCTGCCATGTTGGTGATGGCCTCCTGGTTCCTGCTGCTGCCAGAGGCTTGCTGTGGGCTGGGAGCCCATTCCATATGCATGAGAGCAGGAACGCTGAGTCCTCCAAAAAAGTAAGTTTGCTAGACACCGTTTCTACTTACAGGGAAAAGAGCAGTGATTCTTGCACACAGCTACTTGCCAGCCAGCCCTCCGAATCTGTGTTACATGATTTATCTCGCTTATCTAAGCTGTGAGCAGACCTGCACACAAATAACAGCGCCTGTATTGCCATTTGCACAGCAGTGAAGTATGAGACAGCATGAAGGCTTAAATTAGCTTTCAGCTCATTGACAGGTAAGGACAGATACTGCAGTGAATAGTAAACCCTTCCTGCATCTGCTGCTTTGTGTGAGTGTGCAGTGCTATGATATGACCAAGCAACCTGTAAACTCATACCGGATACGTTTGGCTAATAGCAGTGGATTAGCCTGCCATTCTTTTGGGCATGCATCATGTCAGGCAGCATTTCCACGCGGAGGGCAGCAGGCTTAGATCTGGCTGGTACTGACACTGACTTTGGGGATGAGTGCGTGCCACTGACTGACCTCGGGGAATGGGTCCTTTGAGGACTGTATGATAGTCACGCACCTCCCAGATCACTGTGATGACTTGAGCATTTCTGAATAATGAAGAGATGTGCTTGTGGCAGGTTCTTGTATACCTAGCACCAGGGCAGTGACACAGAGAAAGTTATTCCGGCTGTGCTGACAGTGACTTATGGATGGCTGCAAACTCGCCTCGCTGCTGAAGCCACTTGCTTTTGCCCTTCTTCTGTCCTCTTTTGAATTCCATGCCCGCTCACACAGGTGGGTTTAGATAGGGTGAGATGTCGTCAGATCTCTACGAGTTACGTTATGACGAAGACGCAAACACAAAGTTACGCACATAGCTTAGTCTTCCTTGAGGAAGAGTTAGGAAAATCTGAGAATAAAATTCAGCACAAATTGTTTAGATTAAGAAAATATATACGTTCTTCGCTTGACTTGCCTTTAAGCATTTTCTTAAAAGTACTAAAAGAACTCTTTTAATGAAGCATAAAAATTGATTGTTTCTTGCCAGGAGGGATTTTCTTCAATCTTCAGATATTAAAGACTTCATGAGAACCACAGGAAGAATATCTTCTTGAATCATTTACATTTTTCCCCTTTTGCAGGCTTATGTAACCATGCAGAAAATCTAATAATAAGTGTGCTATTAGTATCCAGTGTGGCACCTTCCGCAAGCTGAGGTGTCATATTATTACAAATAATAGTGCAGAAAAGTTGTAGACACAGAGAGCTTCCATACGTGGCTTATTTGAGTAACCTTTATCAAAAAGATCTTAGGCTAACTGAGTCAGTTTTTGCTTCTGTTTTACTATTCTATTTTATTGTTTGAGAGAGGAAGAGCTTTGCTGCTTGCTTTTGTTTCTGTGAAGTCTGGTGTGCTATTAACGGCGTAGAAAGGAATAGGCTTGGAGCAGTACTCAGAACCAGGTGTCTCATGGTCTTTTATTTTTACATACACACCCACTCCGTCTTTGTTCACCCACCCACAGGCTCTTTAGGATCAAACCTGACCTACAAGCATCCCTTAGAGTTCTGGTCTCAGGGCTGGCAAGGCTACTGGACTGAGCTGCTTGTGCAGGCTGTCCTGGAAGATGAGCAGCCTATAGAGCAGCAGCAAGGGGAAGAAAACAGCGCCTTTCCTTTTCTTAATCGTTTTTGCTGTTCTTTCGCCCGTTCTCTGAGCATTGCATCCCTTTGCAGGTGACCACCATATCATCCCTCTGTGGACAACTCTTCTGGTATCTCTTCCCCCAAGTCCTCTCTTGTCTGGTACAATGTGCTTGAAGACGCTGATAGAAAAGCCGTAATAATAAAACTGATGTTACTCATGCAATTGCATTGCTGACCATTCGTAGTATCCACCCCTGGAAGAAAGGACCACGTGAAAATGCCTCAGATGGCATCTCCCTACTCCTGACATGACAGTGCTTTTCTTAACCAAAATGCTTTATAAATTCCTCTAATCACCAAAAGAAACTACTGAAACTTCAGGGCATGGCAAAACAGTGCTGTCTTTGGAGATTTAACTTCACTCCCTCCCTATACACTCCCTCCCTGCACTACAGGGATGCTGTTTCCCTAACGTCCATCTCGTCTTTGCACCACCTTCAGAGCCCCTGCCTGCAGCCTGTCTCGCTCAGCACCATGTCTTTCTTCCTAAAAAGCTGACAGTCCAGGAGCATGGGTTCAAAGATGTGTTTAAATGCGAGTGTGACTTGAGACCCAAGGGAGACAGCCACAACCTCACCGGCGTGAACCCAACACAGCCACTCGGAGCAAGTGATGCTTTGGGCTTGTAGGCTTTGTACAGAGGCATAGATAGGATAGATAACCTAACCGTTGCTTTTGATAACCGTGACAATAAACCTCACACAGCCACTGAAAAAAATTGGTAACCTCCACCCCAAAACACTCAACAAAAACCCTGGTTGCTTGCTATAATCTCATGGGAAACAGTTAGGGGAATGTATATTTCTCTGAAGCTTCCAGTACCTCCTATGACTGTTGTCATTCCATTGTGGTATTTTGAATGTTGGCATAGTTGGAACAACCGATCCAGTTCACTTATGTGTAAAAGACTGTGCACAATATAACTCTGCAGGGTTGTTTTACTTTGTTTTCTCCTGTGTACCTTCCTGGTGCTGGCTGGTAGGGACCTAATCCTGTAAGTTACTGAGCACCATGAAATCCCATTAAAGCCAGTGCATTCAGCTTCTTGGTAGATTGTAAGTTTATTTGTTGCAGGTTGTGGTGCTGCTTTGGCTATGGAAATAACGCTGTTCTTAAAGGTCATTGTGCTGTAAGATTTCATGATTTCGTAAAGCTGTACTCAGATAGTGGATCTCTCTGTACTTCACCCAGCTAATCCTGGAGACTTATGTCTTTCTCCTTTGGAATTCTTACTTTGTTTTTTTTATTATTATTATTATTTTTTTAATGGCGTGTTTTCTTTCATGGACTCCTAGTTCCTTAGCTTTGCAGCCCTTCTCCTACTTGCGTGGGTCTTTTTATTCCTCTCTTAGCTGTGGATCGTCTCCTAGCAGTGGTAACTATGGGACTCCTGAGGTCTCTGTCGCTTGAAGCGCTCGTTCAAAACCAGATTGGATAATTTCCTGGCCTGTTTCCCTTCTCATTTACTTTGAAACATGTGATAAGTTTGTTTATAGAAGCCAGGGTGGTTGATGCTAGCCTGAAGAGAGGCTGTTTTCCCTTGATGCACTCCCAAATGACCGTGACACTGTCATGCTTACTGTGATGAAGCCTGGTCTGGTTTTGAACTCTTCATGGAAAAGCTCGGATTTTGCTTTTCAGGAGTCACTTGCCTTAGATAGCATTGTCATACGCATCTTTTCAGTTTGTTCTTATTATAATGATTGAGACTTCGCTCAGAACTGTCTTTCATTTAGGTCTTTCACCGGGTTGATTTTATGAGAAAAATACGGGTTGTGACACTTAGGCAATAAGAACTGTTGTTCTGAAGTGGCAAAAGCCGTTCTCCAGTGCCCAACCCTTGTAAAACTGTCCTTGAGAAGGAAACCTGTCTACTATCCAGGGACAGCAGCGCAGGTCATTTCTGTTGTTGCGAGGTTTGCACCTTCAGATGAGCTTTGAGGCTGCGTGTCCAGCTGTTTGGGGAGGTGTATGGTAGCACTCGTGCAGTGGAAGAGTCAGTCAGTCCCTTGTGTGGCTGAGGGAAAAGGTTGCACTCTGCTGTATTTCTTCTGTGCTTTTTCTTTTTTTTCCCCCTTTGCTCATTGGTTAAGCTTTACTGGCAAAAGAAGAGTGAGGTCAAGACAGAGCTGTTTATTTTGTTTCTCAGCTAACTGAAAAATACAGCCTTTCGTAGCTGCAGCCTTCCAGGGACCAAACTTAATGACCAGCGTTTGCATTTTACCACGCCAGCCATTGTGCAATGGTGTAAAGGTTCAGGTGGGTCAGTCCTACCTCAGGGCCCTGCTGCGCATCAAAGGCTCGCACACAGCGTGCGGTCCCAGAAGACAGCTCAAAAAAGGCTGATGTACCACGCTGTGCTGGTGGCTCTACTGGTGAGAGCCCACAGGTGTTGCTGAGGATGGGGCTTCAGGGCTGGCCTGTGAGATAGCTGCATGCCTGTGCCCAGCCCGCTGCGGAAGCCTCTCTCTCTGAGCTCATTAGAAAGGCACAGGGACAAGAAGCAGGCTCCTTCCTTTCTCTTATTTCACAGACCCGAGCTTTTCTTGTGCTCAGTGATCATCACATGCCTTCTATAGTGACAGGGAAGGAGGCTGCTCCCCTTTCAGCCTCTCCCACTCGTAAGCTGTTTATTCACATTAAGTGGTGAAGAGGCTGGATCATCCATACTTCTCCAGTGTGTCCTTAGTTAACACAGGGTTCTGGCAATTGTGTCTCTGATTATTCTCTCACCATCCCTACCTTTTAAAAATATTTCTCTTTAATTGCTGCTTTGTCAGCTGTGTAATATTGTGCTTGGATCCAAAGGTGCTTGTTAAATAAGGGATTTGAGGCTGCAGGGGACTGAGCTGATCATTATGAATCTGAGAATGGGACCTGTGAAGCATGTTATCCAAGGCCTCCGTGGACAGTTAAATTAAATGAATGCCTTCGTGATAAACAGTTGTGTTTTTTTTTTTTTTCAAATTAATCAAATTGTGTAAAAGCAGGGAGTAAGCATTAGCAAGCTGGATGGGAAGAGCTGGAGAGCCACAGCTGCTACCTGCTTCTATTGCTATGTTGTTAATGAACAGTGAAAGACTATATACCATCTAGTGGTTTTAGATCTTGTCTTTTTTTTTTTGCCCTTCCCTAACGGTGGCCTAGAAAAGATGCCAATAGGCAGAAGGCAGCAGGAAAATGGAGCAGAAAAGCAGTGCTGTGCAGCCATCCCAAGATGTCATAGGTCTGCCATACTTCCTGAGTACATACTTACACAGACATTACTGAGGTGCTTGCTTGGTGGAGGTGATAGTGAGGGAAAGGAGCTGCAGGAAAGGGGTGGAGAGTGCCAAGGCCGTGGTAAGTATTGTGGCTTCTGCCAAAAAGCTGTGCAACAGCTGTCATGCCTGCAAAAGACTGTTTTCTTTGATCACTTTTTCTCTGTGCGTGGAGTGGCTCTATTGGTAGGCGTGGATGTAATGCTTCAGCCTACTGGCTGGATCTACCCAGGTCTGTGCCTTCACAGAGCAGATACAGCCTCTGCTTGTGTATCCACGTGCTGCTGCCTTGCCGTGGGACTCAGAATGTACACTCAGAGCCTATCAACCACACAGCTTATCCATGAAAGAACTTTTTTTACCAAGCACAGGAACAACCCCTTTGGGGCAATAAAAAGCGAGTCTTTCTTCCTTTAAGTTGTCAGCAAAGGTTTTTTCTTTTTGCTTTGCTGATTAATATTTTCTCATAGATACAGAGAATGCAAGCTTGTTGTCTCAGCTTGTGCTCTCTGGGCCCTGTGCACTTGGTCTAGGGAGAATGCATGTGCTTTGGGTAATCTTTCTCTTTCACCAGTAATTTAGAGAAGGTATAGATTTGTAGCACAGCTGTGTGAATTCAGGGGAAAAAAATAGTGCTAGCTGCCTTGTGTTTTCTATTTTTGTTCTGCAGTACTCAGCCAGCTCTTTCATGTGGCAGGAGCAGTGAAGTCTCATCAATGAAAACACAAGCTGATAAGATCACAGGGAAGTTTGAAACTACACCTTTCTCACCTTCTAGAGATCTTCCAGCTGTAAGGGAAAGGTTTTGGGGCGACCGTTTCCTCTCATCTGCATACAAAACTGAGAGGTCCTGAAATAAATGGGTATAGAGCACTTTGCTTTGTATCATCCCTTCTCCTACCTGGTGTGAGCACACGTGTGGCTCGGGTGCAGCTGTGTGGTCAGGCTGAAAAGGAATGGCGTTTTCAGCCTTGTGCAAGTACCCTGATTTCTCTCCATGAGTTCAGTCAGTGCTTCTTCTTGCTTGCTGCAGAGTAGACCTTATTTTTCTGCTCTGTGTGGTTTCAGAGTTAAAGTACAGATGGAGGGACATCACCCAACTGCTGTTGGCCACATGGAATAAGTAAGTCTTTGCTATGGCAAATACAGACCAGTGCTTTGTAGAGGAACTGTATTTTTCCTCTTTTCCCTTCCCAGGAAATCAGTTTGACTTGCAGTTTTTCATTCTTGCACTCAAAACAATAAACAGCTCCTGCCTTGTACGTAACAGTGCGGGGAAGAAGCAGCTGGTCCACGCAGCAATGCAGGGAGAAGCTGTTGATGGCAGGATTACTTCACCCAGGCCGTCTGGAGGCGACGTGATTTGTCTGTTTTCTTCCCTGGTTGGTGAACCCTCTGGGTCACTGGAGCATTGAAACCTTCAGCTGGATGCTGTGCTGATTTGGCACTCACATGTGTCACTTTGGTTGGCAGGCCCTGGTGCTGTTTTATGCCTAGACCAAATGCCTTCCTTTCCCCAGAAAACTCACTGTAGCTGCAAGGTGATGACTGCGGACCCAGGAACTCTATAATTTATGCTCCCCACGCAAACAAACACGCATATGCCATTCACACTCTCAGTGTATTAATAGTGATAGAGCAACATGTGTTTTCCGCAAGAGCCGTGCACCTGTTGAGGTTGTTCAGGGTCACCAGGCACTGCAGTGATGCTGTACTGCTTTCTACAGGCTCCAGCATTCATTAATGAGGGAGGCAAGAGATTTCATGAGGCCCAGAAGAGCTGGGGTGGTGGTAGGGAGCCATCCAGATATTTTAAGCCCACTGAAGTGCTTGTGTGCTCAGCCTGAGAAGGAAAGCCAGTCTGGGAGCTGAGTTTGCTGTCTGTTACGGTCAAAATGTGGCATTTGTGATAGATTGAAACTTCCCAATGGTTAGAGTCAGAATTTGTCCCATGATGAGCATGGTGTGCAGTTTGCTGTGTCCAGGTTTGCGTGCCACAAATATAAGAAGGACATAAAACTATTGGAGAGCATCCGATGAAGGACTCACTCCAAAAATGATGAAGGATCTAGAGGGCAAGGTGTGTTTGGAGAGGCTGAAGTCCCTTGGTATGTTCAGCCCAGAACAGAGGAGCTGAGGGGAGGCCTGCAGGTCCTCAAAGGGAGCGGAGGGCAGCGCTGAGCTCTGCTCTGTGTGACAGCAAAAGGGCCCGAGGGAACGGCATGGGGCTGTGTCAGGGGAGGGGCAGCTGGGGGTGAGGGAAAGGGTCTGCACCAGAGAGTGGTGTGCCTGGAACAGGCTGCCCAGGGCTGTGGTTACAGCCCCAAGCAGCCAGAGTTCAAGAAGTGTTTTGGGCAATGCTCTCAGACATGGAGTTTGAATTTTGGGTGGTCCTTTGTGGAGCCAGGAGTTGGACTTGAGGGTCCTTGTGGTTCCCTTCCAACTTGGGATGTTCAGTGTTTCCATGGGGCTCCCATGTAGGCGCACTGATAGAAGATTTTTGATCCTTGGGTCTGTTTGCTAGTCTGAAGCCACTATTACAACTGTTCTCTCCCATTTTATAGGCCAAAAATGGGTTTTAGTTAAAGCTTCTTGGGAGATTGTTTAAGAATGACCAAATCCTTAGTTGCTCTAGGACATGAAGTTTAAATCGATGCCTCATATAAAAGAACACAAGTCAAACCCTGCTCAACATTCAGAGGCACTGAAAGCAACCCCTAGTGCATCAAAGCAGTCAGTGGCTTGTCCTCCCTCGCTGGTATTTGGGCATGATGGAGTCTTTTGTGTTTCAGATGCTCTTAGGCAGAGATTTCACACTTAAGAGTCTAGAGGAATTTTAGCGCAACTGTGCTTTTTCCTCTAGAAAAGCTGCAATGGGCAGACCTTGTAGAAAATAAAAGAATCGGTGTTCTAGCTATTTAATCTGGGCACCTTAGAGAAACAAGCTGCACAACGGAAAGCCATTTCTAGCTGAAACATGGAAACTGGGGAGAATTCTTGTACCTGCCTGCTGGATGCCATCTCCCCATTTACAGGACTAGAACAATTGTAAGTGGGTAGGAAAGGGAGTGCAGGATCTCCAGCTGAGTCCTTCCCGCAGAATGGCAATGTTTGGAGCTCTGTCTGCCTAGGGTACTCATTCAAGTCAACTGAAGAACCTAGGGGGAAATTATTTTGTGTGTTCTACCTACCAATACACGGAATGTTTTAGAGAATTTTAGGTGGAAATTAATGGTGATCTGTAGAACCCTGGTCCCCAAGGGAGAGGCACAGGTGAGTGGAGGGTGGGCACTGAGCTATTAGGGCTAATTTCTTCATGATGTACAAAAGACCTGAGAGGCACAAGCTTCCACTGATAATTGGGGGCTTCTGTTGAAAAGTTTTTGAAAGCTTTTGTACCCCTCTGGGTCTCTGAATAGGCTCTGCTATAAACTATGTCTTTTTCTTTAGCTTTCTGCTTGATTTGTTGTGCTTTTTGTGTTGCTTTTGGTTGTTTGGTGCTTTTGCGTGTGTATGTGTTGTTTGTTTTGTTTTCCTTAATTCTATTGTGTTGACTAGGGTGAAGCTTGACCTACAGAAAGACCATTGTTTCAAGGTAGCTGTCTTGTGCAAAAGATTTTCATTATTGCGTATTGCGATTTATTAATGCAGGCCATCTTTTAATTCCCCTCATACCCAATTATACAAATTAAAACTTTTCCTCTAAGCAAAATGGAAACTAACCAGATAAAGCCATGGGGAAACACTGAGAAAACAGATGAAGGAAATCACATTCTTTGTCATTTCTATTCTTAACTCCTATTAGAATGGACAGAAAATACATCCTTTGAATCCCCAAATTTTCAACCTAAAGATACATAGAAAGAATGGCAATACACACAATATGTATCCTATATCCTTCATTATAGTTTCCATTGTGGCGGTCCCTGGTGGTGGTTTCTATTCTGAGGTTTTATCAGTCTGAGCAAGCGTGTTCCTGAGGCTTTGCTGAAAGGCAGAAGGGTGAAAGAACGTTGTCTACAGAAATGTCAGAAGAAATGCTTTCTAACGTGCTGTGGATCATTAATTTGGCTTCAAAGAAGTGTTTTATACTTGGGGATTTTACTGAACAGCTGCGGGAAGGATTTTTTACTCTTGGACAGGGCATGTTCCCCATAAAGTAACCTTGTAAAGCATTTTCTCTAGTAATAGGATTGCAGACAAATACTTCTGTGCATTTCTCCTCCTGTTTTATCTCTGCTCTCCCCTAGAACTCCTCTTGATTCCTTGATATTTCTTCAGGGTCAAATGAGGACGCTGTACCAGAAGTGGAAGATGTGAAAAACGCAGTGTTAAAACAAACCCAAACTGGGATGATTTGCTAGGGCTGGGGTGATAACCTGCGTGATCAGGGTCACTTTGCAAACATCGGGGGACAAGGCTCGAGTGTAAAATCTGTCGTTAATGAATCTGGGAAACAGCATTCCCCTGAAAGTACCAAGTAGATCAGAAACTGCTGAATGGGTTTTAGAAAACATAATCATCAACATTATTATGAGAAAGCAGAATATCAGCATTTCTCTGTCATTTTCAGAGCTTTAAAATATCCGGCTTCCTTATTAAGGTCAATTAAGCAATGGCGTTAAATGATGTGCAAAGGTACTTTTTTTTAATAAATCATGATTTTTGATAGTTGATCAAGAGTAACTCTGCAGCTTTGAAAGAAGGTGTTTAGGTTTTTGTTTTCATTTTTGTTGTTGTTGTTTCCTGGCTAGCCCAAGTCACTGCACTTAACAGCTTGTAAGAGTAAAATAGAGTAGTGGTGAGGGCATTGACTGAAATTCAGCACAGTTAACTGAACTGGCAGCAGCCTCCAGCTGTCTGCATCCCACCTCCTTCCTTTCCTCTCTGTCCATTTGGCTGTTTTGAACAAGAGACCTGTGCCTTTCCCTCACCACCGCGGTTTTCAGCTGGCCTTTTGCTGCAACCTGCTGCCAGTTCCAGTTTGCAGTCTCCCCTGACAAACTCAAAGTGTTCTGTTCCAATCTCTGAAGTGGAAGTAACAAGAAGAGTTCTCACTCCGCGGAGATACAATGAGGTTACTCCATTAAAAGTTGTAATAGGTTCCTTGTCATTAGAGATACGGATATATATAATTAGCAAGGGACCAAATGGAGAGCTGGAAACAGGATCTGAGAGTCCAGCTTCTATCTGATGAACAGTTCCTTCCAAAGATAAAGTATTTTAAGTGTGGGGATTAAATTTGAAATGAAACGTGCATGACCAGATAAGTATAAAGAGCAAATACTAGCAAATGAAACAAAAACTGCACTCTACCTGGTGCTGTCAAGGTTCTGTAAATCCTTCTGGTCATTTCTGCTGTTTATCTGCTTTGTGAAAACCCAATCTGGAGTACCATGTTGTGCTAAGGAACAGGCATATTTGTTGCATATGTTTTTTTCACTTTAAAAAAAAAAGTGTACTCTTTCTGGAAAGTTAACAACATGCATCAGTCACAACTTCACTTGTTTCCCAGGAAACAGTTCTGTGTCTTTCCTGTCCTACTAAAACACAACGCATGGAGTCATAGAATCATAGAATCACAGAATCAACGAGTTTGGAAATTTTTCCTGATATCCAACCTGAACCTCCCTTGGTGCAACTTGAGGCCATTCGCTCTTGTCCTGTTGTTTGTTATGTGGAAGAAGAGGCAGACACCCACCTCACCACAACCTCCTTTCAGGTAGTTGTAGAGAGAATAAAGTCTCCCCTAAGCCTCCTCTTCTCCAGACTGAACAATCCCAGCTCCCTCAGCTGCTGCTCCCCATAAGACTTTTGCTCCAGATCCCACGCAGCTTCGTTGCCCTTTTGTGGACACTCTCCAGGGTCTCAATGTCTTTTCTGTAGAGGGGGCCCAGAACTGAAGGCAGTACTTAACATGCAGCCTCACCAGAGCTGAGTACAGAGGGATGAGTACAGAGTGCTGGCTGCACTATTTCTGATACAAGCCAGGATGCCATTGGCCTTCGTGGCCACCTGGGTACACAGCTGGATCGTATTTAGCCAAGCATCAATCAGTGGACCCCCGTGTCCATTTCCCCCACACAGTCTTCCAGCCACTCTGCCCCTTGCCTCTAGTGTTGCGTGGGGTTGTTGTGGCCAAAGTGCAGGACCCAGAACTTGATCTTGTTAAGGTTTATTCCGTTGGCCTCAGCCCAGCCATCCAGCCTGTTCAGATCTCTCTGTAGGGCTTTCCTGCCCCGGGTCAGATCAACACTTCCTCCCAAGTTGGTGTCATCTGCAAACTTAGTGAGGGTGCACTCGATGCCCTTTTCCTGGTCATCAATAAAAATATCAAACAGGACAAGCCCTGATACCAGTGCCTAGGGAACAGCACTTGTGACCGGTCACTAGCTGGATCTAGTTCCGTTCACCACCGCTCTCTGGGCCCAGCCCTCCAGCCAGTTTTTTACCCAGCAGTGTGTGAAAGTGTACCTGTTCAAGCCATGGGCTGTCAGCTTCTCCAGGAGAGTACTGTGGGAGACAGTGCTAAAGGCTTTGCTGAAGTCTAGGTAGACTACATCAACAGCCTTTGCCTCATCCCCAGGCACCGTAGAAGGAGATCCGGTTGGTCAAGCTTTCATGAGCCTGTGCTGATTGGGCTTTTTCCCCTGGTTCTCCCACACATGCCGTGTAATCTCATTCAAGATGATCTGTTCCATTACGTTCCCTAACAACCATGGCCAGGCTAACAGGTCTGTAGTTCCTCGGATTGTCCTTATGACCCTTCTGTAGACAAGTGGCATTGGCAAGCCTTCAGTCCTCTGGGACCTCTCTGGATTGCTGATAGATGGTGGAAAGCAGCTTGGCAATCACCTCTGTAAGCTCCCTCAGCACCCTTGGGTGGCTCCCATCTGTCCCCATGGATTTGTGACAGTTTCTAACTGTTTCCACCTGAATCATGGGGGCTTTATTCTGCTCCCCATCTCAGACTTCCAGGTCAAGAGGTAGAATAACCTGAAGATAACTGGTCTGACTTTTAAGAACGGGAATAAAGAAGGCATTGAGAACCTCAGCCTTTTCCTTATCCTCTGTGGTTGTGTTCCCTGCTGCATTCAGTAAAGAATGGCGGTTCTCCTTAGTCCTCCTCTTACTGTTCACTTGTAGAAAAAGTTTTTGTTCTCTCTTACTACAGTGGTCAGGTTGAGTTCAAGCTTGATTTTTGCCTTTCTGATTTTCTCCCTGCATATCCTAACAACTTCTTTGTATTCTCCCTGAGTTGCCCATCCTTTTTTCCACAGAAGATAGACTCTCTTTTTTCTCCTGGAGCCTCAGAACAAGTTTCCTGTTCATCCATGCTGGTCTTCTTCCCCACTGGCTCATCTTGTGGCACAGGAGAACAGCCTTCTCTTGTATCTCCAAGACTTCCTTCTTGAAGAGCATCCAGCCTTCCTGGGCTCCAGCTCTAATGAAGCCTTCCATGGTGAGAAGAGCAAATTGTATGGCGGCATTAAGATAAACTCCACATTGTGTTGAAACTACTTTCTGAGGAAAGCAGTGGATTGACAGTCTTGGGCCACTTAAGTGGGACTTTCGCCTCCATGCCTTTGCATCAGAGAGCTCTGCTCAGCACATGTGGGGCCTCAGTGTCCCAGTTCAGCAAAGAGCACACGCCTGCCCTGAAGCCAAGTATCTGCATGTTCTCAGTGATGTGACTTTAAGTAGGCTGGTTCCCTGTGGTTTCAAGTTAATAGCTTAAATGGTTTCAAGTCCTGTGCTAGGTCAGGACCCAGGGAAACACCAGCTTTGATCTCTGCTTAAATGAATTGAAGTCACTTGGACAGCTGTAAATTGCACAGAGGTACCCAGTGACTGGATCTCTATTAAAAACATGGTGTTTGGATGTGGGCAAATGTCACTCTGATGGGGAAAGAAATCATTAGTAGATAAGGAAAAAAAATCTCAAAATTGAAAATTATTTTGTTTATACTGTAAGGACTGGTATTTACTTTTGCAGATTTGTTTGCACAAGTTTTGAGGACAACTGGATTTTTACCATATGATAAAAACGAATCTACTCAACTCCCAGAAAACTCCTCTACACAAATACCTAGGACATTTCCTTAGGACTGTTTAAAAAAAAAAAAAAGAAAGAACAGGGTGAGCAGTGTAATAGGTGATACGAATGTGGAAAATCAAGTCTGCTTTTCTACCAAAGCAAAGCTGAAGTAGTTCTGAATCATGCTTATACGTAGAGCAAGTGCAACCAGTACAAGGGAACAGGGATGTAAGCATGTTTTGAATGGTTTCAAAACTACATGGAAATTACTGTCCCCTGTACAAGCCATTAGCACCTTAACATTCCTCTTCCCAGACTTGATTCCTACTTTTTTCTGTGATAATTTAAGATGCCGTATCCTTTGTAGCCTTCTGTTGGACACTGGGTTTTCTTCTATTTCTTTATTCATAGGACCAACATAAAGGGCATCCTGAGCATAAGCTATAGAGCTGTAGTTCATGTGCAGATCTGATACACTCTTCTGGTGATGAGCTGCCATACATTTCAGCCATGAAATTCAGTGATCAGGAGTAGAAAACTGCAGAGGTCAGATCAATTATATTTTTCTGTTGCTTTTTGGTGTTCATGGCTGCCTTGTTGCATTATTATTACTGCTTTTATAATTTTTGCCTTTCAGTGAGGGTTTCGGATTTGCCCACTGCCAGAAGCCTGATGTGCCAGATGTGCTGTTGTGATAGGACTTATGAACACACCTAGAATGCATTTGCTTTGTAAGCAATAGCTTGTGCTACTGGTTCCTAACTGCAAAAAGTATTTTATTATGTTTCTGCCATTGCTGGAATACTGAATGCATCAACTCTACAGAATTATTCTGGAAAAAAACATGGTGGTCAGCACTGTGTTGTCAAGGACGTGTTTGAACAGTAACCTATTGCAGGATCGTTGTGATCTGAGAAGAAATATCTTTAGGAGTCCAAATGCACTGTTGAAGTAAAATGAAGGTAGAGTTAGCAAGAAAAGATGAAACTGGGATACTCTGCTTGCATTATTTCCGAGCTAAAGCTCTCCTGACTCAAGAGAGATAGAGGGAGGCATAAGCACAACTGGATTAGGGGTGGCTGTGTGTGGTGAGGGAATCCCAGTAATGCCTGGAGGCCCAAGGCAAGGCCAGCAAAGGACACCCATCATGGCACAGAGCAGTCAGGCTTCTGCAGCTCCCCTCAGAGAGGCTTGGGCAAGCCTAGAGGAGCTTTTAACACAAAATAAAGCAAAATAAATGGCTTTTTATCTGAAGAGACAGTTTTGAAGCAGCTTTAGGGTGTTCAGCCTCCTCAAGTGGCCAGGTGGGTGGAAGGAAGATGACTTCTTTTTCTGTGTTAATTAGGTAAGGAAATTTACAGTGGGAAATGTGTTAGGTCTGTAGAGGATAGCGGTGATTTTAACCACAGTAGTTCACCCTTCCAGTTCCAGTGGCACACGTGGGGTCTGAGGAATGCAGCAGCAGCCACGGTCTTCTATTTAGCATGTTATAAAGGCAGAATTTTTATTTTACTGTTTCTCCAGGCTGGATGGAGAGCTGCAGTGCTACTCTGTCCCTCTAGTCATCTATGTGAGTTGTCAGCATGTGTAAAGCAGTGAAGAGAGGAATCAGAGAATCATAGGATGTCTTGAGTTGGAAGGGTCCTTCAAGTCCATTCAGTTGCAAGCCCCCGCTGTGGGCTAAACAAAATCAGTTGACAGTGGTCTCATCCAAGCTACCCTCGAATACCTCAAGGGATGGGGCATCCATAGCTTCTCTGGGTGACCTGTAATGAGAAAATAGGGGCTAGAAGGATGCTGGGTATCAGTATCTCCTGGAAGTGCAGTTGTTCCCATGACAGATGGACGGACAGACGGACAGATGGATGGATGGATGGTTAAGAAGCTAGCTCAGTATCCCTCTGCTGTGGTTAGATCACTCACTGTAAGTCCTGGGCAGGAGAACTTTCCCCAGCTGAAGGTCCTAGTACCTGGTTTTAGGCCAGGCTGGGATGTTGAAAACATCGGAGTAACATTTACTCAGCAGGCAACAATGAAAATGGAAAAGAGGATGTTTAGGCTGACCTGGACCTCTTCTGGTTTCCTGAGGCAGGCGTGTGGTCCAAGCACCTGTACTGTGAGGTCCCCACATGCTTATCAGCATCCACCACTTGCAAGCAAAATTAGGAAATGTGAAATGATTCAGTTACCCATAAACAGTGTGTGTAAGGGTGTGATTTCACTACCTCTCGCTTCCTGCATCTCTCCCACTCTGGCTGCAGCAGCCATCCCTGCTGGTTTATCAGCTTTTCAGTGGAGAAGCCCATTCTTCATTTAGTTCTGCAAAATGTCCAACGCCAGAAACAGAGCACGGTTAAGGAAAAACAAAATACCCCTCACACCTCCCCAGCTCTTTCCCTCCCTGCCAGTCTGGCAGCAGTGAGGTGGGTGATGGCAGAGTTGTCAGCACCAGCAGCCAGCGGTGACACCAGCCCTAACACCAGCAGTGACACCAGCAGTGACACCAGCAGTGACAGCAGCCTCTCCTCACTGGCCTCCCTTCTGAAGGCAGCCCCGCATCCAGAGGGTGCCAGGGAAGGGAGTGCTTCAGTTTCATGGCGGATGGATCGCAGGGCTGCTAACAAAGACCGTCAGCTCCATCTCACCAGCTGGTTCTCTCAGCAGTTTTCACAAGAAGTGTGAAGAGAACACATTTTATGGGAGATATTTATCATTACCCGGTACTACTTAAATATAGCTCGTGGAGCAGGTTAGAGCTTGTTAGGCTTTTATCTTCTCGAGTTGGAGGATGATGTATTAATCCATGACTGTTGCAGCCTCAAGTGAATTACAGAGAGTCATCCCCAGTGAGTAAAGATAAATGACATTTCGAAATTAACCCATTACGCAGTCTCTTCCAATAAAGTGCTTACTAAAATATTAAATTGGAAATGAAGATGCTTCAGGTTTCGTTTGAAAGCCAGAAAGACACTTAGACTCACTTCCAGTAGTGTCTGTCTTCTTTTTCTCGGAGATTTCATCTCTGCTGAAAGGTTTGGGACTGACAGCCCCAGAGGACAAGATCTGTATTAATCTACTGAGCAGGCACAGTAACTACAGCGCAAGCTGCTCTGTCCTGCTAATGTATGTGCTTCAGCCTCTGCTGGGACCGGGTCAGTCCCAGGGGGTGCAGTGTTAGCTCAGACTTTGCAGTGTCTAACCTCAAAAAGAAAAGAGAAGAGCTGTTCAGCTCATTAAGCTGCACCTGCATTGATTCAGCTGGCTTTAACCGTTTACTTAATAGTTAAGAGGTGTTGCGGGCCTTCCAAAAACTTTGTAAGTCTTCCAGATTCAGCTCAACTCACAATATACCCTCAAGTTTGGCATTGCTCAAACATTTTAAGAAGGAATACAGTAATAATGCTGAAATTTGCTTTCAGATAGTAGTGGCTGAAAGGCTTGGCTGTGCTGGTGGTCTCCCAGCTTCTCTATCCACACCAATGTAATAGGGTTGCATGGAGGGAAACCCAACCCTGTTCCTCCAAAACAAGCCACACTGTTTTTAAAATAGTGCAAGGTGCACCTGTGCAGGTTTCATAAAGTCAGTGCTGGTGAGGTTTGCTTTGAAACAGATAGCCCTGTATAAATAGCTTTGTTCCAGGCTAGCATCTGCATGTGTGACAACAAGAAGCAAGAGACCAAGGTTTTTCAGCACTTCCCTCCTGCAGCACACCCTGTCACTGTGGTGGTTTTTATTCTCTAATGATCATGAGCCTGATGGAGTCAGCTCCCTTCAGAGCAGCTGCCCAGCAGTACTGACTTCAAACCAGCATCCCAGAGGGCGGAGGCTTTTCATCACATTATCTATCCTGAAGTCATCAAGGCCAGTGTCCCATTTTCTTTTGTTTCTGCTCATTCAGTCTCTTTCAGCTCATCCCGGTTATGATTTTCCTGCAAGGTTCTCGATTACCTTCACATGGAGGGTGTTTGGAAGACCAATTATGGCCCCTCAAGGCTTGGTGTCATGCAGTGTGGCTTGGAGTGGTGGAGCTTCTAGAGGGCTTTGCAGTTGGCTCAGGATGTCCTTTGAATAAGTCTGGGAACAACTGACACAATAACATATCCAAATAACTTTGGGACTTGAAGTTCCTCAGTGTTGTAGAGGTGTTAGGGAAGCAAAACTAAGCCTACTTTTATGGAAATCATTTTAGAAGGAAAGGTTCTGAAAGTTTGGTTTGGTCTCACTGCTCTTTTTGTCAGTGCATTGTTAACGTGCTACTACTGTGGTTTGGTTTATTAATAAATTCCTCATGTAAGGACGGCCTGATCTCTTCCCATTGCAATAAGTGACTCTGAGCATGTGGAAAAGAGCAAGACTTCAGGTAGTCACTCTTAAAAAGTGCTTTATTAGTTTTATTATCTGAACAGAATCATCCTGTTGGTGGCAACCGCTGTGCATCCAGTGGCCATGTGCTGTCAGTAGAGAAGGAAGAGGAGAGGCTGCCTTAGTTTAGCTCTTCTTCAAATATTATACTTAAATGCCATTAAATCCAAAACAAATGGCATTTCACATGTGTATTTAACACTGTTTCATCAGTGTTTGAGATCAGCAGTTGCATTTTTTCATGTTTGTCCTCACCTGCCCATGAAGTGAGGATTCTTTGCAATGAATGTGAACAGAATGAGCCACCCTTCCTGCACAAATGTAAGAAAACCCTGTCAGCCCTCTTTCACCACATGCTTACGTGGTTAAAATGAGAGTAATGCAAAAGAAGTCAGCCTCAAGAACGTGTTGAAGGTGGGAATTAAAGCCCAGATACACCCACCAACCTTCTCACTATGTTTTCCATAGGCTTAAAGTTGGTGGACAGAGGAGCGGGCACAAAACCAAGCAAAAGTTTTTTTATAGGTATCGACACAGTGAATGCTACGTAGCAGTTGTAGATGTTTTTATTGACAGACTGCGCTGATGCAGTTCTGCTGTTTGGGCATCAGTGAGAGGGATGTTACCCACAGTGCTTTTTCAATTTTAGTAATTTTCTCCCAGAGTCAGAAGTGTGTACGTGCAGTCTCCATTCTGACTCAGCCTCGTGTTGTTAGTGAGAGTGGCATTTTAACTGATAGCAAAGCAAGGACAGAAACTAACTTTGAAGACCAAGCAAGAATGACAGAAATCACAAAGTGAGGATAGCGAGGAAGGCAAAAGCTAAAACAGTAGTTCAGAAAAGAACAAACAAAGTGTGGGGGGAAACAATTTTAGACCAGAACCATAGAGAAAGTACTTGTCCACAGACTGAAAACGAGGAAAGCTGCCATTCCTTGTCAGACTAGCCAGATTTTGATTCAAAGCTGCTGAGCGACAGTTTTGCTTTAGCCTGGTCCCATGTCTTTTAATTAATCAGGGTTGTCAACCACATCTCGGAGATTTTGATGTGAGTGGGTGCTTATCTCTGCTGATTTGCTCAATGCTTTGCATGCAGAAAGCAGCAGCTGCAGCTGGTACTCGCAGGACTGACTTGTCTGCAACTCGCACTGGAAATGTTTCTGTAAATGAAGAAAACTACGTGCAAGAGGCACCTAGGCTAATGAAAGCATTCAGACTGTGCAGTAGGTGGTACCACGCGTTCCCTTGGTTTTCTGTTAGCTCACAGTTTATCTGTGCCACGTGTGGGGCTTTGATGGATGCAGGCAGTGCAGCTACTATTTACATGCAGGTGCTCCCTGCGGATATGCTGCAGCTTGTGCTGCTCTCCCTGCTCCCGTGGGGCTCTCGTGTGCTGTACCCTTCAGTTGGTGGATGCTGAAGACCTCAGCAGAAGTCTTGGGCAGAGGTGTGACCTAAGTGGCACAGCTGGGGCACTAGCAATGTTACCTCCACATTTGCAGCTCCTCACTGGAGCGGTTGCAGTGCAATTGTGCTGACTGGCATCGCAAAGCACAGCTGTCAAATGTACCTGTTAAAATCTGTCACTTTAGAGAGTCTTCAGCATTTTCAGTGAGGAGGTGCAACGAGCATATTCCCACCCTTGCCAGCAGTCTGCTAGTGAGCTGAGGTTGTCCTAAGGCTGGTGTTTGTTAGGAGGTTTTGCTGGTAAAGCTGTAGCAGTGCAGTCCAAATGTAAAGCTTTATGAATGCGGTTTGGTCTGACAAAAGATCTCTTTAAAGCATTTCTCCAAACACCAAAAGCAGTGTCTACGCAGGAGACATGTCCCTCCTCCCTTCTGAATGGGATGGGCCAGCAGGTATGGGTTCTGCTGAGATGCTGCAGCCCCTTCAGCCCCATTTCACCAGACAGCAATCCCTTCGCTCTCTTTCTCCTTTTCCCTCACGTTAAATTGGCACAGTAGCTGTCATCTCAACCCAGCTGTGCATCAGAGGAGATGCTGTGCTGCTTCAGCAGCAATCTGAGCCAAAAGGAAAGATTTTGCAGGCAGCATTTAGCCCATGGGCAGTGAGTTGAATGGTGCTACCACAGGAGAAGAAAGGTTCTTTTTCCACTTCGACTCCTGGGTTTTGCCAACTGTGGGAGCAAGGATGCGAATTTTCATGTGCGTGGATAATCAACATGGCAGTGTTTCAGAATGCTTTGGAAGGTCTTGCCCCAGCTAGGAGAGATTTAAATGTAATTAGAAATCTAATTAGAAACCGTTTGTTGCAGGAGCTATTTTTCATTTCTAAGAAAACGTAACTCCGTTTGTAAACACAAAACAGAGACCAAAAAAAAAGAGAAACTGTATATATCTACCATAAGGAGTCTCCAAGTCAAAAACCACACATGAAAAGGAAACTAAACCAAACCAGATTAACAGATGTAAACTCACTGTACATTATACATTCAGAAGAAAAGATCAGAGGAGGCAGAGAGGGAGTGGTAAACAAATTAAATGCTGAAGAATCCCTGAGAGTGTAAATAATGCCGGAAAAAAATCGTTTTCCCTTTCACCATAGCAATGACAATGGCACGTGATGTTCCCATCATGGGATGCATCCCATCTATCACTTTGCTTTCACTGCTGTCATTTATTTGTCAGAGCCACAGCGTGTCTGAGAGCAGGCTGGAAGTGCCACGATGTTCCCTGTTTATCCCCCTTGGAACGAGCCTCTCAGCGAGATAAGGCAGCTTTTGTGAGAGACTCCCCAGAGAGCTTTCTTCTCCCAGGAAATTCTCTCCAGTGGGTTCTAGTCTGCAGTGGGAGGATCTGAGCCTATTCCAACTGTTTTCTTCTCCAGGAGAGCAGCGCTTAAGTGCTGATTTGAAGAGGAATGCACAAAGGTTTTAAGCACTCAGACCCCCAGCTGAATCTCATTCCCTTCCCCTTATTTTGTGAGAGTGCTTCTGAAAGGCCCTTAGCTGACGCAGAAACCAAAATCCTGTTGTTAGTGAGGTATGGCTGGTTAGAGAACAGGTTTTTGTACTGAGTCTTGCCTTTGCCTCAGTCTGGGGGAACACTTCAAAGCCCTGTAGGAAGTAACTGCTGATACATATTGGGAAACTGCAGTCAGACGTGCCTGCCACTACAGAAAGGCTAATGCACAATTGCAGAGTGCTGTGCAAAGAAGCTGTTCAAGCTTATAGGAGAGCCTTGTCAATAGAGGATGCACGGTCATGAACAGGATTCATTGGTGTGGGTCCAAGGAGTGCCCGTAATATCTGGACTTGCACCATCATGTATTTGTGTGTGACTGGAGCTGTAGAGCAAGTTGCGCATGATGTGTATAATGTGATGTGATGAATTTAAAAGGTCAAGATCACACTCCACTAGCATCAGAAATGAAACTCTGTAAGGGTGAATTTTGTGTTGAGGAAGCTATGGAGCCCCTCTTTGCAGCTGAATCTAAGGATAATATGAGGGTTTCTCTGAAAACAATGCCTCTTGTTTTATGATGTCCTCCCACAGTGTCAGAGATGGATGTTGGTGGGATGGTAGTAGAGGTTGAACCTTCCCACCAATATTCCATTACAGGTTGTTGCCGTGCAACAGTTGGCTTCAGTGGGGCAGTCTCAGAGAATGGTGTCTGACATAGAAGTGAGTATGGAGCAGAGGTGTGGGATACTCCACGTGGAAAAAATGGCACTCATTGACATCCATTAACGCTAGCTGAACATTTATGGACACCAAACAGCTGATGTGAACACAGTGAGGGAGTGGGTGGTGTGTTGCAGCAGTGACAGCAGCAATGTGAAAGGCAAGCCGCAATCGGGACAGTCGTGCAGACTTTTATGAGCATGCAGGCTCTTGTCAATCAGTGGCAAAATGCATAACTGATGGTGCTGACTGTGTGGTGCTGACTGTGTTGAAAAACAGTATTTTGTAGCTGAGAATTTGATCCATCAAATAGGGTTGTTGTGGATTTCGTATCTGTTATTTCCATGGAAATAAACGGGAGGCATTACTTTCAGAGCAACCTACATAGATTTCAAAGGTACCTTGTACCTTCTGATTGCCTCTGCCATGCTTCCTAGTTCAGACCAGTGGATGCAGCTAAAGCCAGCAGCTTTGAAGAAGAGGAGATCAACATTTCTGTTTCAGGCTGTGTTTATATAAATAGGCAGCTGCTTGAATGTGCTGAAGTGTGAGGAATGTGAGCAGAGAACAGTAGAAGTGAGTGGAAATCTTTGAGAAATACCACTGAATACATTGGACCACAGTTCAGCATTTTTTTATGGGCATCATTTGCATTTATACTGTCAACACAGTGTGGATGAATGGAGGTACAGTAAATGATACGCACAATTTGAATTTTTCAGTGTGTGCTTGAGACTTGATTCTGTTTCTCCAGCAGAAAAAAAAATGACTTTTTTTCCGTTGTTTCGGGGATTAGGTAAATCCCATGAGTGATGACAACAGACAGAACTGGGGCTTGCAAAGATACGGAAGGGAAAATATACTTGACACTTGTGAGAAGTGAACTCTGAGCTGGCAGTGCAGTTAGACACGCAAGCCTCATTTCAGAATGCTGAGATATTGTCTTCTCATTCTCCTGCCTTGAATCATGAAACCCCACATTCTTCTAATGCTTCTTTCAGAGGCAGAAGTGAAATGATTCATATAAAGAGCCAGAATGCCTCAAACCACATCCTTTTTCTTTATCTAGATTGAACTAGAACCTCTACCAAACGTTGGACCATTTGGAATTTGTAGCATCCGTAGGCTGTTGTTCTTCTTTTACTGCCTTATGTATATGCGTCTGGTGACCTGCTTTAGAACTCACATAGCTGTTTCTGATGTTAGAAGTCACCCCTCACTGGATGCTCCTGAGCGTGATGGACAGAACCAGAATGGAGCCATACTGCTGTGCAGTGCCTTGGTGGGAGAAAAGGAAGATGCTGTTGGAAGAAGACTTGAGCAACCGTTTGGGTCGGAGGGAGAAAGCTAACATGAGTAGAATGGGCAGAGGAGGAAGGAATTGCACTGTCTCTTGAATGAAGTAGTAACTTCATCAGTAGTCAGGGAGGTGAAGTGGAAAGAAAACGAGGAACCTCAAAGCTTTGGATCTTGTTTAGAGAACAATTGGAAATAGGGACAGTGGTAATGAAAGAGACCGTGTTTAGGTTCTTGGATGACTTAAAGGCCCTTAGCTCAAGATTGTACTTCCAGAGAAGGAGACTGACTTTAATGAAGACTATATTGAGGTTTGGCCTGTGTCCTGCACACAATGGAAGGCAGAAGCCCAGGGACTACAAGAAAAAAATGTTTTACCTTCAGACACCTTTTCTTGTCTTCTCTTTTAGAATTCTATTACAGTAAAGGCAACTGGAGTAATTCTTGTTTTCTGATTAGTACTTCTTACGTGCTGTTGTCTGGTACAGTCAAAGAAGCACTGTTCAGCAATATTTCACTGTTCATTCGTGGGTGAGCTACAATACATAGAATGCTCTTTTAGCTTGTGTACCAGGTGTTGGTGGCTGGTTCCCCAGATGCTAGTAGGTACTTAGGGGCTCTTCAGTACATACACCTCCAGAGAAATTCAGGAAAGGATACAAGAGCTGGGTCCAGAATAATGGGTGTTGGTCTGGGATCTTCAGCTTATGTTCTGCAGTACATCTAAACTGCAGGCTTGTAGCTTGGCCATGTGTTAATCACCCTTTCCAGATTCTTTGTTGGAGTGTCTGATTTGCTGTTCGTACCATGGATCATGGCCTTAGAAAGCGTGTTCTGTTGTGCTGGGTTTTTTTTATCCAAAGAGAAATAACTTCAGGGCTTGCACCGGGGACTACAGTTTTCATCACTGCCCATCTGTAAGTTGTACTTCAACGTAGCTGCAGTGCTCTGTATCTCCATGTCACTGTTATGAACTTGCTCTCAGTAACCTGCCATCCTGTATTTTTTTGCACGGGGCAGAGTGAGATAAAGGGGGAGAGATGCTGACTGCTTTCACACTGTTGCTCAGCTTCTGCTGTGGGAAATGTAACACCTCTCCCCTTTCCTTATTGCCCAGCCTGGCTCACTACGTGAAGCTCTTCACAGTAAGTCAGCTCTGACTCTTGAGGCCTGCTTTTTTGGAATAGTCATAAAGCAGCTTTCTTGTAGCTTGCTTGAAAAAAACAAATGCAGTGGAAGTCATTCTGGTGACAGCTAGAGGGAAGAAATAATGTTCCTTGCAAACTTACATGTAAGGACTAAGGAGAGCAAGTGCAAGAGCTGGGCAAGGGAGGAGGTTCCTATCTGATGCTTGAATGCTACAGGATGTAGAGTCTTATGTGTACAGATACAAGAGTCAAACAGATTTCCATTAGCAATTGCTCCTATCATCCATTGTGTGAAGCTCCTCTTCTTTCTTTCTTTTTTCTTTTCTTTTTTTTTTCTTTGTTTGTGTGTTTCTTTTCTGCTTTGTTCCCTTCTGCTTGGATTAAGCTGTGCAATATATGTAGTATGTGCAGATGAAAGGATAGGAACCTTGCATCAAAATTATTTGAGTCGATCCTGCCACAGTTCCTATTTTTTTCCCCTAAATAAACAAATTAATTAATTAGTCCATTGCTCTGGGGAATAACTGCTGCTTGCTGGCTGCACTCACAGGGCTGCTCTCAATTCCACGCTCTCCAGAGCCTGCATCTGCCCCCACTGCAGCTTCCGAGCCCCCGCACAAAGGCTGACAAATGCCTAGCTCACCTTTTCTTCTTCTCACCCCAATGGTTGCTGTGAGCATGCTCCCTGCATACATGGCACTGGATATTTGCCAGATTTAGTGTAATTTTTTTTTTTTGAATGGATGAGTGAATGAATGAATGAACACCTGATTAAGTTAATGAAGCTGAGCCAATGGTGGGAGGGAGTGACTTGGCTGCTGACTGCTCTAAGAGATCTGGCAGTGCATTAGACTTGTATAATGCTTTACAGCTCCACGCTGCGCTCCATATGAGCCACAGGAGAGGGCTGCAGTAATTACTGGGCTTTTTGATTGAAACCAGCTGCAGGTAGCTCATCATCCTTTTGTCCATTTTGCTGGTGTCAGGGGTAACTTGTCGCTGCACCTTGGATTCCGAGTGGCAGATGGGTCAGATGCTTTCACTGAGCAATTGCAGCACTGAGTCTTTGTTGCTCAGCAGCTTTTACCCGAGGCCCATTCAGATGGCCAAGCCATGATTCACAGACCTGCGTGTCCAATGGAGGAATTTTTAAGTTCCTGAGTTCAAGACTCCTACATAAATAACCTTTATGGGAGTGCTGTGATTTATTTTTCTTCCCTCTGTTGGCTTGGAGAAAGGGAGAAAAAGATTTTCTTGTATCTGCTTTTTGTAAGAAAAGGCGTTTTTAAATCCTCCCAGTTCTTTTTGACTGCAGTTTAAAGCAAATTCTCTCTGGCAGTCCTGGATGCTACATACCTTTGTTTCTCACGTACTTAAATTGAGAGCACTGGCACTGCTGTTAGCACACCGCCTTCATCTGACAGCGTTCCCTGCTTGAGAGCAATGCTGATTTGCATTTGTAGTTGGAATGTTTTTTTTTTTAATTGCGACTGGAGCCTGTGACTGCATATCCTGCTATGTTGATGTAAACCCGCATTACTTCATTTTCTTTTAATGGTTTTCTGCATTGTCTTGTCAGATAGAGCAATGGGGGCCATCTCGGCCTCGCTGCGCTGGCCTCAGCCAAGTGCCGCTGGTGATGAATTTGACTCCCTTTACCCATTAGATCTGCTGTCTCTGCATCTGTGATGCGGGAGGGAAGCTCCTACAGGATGGGGAATAGCAAACTTGTCCTCTGGTGCTGTGGGCTGCCATGTAGAGGGAAGGGAGCTGCAGACCAGTGGGTTTGGCTGCTTTTTCTTTCTGCCAGCACGCCTTCTTGTGTGCACTGAGGCATAGAATGTTCACATCTCCGGTGAGAATCTGTAGAGGACTGCGGTGGGTGATGCTGTAGGGCATGCCCACATGGAACCAACTCTGAATTAAAAAGAAAAATGAAGGAATTAGAGAAAGAAAGAAA
>JAPSGF010000030.1:5475510-5491549 GCA_035772895.1 Perdix hodgsoniae | reverse complement strand
GGGAGGAAGGGAGGAAGGGAGGAAGGGAGGAAGGGAGGAGGGAAGGAGGGAGGGAAGGAGGGAGGGAAGGAGGGAAGGAAGGAGGGAAGGAAGGAGGGAAGGAAGGAGGGAAGGAAGGAAGGAAGGAAGGAAGGAAGGAAGGAAGGAAGGAAGGAAGGAGGAAAGAAGGAGGAAAGGAAGAAGGGAATGTTGAGGTCCCTTGCATCTTCTGTGGCACAGAGCAGGCACAGCTGTGCCTTGAGGCCAGGGGTGAGCTGCTGGCAATTTGGTTTTGACAAATGTAGTGGTTGGTGAGGCTGATTTGGCAAGTCATCAAGTATTGACTTGGGCCACGAGCGAGAGCTCGGATAGAATTGCTGACAGTTACAGCTTTGCTGAATGGAGCCTGAACGAAGAGGAATCCATTTCAAGGGAAATTTAACATGAATTCATCTCTAACACCTTACAAATGGGCTAATTGCAACTAATAGGCTAGCATGTGGAATCGAGCAGCAGAGCAGTGTGCAGGAAGGGCTCCCAGTGCAGGACACATGCATGCAGCTGGCCTTCCCAGCCTGGCCCCACAGCCCTGCTCATGCACGATCCCCCTATCAGCCTGGCGTGGCGGCATGTTACTCCCCGGCAGCCCGTGTGCTTATCTGTGCAACGGCAGCTCAGCCGGCTGCTGCCTGCTGGAGCTCCTGGCTGCAGCTTCAAAGGGGTGGAACGCCCCCAGGAGCCATCATTTTTTCATGGGGATCACACTCATCTCTCCTGGAAACAAAGCCAGACCTTCTCTAAAGTCGTTCAGCCACGGGTGGGAAAGAGAGCTTGTAAGGGAGGGCTTTGAGACACACAGAACGAGAGCCGTGTGACATATCTGCGGTGCAAATGTGTTCATGCAGGCATGACAGTTTCTGTCACAAGTTAAAACGAGTGGCGAGTGGGTGTTGCTACGCTTATAGTCACTCGTGAAATTTTCAATGGAAAATTGTGTAGGCAGCTCCCATTGTAGCTGGGACATTTTAGATAAAGGAAAAACATCAACAAAGTAATTTCTGTATTATGCTTGTTTATAAATGAGCTCTATTCGCTCATTTAAGCTGCAGAAATGCCTGTGGGAGATTGGTGTAAGAGTCAAGGATTTTCTTGTGCAATATCAGCCGAGCCAGTCCTTCAGATCTGACATCCTGCAGCTGGTAGCAGTCAGCGCTGGGCAGGAAAATAAAGGCTACATCTTGCATCTGTTCAGGAGGGCTTTTACAGATCTCTAATGGTCTCCTTAAGCGTGGCACTCTGTTGAAAGGTTGCACTGCTGGAGCACGTGCCCATGTCATGTCAGACCATGGTTCGTGTTCTGCCTGAATTGAAACCCAGGACATAAGCAGCCAACTACAAACTCAAGTCTTCCCCTTGTAGCTACAGAGATGTGCTTTTCCTTGGCTAGCCGATGTGCTGTACTTCTGCTGTACAGCTCCAAGAGGGCCGGGTGTGAAGTTGTACACGCGTGCATGCTTGGCTCTGCCCTCCTGTACAGGTTACATCTTTCTTTTCCTCCCTCTCCGTCAGCAGAGAGCTCTGGAGACCAGTGCTTCCCCCTCAAAGAAACTATTCTGCAATCAGCATTGTCAGCTCCTGCAGATTTGTCACTGGCCCCGAGATACCTGACACTGCCTTGCAAAACTCCAGTTCCTGATGTCAGATAATAAAGTGGGAAATTCCACTTTTATCTAAAATAATACATTTCTGGTCTTGTGGGTTGCAGCGAGAAGCTAGTGGCCTCGAGACTGAAAGGCCTCTCCCAACAGAAGGGCAAGCTAAAACTGTCTTGAAAAGGGCAAAAATCCCTCTACCTTTATCATGTTAAGAAATCTTCTCTTTCTGAGCCAGTACCACAAGTTTCAGGAGCATGAAGGGGCTCTGACTCATGATTTATAAGTGCCAGGGTTGGGCTTCACAAGGCGGGGGATTTCTGTGCTCTCCAATGGCAGCCCTGCCGCAGGCCGGGTCATGGCATGGGGAGCAAACACGACCTTGCCTCCAGTACCAGCCTGCCCATTTGGTCATGCTTAGCACCAGCCTGCTGGCATCTGCAGCACATGCTGGCAGATGAGGGCTTGACTCTGATAGGGACTCCTTTGGAAGAAACATGGAGTAAGGGATTCTGCAGTTGATAGCTAGGACAGCTCAGGCCACGTGCTGCATCATGCTGCATGTGTGTGGAAGCTGTCACAGAGCTGGGTGGAGGAGCCCAGTGATTGGGTCATTGAGTTCACTATCAGTCACTCTTTGTATTGTCCGGAGGTTCTCTGATCCGACTGAGGTGAAGAAGGATGCACAAAATAGCTGCTCGCTCTGCAGAAACCTGTAGCAATTTGCTGGGGTGGATTCCCAGAAGTATAATAAGAGGTAGCACTGCAGCGGACAATATGTCTTGCAGATGCAGTGTTGATAAGGAATCCTTTGGTTTGGGGAGGGGAATTTCAAATTTTGTTAGAGGTTTTCATGTTAATGGCTGTCTCCAGTTGGCCCTTCTTGGAAATCTGCCAGAGAGCCATGAAATCGGTGGGGTCAGATAAGGAACTTATATAGCTGTTGTTGACTGAGATGTGCATGTCAGGACTAATGCAATACTGAGAGGCTACAGTCAGAAACGTGCAGCTGCAGATCGCTCTGCATCCCTTGCCTTGTAGCCTCTGTCAGTCCTGGAGGTGCCCGGATCCTCCGAGTGCAGAGGAGGGGATGGAGGAACCGAGTGCCTTCCCTTTCCTCTGACAGTTGGTGATGCTGACATTGCCCCCTCGTCATGTCAGAGTGGGGTGAGCACGAGGCATGGGGCAGGAGCGTGAGCCTGCACTGCCATCCCCTGCAGGAACACAGCAGGCACAGAGCCGTGTGCCAGGTGTTGGTTCAGGGGATGGGTGTTTGGGTGTACCCTGTGAGCATTTCATTGCTGGAGCCTTGCCAGGCAAGGTGGCGTTGCCTGACAGAAGGGAGAGCCAGTGGTGTGTTGGATAAAGGTGATAAATAAAGGTGGCCAGCCCTTCAGGCTGTAATCCAGTATCCTCTAGTGGATTTTAGATTCGTTAGATGAAATAAATAGAAAAATAGTGTTCTGGGAGGCGTAGCGAGGTTTGAAGTGCGTTGCGGAGGCACGCTGGAGCTGTGCATGAGAAATGCACATCCTGAGCTCCAGCGAGCAATGCCTCCGGGACCAGAGTAAACCCAGATGGTGACTCCTCTGAGTGATTATTTTTCTGCCTTAAGCCTTTCCAGGAATTTGTGTGGGCAGTCTGCCAGCGGACAGGGACTGTCCAGACACTTTAGCAATGCTCCCTGTGTACAAGCTGCCAGAGATACCGAAGTCCAGCTGCTGTCCCTGATCTCTTTGTCCTCTTTACCTTCCAAGCCATAATTGCACATGCACGCACGCACACTCTTGTGTAGCACATACACAGAGAGGGAGCAAAAAATCTCCTGGTGCTTGCTGCTGTTTTGCATATCTTGCAAGTCATGATCGACAGCTCTGAAATTAGAGAGAAGGGAAATCTCCAGAGTCAGAGAAACAACTCGGATCCCAAAAAAAAGCACACAAATAATAAACTGTGTGTCACACCTCAGAAGGCAGTGTTCATTTTTCTGGAGCAGCCAGCTAGGAAGCATTTAACCATGCCCTGTACCTCTTGCCTTGGAGGCACTTTAGTCTTGCTTGCTGAGCACAGTCAGGCCTCTGTTATCTTTGCTGCTGCTGGAACTGGAATTATGCTGAAAACTTACCACTTTGCTTTTAAGTCTTGGAGCAGAGATAGGCTGCTTCCTGCTGCACATTTGCATTTCTTCACATCCCATCCCGTGTCTGTTGGAGTTCAAAGTGGAACCATGAAGTAGTGGGGCTTGGAAAACTGGGGCAGCCTTCACAGCTGCTTCCTCCTCTGCCTCCATTAGGCTTGCTCATTCCTCCTGTGCTCTGCGGGAGGCGTGGGGTAGCCCTTTTGTCACTTGTGATGGTGAAAAGAGTTGTATGAAAGACTCAAAAGAAAAAATGGAAGAATTAGCTCATGGTGTTCTTCAAGAACATCAGCATTGGCTTTGGGGACTACCCAGAACTTGTCGGTTCCATCCTATTTATCAGAAAAAAAACCTTTGCTTCAGCTCCCACAAAGCGAAGCTTCACCGGCTGTCACGCAGCTCTGTACGAGCAGTTTTGATGTGGAGAATCTGAATCCATGTGCCTCCACCTGTTGGAGCTACTCGTGTGGGGCTGGCTGACTCATCCAGTGCTGCCAAAGGAGCTGGCCGTGCTCAGCCCCACGCTCAGGCTCCCTTTCAGCTGCCCAGCCATGAACCGCTGACTGATCCGCCAGCTTGACCGCCCCGGGCAGGAGGCTACAGTGAGCTAAACTTAACTAAGGATGACTGAGCAAATGTGAGCTCGGCGATTTTATTTTTAGTCGGACATAAAAATAAAAATCCGTAAGTCATGTGTAAGATAATAATTTTAGCTGTTGCCAAGACACAGCGAGCAATTGCGAGGAGGAGGGGAAGGCCTGTGCTGGTGGCAGCGCCTGCTCCCGGCCGCCCATACCTGGTGGGTCAAGGCAGACCAGAGCTGGGCAGCCGTGCTCTGGGAATCACTGGCTCTTGCTCTCAGGAGGCTGCCCCAAGTTCAGGTAAACTTCCTTCTGTCCTCCCTCTGTCCAAATGCAGAGAATCTGCCCCAAAATGTAGGTCCTTTCGGCAGCCTGGTCCCAAACCTACAGCTCATGTTTCTCTGGTTTTTCAACTCGAGGCTCAATCCAGCGCTGATCTGTGGCACCTGTGGTGTGGGTGAAGGTAAAAGCACAGACTGTTTTTGTAGGGTCTGTGTGGCTATTGCTGTTAGCTCTGTTTTTAACATACGGAAAAAATAACTTGAGACAAATTGTATCAAACCACTGGATGCTTTGGGCTTCTGATGAATTATGGCAGGTTGGAGAACCACAGTTGTAAAGAATGCTCTTAAAGATAGGTTTCACCTCAACCTGGTATGTCTTCAATGCACTGTGTGCACTTACAGACATCAGGCTTGTTGTTCATCAGGAGTGAGGCAATAGGAATGGAAATCCCCCGAAGGAATATTATCTGCCATAAGATAGTTATCATTTCTGTTGCTTAGCATTCACTTTTAAGTGGCTTACATCTTATTTCCATCTTCTTTCTCCCTTTTTCTTTCATGTAATGCACACTTTTCTTGCAAGAATGCCTAACGTGTAAGCACCCATGCTTGCAGCCCCTTCAGGGCAGCCAGAAACACATCTAGAAAGCCAGGGACTGAACAGTGGCTGGGAACTGTCCCTTTCCCTGAAGTTTATTGCTGCTGTCGGGCAGGCAGGGGAGGGCTATCAGGTTTTCTCTCAAAGTGTGACATGATTCAGTTATGATGTTTTCCCTATAAAATAGAGTATGGACCTGACTTTGCCCTTGTTGACTTTGGATGGGTGAATGTGATGCAGAACAGATAGGTGCTTTTGCTCCAACCCCTGAAATATCCTGAGCTTTTACCACTTCGGGGGCTCTCAGTTGGGATCAGGAAGACCTGGATGTGCTTTCTCAAATGAGGCATCTCTGGGGCCAAGTTTGTAGAGTCATAGAATCACAGAATGACTTGGGTTGGAAGGGACCTTAAAGATCATCTAGTTCCAAACCTCTACCATGGAGTGGGCTGCCACCCATCAGATCAGGCTGCCCAGGGCCTCAAACACCTCAAGGGATGGAGTTTGCTCAGCTTTACCTTCATTTGAGGTCTCTGCAGTAGCTCACCTTCTCTCCACTCCATGTACAGCTGCCAGCTGCTATGCAAATATTGTGCAGGAGGTCACGCCAGGTTCCCAGGCATTTCAGGACATGGTAGTGTGAATGGAATGCTGTTGTTGCAGGGAAAGGAAAGAATGGAAGGGTGAACCTTGAAGATGCAGTGGGAAGGAAGTGAGTCTCTGAGTCACTGGGAGATAAATCTGACATTTTATGGTGTCAGAGAGTTTCCGACCTGCCTGAAGTTTTTATTGTTTTCAGAATGTGCTAACAGATGTGGCCAGAATCTTAGCTGCTGTTTTACAGCACAGCTGTCCACTGCTCCTTGAGATGAGAGCAACAATGAGCGGCTGGGTTGGCATTCCATCTTTTTTCTCTCTTTCTTAAGTGCTGGTTTGAGGTGTCAGGTTTTTTGTCCCCATTCCCCAGTGCTGACATTGTGATTTCGCCCTCCCTCACCTACCCTCTCGTTGCAGAATCCAGAGGAGCCGTTGGAGAATCGTGCTCACGGGGAGATGATTCCTCATGAAGTCACTGGATCCCTTGCAGAAATCAAATGTGACTTTCCATTTATCAGACTGAAATCAGAGCCAGCCAGACAGTGAAGCAAGCACAGTGGAGGGGGGACGGCGAAAGATGAAATCCAACCAAGAGCGGAGCAATGAATGCCTGCCGCCCAAGAAGCGAGAGATCCCTGCCACCAGCCTACCTTCGGAGGTGAAGCCGGTCCTGCCGAATGACAACCACCGCACGGACAACCTAGCATGGCTCCCCGGCAGCCAGAGCAGCCTAGGGGGCAGGCACAGGCCCGGGGGAACGTCGGCGGAGGTGGGCTTGCAGCAGGGCCTGCACAAGCCGCCACCGGCGGGGCTGGACTATTCCCCACCGAGCGCGCCCAGGTCGGTGCCAGCCCCCACCACGCTCCCCACCGTGTACTCGTCTGCACTCTCCCAGTCCGGGACCCCCGTCTCCCCTGTGCAGTACACGCACCTGCAGCACACGTTCCAGTTCGTCGGGCCCCAGTACAGCGGACCATATGCCGGGTTCATCCCCTCGCAGCTGATCTCTCCGACCGCCAATTCGGCAACCGGCGCCGTGGCGGCGGCCACAGCTGTCGCGACCACTCCATCCCAGCGCTCCCAGCTGGAGGCTTATTCCACGTTGCTGGCCAGCATGAGCGGCTTAAGCCAGCAGGGGCACAAAGTCGAGCCGCACCTGGTTAGAACGCCCGGGCTGATCGCTGCGGGGTCTCCTCCACCTGCCCAGCAGAATCAGTACGTCCACATCTCCAGCTCTCCCCAGAGCGCGGTTAGAAACGTCTCTCCTCCAACCATCCCGGTCCCCCTGCACCCCCACCAGACGGTGATCCCCCATACACTCACTCTTGGCCCCTCCTCCCAGGTTGTGGTGCAGTACAGTGATGCCTCGCACTTTGTCACAAGGGATGCCCCCAAGAAGCCCGAGAGCGGCCGGCTGCAGGCCATGCAGGCCAAGGAGGTGCTGAACGGCGAGATAGAGAAGAGCCGGAGGTACGGCATTTCGCCCTCTGCCGACATGGGTCTGGTCAAAGCAGGCAATAAATCAGCTCCTCACCATTACGAGACCAGGCACGTGGTGGTGCACTCGGGCCCTGCCGACTATGGTGCCCGGGAGTCCTCAGGGGTCCGAGCCTCCGTCATGGTGGTCCCCAACAGCAGCACGCCAACCGCGGACTTGGAGGTGCAGCAGGCCACCAACCGAGAGAACTCTCCCTCAGCCCTCAACGACAAGGGAAGCTTGCACCTAGGAAAGCCAACCCACCGTTCCTATGCTTTGTCCCCGCAGCAGGCCTTGGGCCACGAGGGGGTGAAGGCTGTGGCCACACTGTCCCCCCACACCGTCATCCAGACGACCCACAGCGCCTCCGAGCAGCTCCCGGTGGGGCTGCCGGCCACAGCCTTCTACGCCGGGACCCAGCCGCCGGTGATCGGCTACCTGAGCAGCCAGCAGCAAGCGCTGGGGTACCCCGGGGGGCTGCCCCAGCACCTGGTGATCCCCGGCACGCAGCCCCTGCTCATACCGGTCGGCAGCGCCGACGTCGAGCCGTCGGGCGTCACGCCAGCCATTGTCACCTCGTCTCCCCAGTTTGCAGCAGTGCCTCACACGTTTGTCACCACCGCTGTCCCCAAGAGCGAGGCTTTCAGCGCCGAGCCCCACACCACCCAGCCCGCCTACCAGGCCACCATGGTGCAGGCGCAGATCCACCTCCCCGTGGTGCAGTCCATCGCGTCCCCCGCCGCGGCCCCCCCCACGCTGCCTCCTTACTTCATGAAGGGGTCAATCATCCAGCTGGCCAATGGGGAGCTGAAGAAAGTAGAGGACTTAAAAACAGAAGACTTCATACAGAGCGCGGAAATTAGCAATGACCTGAAAATAGACTCCAGCACTGTGGAGAGGATCGAAGAGAGCCATAACCCAGGCATTGCTGTGATACAGTTTGCGGTTGGAGAGCATCGAGCACAGGTAACAGCGACGCGGGGTGGGGAGTTGGGGGAGTAATGGGAGCACCTCAGTGTGCCCCAGCTGCTTCAGGTCTGCCCAGGGTAGTTTTTCACCCTTCACACCCCTCTATGAGGCTGACTCTGGCCCCAAAATCATCTGTCTCAGGGTGCCGGTGAAGCCATCAGGGTCACACTGATGACAGGTGTAGCTTCCTGGATATAAAATGGGATATCTATGACTTTCTGAGGGACCAGTGTGCCCTCTTGTCCTACACCCAGGTTAAAATGCTATGGGATTACTCTCAGTGCCCTCATCAGTCCAGGGGAAGCATTTACACGCTCACTGGGTATGATCAGCACAGGAAATCCCAGCAAAAACCACCCGAGGCCCCAGGCTGTCTGCACCCAGCACTGCTGATACGGGTAGTGAGGAAAAAAGCCTGTCCTGACATCATGAAAAACCAGTCTGAGATTAGAGGCAAACCAAGACACTGGGCAGCAAAGAGATTTGCCAGAGTATGGTCACTCAGTGTGTCACTGTCAGAGCCAAGGCACATGGGTGGATCCGCTGCCACCCATGGGCCTACCCAAAGGTCTGCATTGCCTGGTCAGGATTTGGTATTAATCCCGCTGTGTTTTGTAGCTCAAGAACCTGTAGGAGAAATCACATGATCTTCATGGTTTTTTATCAAAATACAAAAGAAGTTCGGTGGTATGAGAGGCTGTTTTGCATTCTCAGAGGTGATTTTGACTATCCACTCCAGAAAGCTCGGGCTAGATTCAGCACAAATCCTAGCCTTGAGCAATAGGTAGGGCACAAGGCTGTGAATTTCCATGGCTGAGAGACAGCTTGGAGCTGTCTGGGAACGCATCCACTCACACACGTAAGTTACTGAAACACTGCAGAGTTCTACCAAGGCTTCAGCTGTGAATGGTTTAAACAATGCACAGGTCTCATAAACTCAAGGGAAGTTTGGAAAGAAAAACCATTGAGGTGGCCGGGCAGGCTGTGCTTCTGAACTTTGTATCTCACTGGTTTCTGGGGTAGGAAAAATCCTGTAACGTTCCAAAGTAACTCTCACATTAAGATGGTAACTGATCATAAAGCAGTATCTTAATACTGCTCGTTTTCTGAGCGATTGAGATGCTGTTCTCCTGAAGCTGGGTGTAAGAGATAGTGTGATCTCTAGAGGTGCTCATTTAAAGTAACTTTGTTTCAAGTGTTTTGGGTTTGGTTTGGAACACAAGTGCTACAAAGGGCAGCACCCTCATGCTGCATCCTCAGAGACGGATGCCCAGAGGGAGAGAGGGGAACTGGAAGGGGATGTAGGGAAGCACCTGTGACTGAGTTTTGAGTAGGAAAAGCAAAGAGATCTGGTACTGAGGATTAAAGCACGCACACAGAATTCTTACAGAATCACAGAACAGCCTGAGTTGGAAGGGACTCGCAAGACTCATCGAGTCCAACTCCAAGTTGGTGTCCTGTCCTTCCCAAACTACACAGGTAGGGGAATCACTGCACGTGACACAGCCACTTTCTCATGTCAGTTTGCAGATTCCCCGTGTATTTTGTCTGTAGATGTGTGTGCATCACCCAGTGGACTGACAGAAAGATCAGCTTAGGGCCTTGGATACCTTCAGGATAAGGACTGATTGTTTTTCACCTCCGAGCCGTACTGTGGTTCTCTCAGTGAGAGCTGTGTACCACAGGCCCCATCAATAGGGGCCTGTCCTTGGATCAGAACCAGTTCCTATGATTTGCCCCGGTGCTTTGAGTCATGAGATTTCAGAAGCGGCGGTCTCCCCCCCCGCAGTGGTCACCTCACCCTCATTTCTCTCTCTGCAGCAGAGCCTGGTCTCTGCGCCAGCAGGTAGCGTTGTGTGTGTTGGGCTGGTGGATGTGCTGGCACGGTGCAGTCCTTTGCAGAAGGCGGACTGCCATCCTCTGGCAGAATGCATGCTGGGTCCAAGGCTGCACAGACGCTCGCGTCGGGCTCATCCAGCAAAGTGTCACCTTATCCAGAAGCCTATCAGAAGCAGGCTGACATCATCGCAGCCGAAATACTCCCCAGCTGTGTTTCCCACGGGGGATGCTTCCAGAACCGAAGCGAGGCAGAGTCACGCAGAGATATCATTAGCGTGAGGGTTTAATTTCGGTTTCCTGCGGATCCCAGGGGTTGGGTCCCTTCCCAGATCAGCCGTGTCCCCGCTCACAGGGATAGCCGTGCAGATTTTCCCGTGCCTGGCTGGAGAAAAGGAAGTGTTTCTATGTGTGTGACCTTGCCCTCAGCCTAGCGTGGCTGTAGGAAGGCATTTAGCCCTGTTAGCAGGCATGAGGCACTCATTACACGTTAGAAAATTGCTCGTGTGAGGAGGGCTTAGTCTTCTTCCCGTTGAAAGAAGGCTGTTCAGTCTGGCTGCTCAGGGCAGTGGCTCTGCGGTGCTGCTGCGCTCAGATCCGCGTTGATTCCCAAGTGCAGTGAGAATTCAGTGCATGCGTAGTTCAGCTTCCCAACGTACTTTATTAAGCTCAGTTTCTCTTGCAGACATACTTCTGTAAAGAGGGACCTTTTAGAATGGTGTTATCAGGGGGACGTGAGTTGTAACGACTAAGTGCCGTACAAAAATAGTGCTGTTACCATTAGCTTCCGTTCACTTAAATACTCCTCCCAGCCATCTCTGGGAAGCCATCAGAATACTGATGAACTCATCTTTTCAGACTCGATGCAAACATGAGCTAATTTCCACCCTAACTGAGGGACAGCAGTAGGAGGTTATTTTTAGCTGAGCGTATACAACCCTCATGCACACAGGGAGGCAGCATGCAGTTGCTATTGTATCACATCATCACTGCTCCTCCCTAGCAAGGGGCTAGGGCAGAAGGAAGCCATCCTCCTAGTTTCCCCTCCGCCGGGTGCCTTGCTGTTCCCATCCTCTGCCAGGTGTGGAAGAGCAGAAGAGAATGAACCCACCTAAAAATCCACATGCTTCTTCAGTGGAACAGCTGTCCTTAGTCCTGAGAAATGTGATGTTTCCACTTCACAGCATCCCTGCTGCAGATGAATAAGAAGTGAAGCAAGTACCAAATGGATGAGAACCCAAAGTCCAGCTGTTATTCCCCTTGGATTTGTGTTGCCTAAAAAAGCCCTGTGGATCTGCATCTCTTTGTAATTCCACATCTTATTGTCACAATGACACATACATCCTCATTACCTGTCCTTTCTTTTGCTGCCAGGAACAATCAGAAGGCAGCAGTGCACATCCATTTGTGTTAAGGTTACAACACACAGGAGATGCAGAAGTTGTTCTCTGAAATGCTCACTTTCATCCCCGAGCTTCAGCTCCTAATCATTTCTAAAGTACAACTTTAAAAGAAAAGAAGAGCAATTGGGTCATAACTTAGCTTTTCTTGAGAGACATAAGAGATGGAGAAGCCCACCTCTAATTAGAAGCCCTGCCAGTTTGGTGCACATTTTTTAGACTGACATCCCGTTTCCCTTATGTATCTCTGCACATGCAAACCATTCACTTTTTCTTTTGCCCATCTCTCTCCTTTTCTTTACCTTTGGCACAGACACAGGCACAGAAACAGTGATGCTGGCATGTTCACTGCAGCAGGTGGAGGTCTCTCCCCCTCTTCCCTTATGTGATCTTTATGTTGTTTTCCTAGACACGGGAACATCCAAATCCTTACTTTTCCTGGACACCCTTTGCTTTAGTGCTTGTCTCGATGGTTGCTGCAGTGGGCCCTGCAATGCAAATTTCCATGTTCTCTGAAGACACTGTATCTAAAGAGTGGGAATGTTATTCCCTGTGCACCAGCTCTTACTACATGTGTCAGTGGTGCTCCAACTCCAGCCTTCGCTTCCTGAGCAGTCTGAATTGCTCTCCTTCAGCTGAGCATGGCCAAGACATCATGTGATAAAGGGGCATAGGAAAGTGGAGATATTCATTGACTGCACTGAAACGTTTTGGGTGCTCTCACTGGTCATTGGGAAAAGTAACTTGATGGCAGAACCCCAGGGTACTTGAAGAGGGGCCTGTGTTTTGGTTTCTTGCTTTATTGTCTTAGTAGCCAGAAAGGCACAGAAAGGAACTCCAGATTTCTCTGTCCCTTACAATAATGATGTCAGGATATCAAGGGCAGAAGCTTTTAGAATTAACTTATCTCATGTCAGAAGAGAATGATAGGGGAGGTGTTTCTTCTGAACTTTCACACAACAAGTGTTGTTTGACTACTATCACTTCTAGAGAATGGTGATGTTAAAAGTCCAGTTGAGCTGAATCCACACAACACAGCTAGAATCAAATCATATCTTGATTTGATATGAATCATAGAATGGCCTGGGTTGAAAAGGACCACAGTGATCATCTAGTTTCAACCCCTCTGCTATGTTCACAGCCACCAACCACCAGACCAGGCTGCCCAGAGCCACATCCAGCTAGATAGAACAATGCTTAATAGCAAGCGAGGGAACACATTCCAGATCAATAGAGGCCCATGAACACTGTGACTGGGTCATGGAGATTCTGGCATTGATCATCGTCTTTATTATTTAATGTTGTTCATGATCACCATCACCAAAGTGGCAGTTTGTTTCCGTGACTGATAGTTCAGGCATGTGTTTTATATGCCATGTAAAACAGCACTGCAAGCTGTGAAAGTACGTTCACATCAAGAGGGACTTTGTGTTACTGAGGATAATGCACACAAGCATGGATGATACCCATGATACACACTGCTTTTGATGGGGTGGGGAAAGTATAAAAAGGAAAAAATATATATAGCAAACAGGAAGGAGAAGAGGACAAGGAAAACTATGGCAATGTAAATCTGCATTCATTAGGAACACCTACCGCTCTGTTTGGACCATAGGTTCCATTTAAATCCAGAAGAGATGATAGTGCATGTTCCCTCCCCACTTCTCCTTGTCATACCCCTTACTGGGATGTGTGTCTTTGGAATAGGATCTCAAACTTGGGGCAGATGTTTCTATATTGGACAGGTGGAGCATCAAGATAATAGGTTGATTGGCCTGATTGTGTAAGACTGTAGCATATTTTTATAGATTTTTTAAAGGGTTTTTTTTTGTTTTCCATAAGGGGAATGACCTGTCTCATGAACTGCAGTTATCTGCTAGGGCATGGTGTGGGTTTAATCAGTCAGAAGCCACGAGGAATGTTTGGCTTTCACGATCTGATGGCTCTGCTCTATGGGACATCCCACATCCAGCCCTCCTGCAAGGGGGAATGATGATCCATCAGGTGAGGTGCACAGGGAGCTGCCTGGGGTTCTGTTTGCAGGCAGGGTGCTTCTGGGGGAGTGGCATCAGTGGGGAGAGGAGCAGAGCTACCAGGTGCTGCTAACCAGGAGCCTTCGGGATGCATTAGGCTCTGTCCTGTAGGCCATGAGTCAGAGGAGCCTACATCCACCATCTGAGCCCATGGACAGGCACGGCACAAAGATCGGAGGGTATTTGAGTGCTATATCATGTTAGCCCTATGATCCACTGCGAGCAAAGTCACAGAGCAGCAGGCACCTACTGCTGGTCTGCTCTCCTGGATATCGCAGCTGCCTGTATGGTGATGAGCTGTGACCCAGAGCCATGCATGTTTTGAAAGTGGGGTGAAGTGGGGACTGACAAGACTGGGCTGGGCAGTGAAATCAAGAAAGACGCTTTTCATAGGTAATAATCAGGAAGGTTGGCTGCTGAGAAGTGTTGTGAGAAGGGCACAAACTGGCCCCGGCCCAGGACTGCTCAGGGTAGGTGGGTTCGTTCTCACTGCTGCTACAGACACAGCTCTGCACACACCTGTGGCTTTCCCTTGTAAATCAACATCTTCAGCCATTTCATGTTGGTAAGTACGCAGCTGCAGGGGCAGAGGCCAAGAAGGAGAGGTGCCATTCCCGTAGTCATTTAGGGAATCACATGTTGGAGCTGGGAATAGAGCCTCTTCCAGCTCAGGAAGTCATCCTCTGGCTGGAACGTGTTGGTAAGCATGGACGAGAAGTTGAGGTGCCACGAGGGCACAGCAGGGAGCAGAATTTGTTAGCTGCCAAAGCTGTTTTGCCTGCTGGGTTCCGGTGAGCAGCTGGATAGAAGTAAAGATCAATTCCTGTTGAAGTTTTGTGTTAAGTGCTGAGCTCAGGGAGTCAACACCCGTCAGAGAGTTAACACCCATGTGACAAGGACAAGCCTGAAGTCTGGTGCGCGATGTGCAGATTTCACAGAAACCAAATGGCAGTGGCACAACCCCTGCTTGACTCTCGCCAGAGACGATTGCTGGCCGCTGCGCATGTGCACCAAGGCAAAGGGCCCGTCTGACACTCTCTCCTCTCTCCCTCTCTCTCTGCTGTCTCCTCTCTTTCTGCAGGTCAGCGTGGAGGTCTTGGTAGAATACCCTTTTTTTGTATTTGGACAAGGCTGGTCATCCTGCTGCCCCGAGAGAACCAGCCAGCTCTTTGATTTGCCATGCTCCAAACTCTCAGTGGGGGACGTCTGCATATCGCTTACGCTCAAGAACCTGAAGAATGGCTCTATTAAAAAGGGCCAGCCCGTGGACTCAGCTAGCATCTTGCTGAAGCATTCAAAGAATGACAGTCTAGCTGGAAGTAGACACAGGTATGCGGAGCAGGAAAATGGGATTAATCAGGGAAGTGCACAGATGTTAGCTGAGAATGGTGAACTGAAGTTTCCGGACAAAATAGGATTGCCTGCAGCACCTTTGCTCACCAAAACAGAACCCAGCAAGCCCCCGGCAACGAGGAAGAGAAGGTGGTCAGCCCCCGAATCGCGGAAACTAGAGAAATCAGAAGAGGAGCCACCTTTGACTCTTCCCAAGCCTTCTTTTATTCCTCAGGAGGTTAAGATTTGCATTGAAGGTCGATCCAATGTAGGAAAGTAAATGTTGTTTGGGGAAAGGAAATTAGGCTATCCCTTGTCATTTTTATCCAGATTACTGTACTGTAGACTAAATAACCCAGTATTTACATGTTATCATCTTATTTTAGGTTTATGTTATAACCTTGTTGTTATAGTTGCAGCTGGTATTATGCAGGAGACTGGTGCATATGTTTTTCCACAAGTGTTTGTCAGTGACTAGGTTTCCTGAGAGCTACAGAAGGGGCAGTATCTGCTTCACACACCCTTAGTGGAAATGAATGTGTTGTCATGGCTCCTGTTTTCTAACACCTCGTGTAGGACAGGGTCCAGCTGTGATTTTGTTGGTTTTTTGGTTTGTTTGGTTTTTTTTTTTCTTTTTTTTTGGTTGTTGTTTTTTTTTTCCCTTGTTTTGGTTCCTGTTCCAGTTTTTGGGGGGAGGTGAGGAGAAGGGAACTGTAGCAGAGGCATGTGTCACGTGTGGTGTGTGTGTCATGTGTGGTGTGCATGTGCCACACGTGGTGTGAGTGCTCAACCTGAGGCAGCCCTGCAGCAATGGGGGCGTGTGAGGAGGTTTTCTCACCCCAGGTGAATGTGGAGGACACAGCCCCACAGATGTTACCAAAAAGGATCAGATGCTCTCTGACCTTGTCAACAATAAGCCAACTCTTACTCAAGATTCACAGTATATATATGTACACATATATGTGCATGTGTATATATATATATATATGTCTATGTATATATATATATTTGTGTGTGTGTGTGTATCTGTACATATATATTTCCCCCATGGGGTCCGACTGCACTGATTTTTATTCGCAAAACAACTGCCACACCAACATTTCCTTCTGCTTGCTCGTGCAGTTCGTTGCCAGAGGCCATGCACACACACACACACACACACAC
>JAPSGF010000030.1:5429047-5472963 GCA_035772895.1 Perdix hodgsoniae | reverse complement strand
CCTTCCCTCCTTCCTTCCCTCCTTCCTTCCCTCCTTCCTTCCCTCCTCCCTTCCTCCCTTCCTCCCTTCCTCCCTTCCTCCCTTCTTTTCCTGCTAATAACTCCCTCCCCCCAGAAAGCAGCAAATCGAGGGCTGGGTGTCCCTGCACCCAGGGCTCGCCAATCCCTTTTGTGTTCAGTGTGCGTGGCGTGTGAATCACGGGCCTGCCGCAGCCCCGTGTGTTTGAAATGCATGCCTCTGGCCTCCGCAGTGTAATGGGGGAAAAAAAAAAAAGATCCAGGAAGAAAAGCTGAACCCAAGCTCACCCCACAACCACCGAGAGAGGAGTTTGGGGTTTGTTATTTTTTTGGGGCCGGGGGGGAGGGAGGGGGAATGGGATTTTGCGCACATGAGACCCTGCTCCCAGCTGTGGGGTGCCTGTGGCTCTGGCTTCGCACCCGCGGCATGGGCTGCAGTGGTTGTCTTTTTCTTTGGGTCTCTTTTTTCTTTTCTTCTCCTCCTTTTTGTAGCAGGCCTGTTTAGTTTACAATGAAATGCATACAATCACCGAGAAATTAGTCAGGGCAAAGAAAATAAAACGAGAACCTCTTTATAGGGATTTCTAAAAATATCTATCTGTCTATCTATCTATCTATCTATCTAATCTATCTATATATCTCTATATATAAAATGACTGTTCCTTATAGTGTTTAACTTAGGCATTGTTTCAGTTTGTCTGGGCCACATCGCAGGGAATTTGAGTTTGATGTCACTTACCTCAAGTCCTACAGCTGAAGCCCAAATTGGCCTTGCTGTTGACCTACTTCACAGTTTTGTATGTCGCTGTTGGGATTTTTCCCCCGATGAACCTGACGTCGGGACGAGGACGTTCCTCTGACTCCTTCGGGTCCCTCGTCCTGCTGTCGCGTTTCTTCGGCCGCTGTTTGTCATTTTCTCAGCGCTGGGGAAGTGACATCACTGCTCTCGTTTCCCTCAATCAAGGAACATTTAGAAATTTTTCACACCTTTTACTCAGGGATGGGGCTGGCATATGTGTGGTACACTGATGTGACCAGAAGCAGCACTTTTACTGCTCTGGAGTAGGGATGTACAACCTTACCGACGAGTTTGGATTTCCTGCATCTCATGACTTTAACTTTGTAGATATCACGTAGATCGCAATACAAAAGCAGCAGGCTCAGCGTGAACTGTCGCTGTTGGCTATCATGAAAATTCACTCTGTGCAGAGATTTGTTTCACTTCAAGTGTGTTGCCAATATTAAAACAGAAATGGTGAAATTCTCTTCAGGCTTGCAACTGCTAAAAACAAGATCAAGGAGAGCGGATCCTCTCCGTTCTAAACACTAATAGTGTTACTTCAGAGAGGGGCTCTCGGCGCAGTGTCTGGGCCCCATCCCTGCTGGCACTGACGGAGAGGTCAGCCCATGGGCTCCATGAGGTGAAATGGGACGTGCGCTCAGACAGGTGGTTTCCTTCTCTTCCCTCCCTGCCACCACAGGTACCAGCAGAGCCTCCTCAGTGCACTCTGGCCAGTGCTGATGTGAGAGCAGAGGGGTAAACACATCTCCGGAGTGCAGTCAGCCATTTCCTTTCCTGGTTTACCCTCCTGGCCCCCCCGAAGTCCCAAAAATAAATAGAAAAATGAGAATCGGTCAATGCAGATCTGCATATGTGTGCACACAGCCAGACAGAAGCGTTGGTTTGCACATGAATCAATCCGTGTGAATTCCGTAAGCCTACACGTCCACTTGTTTTCCTGTCCCAAGGACAGTTTGGTGTTTGTGTCAATAGGGAAATTCCAAACGAGTTGCACACCTCTACTCCAGAGTACAATTTCTTTTACATAGACGACCTCGCTTCAGATGTGTTACCTTTACTGATAGGATCTTTTCTTGTAGCACTATATCTTGTGGGAATATTTTTTGATGTAAACCTAATTTGAGAAGCTTATTAAAAATAGAAACTTTTTTTGAAGCACTCACATTGAGGAGTACAGGTAATGTTTTAAAAATTGCACAAAAGAAAAATGAATGTTGGAATGATTCATTCAGTGTTTGAAAAAGAGATGGCTCTGTTTGAACAGTGAGTTTCATACCTTGTTTGTAAAAAAAAAAAAAAAAAAGTTTTTAAATACAAAAGCAGAGAAAGGTTGAAAGTTACATGTTTTTTGTATATAGAAATTGTCATGTCTAGATGATCTGATTTGTATTGGCTTTGGCCAGGAAGAATTATTACTTAAAAGGCTCTTAAAGAACAACTGTGCTTAATTTTCTGTTCGTACTACATGGGTCCCGTTTCTGGGGAGCAGAGTCGTGCTTCACACTGTTTATTCCTGTGCTGAAAACACACCTTGGAGCAGCAGTTCTCGAGTGCGGCTGCCGGGCACTTCAGAGGGTGGCTCTGCTGCGGGATTTGGCTCCTGGTCCCTCCTGCCTGCACCGAGGGACGGGGATGGTTTGGGGGAGGCCTGGCGATGCCCTTGGGGATCCCGCCCGAAGCCTCTCGCTCCCATTTTTTCCTCTCTCTGGGATGCTGTTCCACTTTTTTTCAGCACTTCCTGTTCCAGACGAAACCCAAAGAGTATAATCCTGAGCAAGAAGTGTTTATAACAAGGGATCCTAGCCCAGTGCCAGCAGCAGGGCTGTACCCGAGGCCACGTGGCCTTTGGACCCCTTCCACTGCCCCCTCTCCCCGCTGCCGGGAGCAGACACACCAGACAGGTTTCCAGTGATGATCTCGGTTGCTCAAGAGACCGGTGTTTGTTTTCCAGAAGCCCAAAGGAGAGAATCCTGGAGCCATTTTTGAGGAGAGGGTCTCTTTCTAGTCCAAAGATTGAGCTGGGCAGCTGGCGGCCGGTGGTGGGGCGACATCCCAGAGCGCTCCCATCCCCTGCAAGGCGGTGACCGCTGTGTCCAGGTGTCCCCGAACCAGGAGGAACGGCCCCAGTTGTGTTACAATGAAGTGCATTCAGCCAATAGGTAGTATTTATACAATAACAGTCTCTAAGTTTTCTGTAGTTTTTTGTTTTGTTTTATTTTTTTCTTTCTTGTCGTTATCTGAAAGGACTCAAGTCTTCCACTGAGGATTTTACGGAGGCTTCACCAAGGTTGTTTCTTTTTTGTTTGCTTCTGTTTCGAGCGGTCAAAGCTCCTGCACCCTTCCCCTCGCCCATGCAGTAGGCATGCATTGGAAGCGCTGTGTGCAGCAGGCGTTAAGTCACTTGTTGAGCTGTCATTGCTGTACTACTGGATTGCTGACATGCAGAAACCCCAGGGCCGGACCCACGGCCTCGCGATGTCAGCCGAGGCGGGGATCCCCCTGGGATTTGCTCTAAGAGCTGAGGACCCAATTGCTCTCCCTTCGAAAGCAGTCTGCAGAACTGCCTGAGCCAGAGGTTGGGGTCTGGGAGCCGAGCGTGAGCGTGGGCTGAGGGCGGCTGCAGGTGGCTACATTGGCATCTCTGTCTGGCCATTGGGCTGGCCTCTTCGCAAAGTTACTAATCTGTTAGGGCGTAGATACAACCTCTCACGACAGTCAGCTAATGTTGAAACTCACTAATGTTATGTATTTGCTCTTCTTTTTTTTTTTTTTTTTTTTTTTTTATATATTATTTTATTTTTTTTTAACTTTTTTTTTTTTAGTGGTTAAAAAGGGGGGGGGGGGGGGGGGGGGGGGCAGGGTTACAGGCAGGGGTTTCCCAACCTTTTTCAGTTCGGGTGAGCTACTGAAAACCGTTTTGTACTAGCTATGTCACCGTGCTGGCAGCCGGTGGGCTGGGGCCGGCTGCGAAGGCGCTCGGCCAGGGGCCTTGCCGGGTGAGGGTCTGCCATTCTTCAGCATTTCTGAGGTCCTTTATTTTTGTTCGTTTGTTGTTTTTGGTTTTTTTTCTTCTCATTTGATATTACTCATGAGGGTTGTTGCAAATCACACTTCCAGCGTAGTTCCTAGCGTAGGCCCAGTAAAAGGGATATCGCAGCTTTGTGTTGGGGAGAAATCGAGCTGACATGGCCAGTACAAAGGAGAAATAGGGAGGGAATAACGTTTTGCACCTTATTGAAAAGAGGAGAAGATTTTAAGTGCATACAGACATAGTTAAGAGCTTTTATTGTGACAGGAGAACTTTTTTCCATATGCGTGCATACTCTCTGTAATTCCAGTGTAAAATATTGTACTTGCACTAGCTTTTTTAAAACAAATATTAAAAAAAAAAATGGAAGAATTCATATTCTATTTTCTAATGGTGGTGTGTCTATTTGTAGGATACACTCGCGTCTGTTTATTGAATTTTATGGTCCCTTTCTTTGATGGTGCTTGCAGGTTTTCTAGGTAGAAATTATTTCATTATTATAATAAAACAATGTTTGATTCAAAATTTGAACAAAATTGTTTTAAATAAATTGTCTGTATACCAGTACAAGTTTATTGTTTCAGTATACTCGTACTAATAAAATAACAGTGCCAATTGCAAACGCGTACTTTGTCTTTATGAGCAGCAGCTGAGCGTGGCATCCCACTCCTCTGAAAGCCCTCCGCCCCATTTCCTTTCCCCCCACCAGGAACGCACCGTGCGTGGCATAAAACCTCAGACTTTTGGAGTGAAGCTCTTTATTGCGTAACGAAAGTCCCCGCGGACAACTTCCAAACGCGATACGTGATGCGCTCCCCTGGCGCTGGAGGCATCGCGGACACAGGCTGGCTGCAGGGAGGGCAGACGGTGCCATCACCATCTCAGCAGTGCGGCGTGGGGCAGGGAAATGGCTAAGGCTCAGCAACTCTGCATGGCTGATTACATAGAAGCTTTTTACAGCTGTCGCAGGCAACACCGAGGAGTTCTAGACTATTTATTTACGTGTGAGAACTTCAACAACAGTACACAAGGTATCAAGTCAGTGCTAGAAAGGGCGTCTGAAAGACCCCAAAAGAAGCAAAGGAAGTACTTGGTTCAGAAAAGGCTTTGAACTCTCAAAGTGACCAGGTCTGAAAAATAGGAGTTCCCATCCCAGCACACTGAGGTCTGGCTAATTGCTGCCCTGGTTCTCGCTCCCCCCCAGTCCCTTCTCCCTGGCAACTGACTGGCAGAAAGGAAGATGCAGGCACACTTGCATGGGAAACGCTTCTCCAGAAGTAAGCAGAGGCTCCTCCTACCTAACTCCTCACACTTGCAGGGTCCCCCACATCCTACATTCAACTCCATGCCCTGAGAAGAAAGATGCACAGAAGAGCATGGCCCAAGAGGGAGCCAAGTGCCTGTGAGCACACGCACTCATTTCTTTCAGAAACAAGAACCCACGTGGCTTCTTCTGCATCTGGCAGAATACTGCCAGGCTTGTCTGAATAGTGTAACGTGGCCTTTTTCATCTCTGTTTACAAATTTTGGTGTACCCAGTTCAGTCACTGTGGAGCCAGTGGAGCCACACCTCAACACTGCTCTTGTGTGTTCAGCTCAGCAATTCCCTGGCTGGGGAAAGCAGATGTGACCTTGGCCTACAGTGCTGCTCATCTCCCATGCTCCTCTAGTGGGGAGACAGCATGGGGCCGGGCTGGCAGGGTTAAAGAAGACCAGGTCAGGCAGAATTACCTAAAAGTAAGCACTTAAAAAATGGTACAGATGTTGGACAGAAGGGCAACAAGTAACAGAAAACCAGGTAAAATGTGCAGGTGAGGTAGATCTGCAAATGGCACATGGCATTTTGTGGTCTCAGCATGGACCATCCCACCAGGCACAGCACACCCCAGTTCCTTGCCAAAGTGGCTGTGGGCTTGTGCAGGGCACAGTACCTGCGGCTACGGGAATACAAGGGCAAAAGAGGAGGTACAGGGCTGGGTGCTAAATGAGGGCTCCACCTTGTCTTTGTTGCATATGCAGGGAGGGCTGATTTGGGGGAGCACAGCCTTTGAACAAAACTAATATGTACTTCTGGGGGAGATACAGCCATGCCATAGGTTCAGCTTTTCTGCAACTGATCCTCCCTCCTGCTCTCTCTGGAGACAGAAGGAGAAAACGAACAGGAGCTGCTTCTCAAAATGATGGCAACAGCTGCTATTCAGAAAGCCAACTACCTTAAGTCCATGCTTTAACAGTCATCACTCTTACTGTCAGTGTCACTGGAGCACTGGGGACTTGGGGGTGCACTTGGGGGAGCACCTCTTAATACCAATCTACTGTCACCTTTTCCTATTGGCACTGGTCAGAGAAAGGTGCACGTGGCTATGATAAGCACACAGCTTGCCCAGGGAGAAGCCCCCACACTCACCACCCCTGTAGAGAGGCAGCCCCCCATTACCCCAGCACCAGTCCTTTGGAAAAAGAAACTATTTGACAGAGATGTCATGGAGCTGCTCTGTTCAGTGTTCTGATCTTTTTAGAAAAATGTTTATAAATATATATCCTATGTGTCTATGTATTTCTTCACTTTCATTCATAGCTAAAAAAAGTAGAAAAGCAATAGTGAGCGTAGGCATGAGACCAGCACGCTGCTGCATGTCCCACATATGAAGGCACGAGTGCAGAGACACATCTGTGGGCAGGCCTGCAACGTGACAGCCTGACGCAGTCTAACCCTGCTCCTCACAGGTTGTTCATTTGCCTTTACACCCTACACTTCACATCATGTACATAAAGGAATGGTGACCTCCTACAGCTGCACTGATGCACAGAGTAACGCTGCCTGTACTCCAGGCTTAGTGAGGGTAAGAGCAGGATTTGTGAAAAAGAAATTGGGCATCTTCTAAACATGATGCCGTCAGGCTTGAGGGAGCAGAGATCAGATTTACCACAGGGTTTGCATCTCTTCTACATTCAGATTCCTGTACGAAATCCAGCAGGAAAGATGGTTCTCAAACTCAGCATGGGTGTAACCTGTGCTCACATGAAGGCCCTCACTCATCGCCAAAATAAATGAAAGGGTCATATCACAATTAAGAGTTAAGTCCTACATGTTTAATGGAAGACATTTAAAATAGGCCATTTAGAAGATCTACTGAGCCTTTCCTAATGTGCACAACAGACTTAAAACTCACTGGGCATCAGTTTGTGGCCTAGATATGCTCTCACAATGGCCAGCGGTACCAATACTCGTGCACGGCTTTTTGAGCAGTCCCTCAAATGAGCTTAATTCTAGAGATTCTCTTTGCTATTCCTCTTCCTACAGATCACTCATTTGCTTTTCAAAGGAAGCCTGCCTCTTTCCACAGATACCTGCAGGAGGGAAAAGTAAGGCTCTGAAGCACTGAGGTAACAACAGCTGTATTATGATCTCAGCAGCACTTCAAAGTAAGTGGCCAAGCATTATTAATTCATTGCTGTTCACTTTTACATCATTTATCATAACGAGCTACTGTGGTATTCATGTGGATGCAATGTGTATTTCCAAGGAAATTTCACTGTGATTTATCAATTAATTAGTGGGCCATAAAGTGTTATCCAGAGTCTTAAACATTCATTACTGCCTTTAGAACAAATGCTTTAACTCAATCTTGGCCTACCGGTGTCCTGCAATCAGGCTCCTCTGCTGAAAGATCCCTTTTGCTTTTTGCATTGTCAAGGATTGCAAAGGAGTGGTACCAAGTAGCTAAGAAATGAATTGGATTCCTCCAACCTCATTCACCTGGCTACAGGCAATGCACAGCACAACATTTTTACATCTCTGCTAAATGGACACAAACAGGCAGAAAACTTAAATGGGAGCAGGGAGGGCTGTGGAGAAACCTCCCCTCAGTGAGTTTACTGTTGCTGAGTTTCTATGTCTTAAAAATCCGATCACAGAGCACAGGGGAAAGCAGCAACCCACGCAAGACAATTACTGCATGCACATAAAGCAGGCAAGCTCCGAGATGCTCTCCTGAATGATCTCCACAGACAAGGGCAGGGGATGCTACACTGAGTGCCAGGTTCTCTGCAGAGGCTGGTCCATGGAGAGGTTTCAGTAAAAATGGCAGTACCAGCCTTGTGAACAGAGAGTGAGAGAGATCTGGCATTCTTATCTCACAGCAAGAAGCCAACAGTAGCCAAGCCTCAGCCACCTCTGACATCCTGCAGGCTGGCAGCCCTGCCAGAAGCACCCAACATTTTGCCACAGGACAGGTGAAGACAATTTGATCTTTGATCCCTCCACTCAATTCCTTGTAGCTTTTTCTCTGGAGGGTGCACTGTCAGAAGCAATGGTAGCTGACAGGTCAGTCTTAACAGAGGGAATGTGTGTATGTGTGCAGGTGCAAAAGCCATGTCTGTACAAGCCAATTCCTTGCTAACTGAGTTTTCAGTGACTATTTATCAGAGGAGAAAGAACAGATGAAGAAATGTTGATTGAAAAATAAATCAGGCACAGTAAAAGATGAGGCTATTGCATTTTGAACCGATGGCACTGTGTTAACAGTACAGCCTTCCCCTTCCAAATCCAAGCCATCATGGCTATGAGACTGCCATTCATAGAGAGAGGAGTTTGCTACTAATGCAATGTGGAGGAGAAATCAAAACAGACCAGCAACCTTTCCTGTTCCTCTCCTCCCATTTCTCTCCAGTCCCCCCATCCTGGGCTATGAGAAGACCTGGCTGTGCTGCTGGGTGACCCGGATGAATGTTGTTCTCCTGCTCAGTTCCTTGAGTTTGGCAGCTCCCACGTAGGTGCAGGTGGAGCGCAGCCCTCCAAGGATGTCCAGGATGGTGAGTTCCACATCTCCTTTATATGGTACCTCCACAGTTCTGCCCTCTGAAGCCCTGGAGAAGAGATTGGTTACTGCATTCATGGGTAGACGCAAAACATAACAGCGTATTTACTGAAGCACTCTGTGGTACAGCTCACTGTTATTCCCTCAGCTTTACTGCTTGTTTATCTGTTGTCCCTTGATGCTTGCAAGTCACTGAAATGTTTCAACTCCAGTCACCAATACTGTGAACCAGAAGAGGACACATCTTGTGTATGTTTCAATATCCTGTATCTGTCCTTACAGATCTGCCCACCCCTCCACTCCATCGTACACTATCTCCAAGTGAAGCTTCCAGGTTTACTGGAAAGACAAATTTGACCTTGACAATGTCAAGCCTTAAAGGAATGGCCAGGCTTAGGCCTCGTGTGGGAGCTGAGTCTCAGCAGGTTCTGGGCAGCAGATCTCTGCAGGGCGCTCTCCCATGCCCTTGATCAGACACAGAAATGTTCTGGCTGTCTCCTACTGGCCCAGTTCCTCAGGCCCAACACAGATATAGTGAGAAACCTGTTACAGAAAGCTGCAGCAGAGCTGACCCCAGAAGCAAAGAAGTGAGCTAGCACATTTCAGAGGCGGGCAAAAAGGATAGCAAAAAACAAAAGCACAGTGAATACTATTGAGTATGGGCACATGCCAACACAGGTTTGTATTGTCCCCAAGAGCCCATCTGAAGATAAGAGATTCCGAGCAAATAACTTTCATCTCTTCCCCCTCAGCTTTCTCACGCACAGCAATTCCTCCTGCAGCAGAGTTCCCCCATCACAAGCTGATCTTTAGACCAAGCTTGTGCTGCACCACACTATCTGAGTTGGAGAAGGCGGCCTTGGGAAGGGGTCTAACAGCTGACAACAGCTGGCAAACTTTACTTTGGACTTAAATCCTTATCCTTGTGTTTCCTTCCTCAGAAACAGCTGAGATTTCTGAATGTCATGCACATAGAGGATTGACAGCTGAGGACTCAGCTTTAAATGCTTTTTGGATGGCACTTCAGTATTATTCGTTGGAAATGTGGAGGGGAAGAGGGGATTGCTGCTCTTCTCTCCTACAAGAGTTCTAAATGATGGCTGGGATCTGTCATTGTTGTAAATGTAGCTTTATTTACTTTTCCCTTAAACAAGTTGTCTAGGGGATAGTGCTTGAAAGAAAGGGCATGCCTGTTTGGAGGCTCCATTTGCAAATCATTAACAACAGCACCAGCAGCTATGTAGAGGTACTTGAGTGTGAGCCTGGCTATATTTCATTCTGTTAGTTTAAATGTGAGGTCAAAGCCCTAGGGAGACAATAAAGGAGAAGTGTTAATATGCCATGTGAATAAGGAACCATGATTAATTTCCTTACATCTGATGAGTAATTGACTCTTTCTTGCAAGAAACTCTTAAATAAACACTGTAATAAGTGGCCAATGGAAAACGTACGTACTGCTGCTACCTAGCAGACTGCACTGGGGCTCAGTGGTGTGCTGGGACTCTGCTGCAGAAGTTGACAAGCGTTTATTTTTAGTCCTAGTGCCAGCAGCACGAGAAGGCTCAGCCACAAAAGGACATAAAAGCGGCTCTGCTACAGTTCTGCAGCCTGTTTTTTGACCATGCCTACGTCCTTGAGCCAGAGTCTAGAGCTTCAGCTCAGCCTCCTGGGAGCTTTCCATGAGACTGCTGTGACTGCATACTGGGGACTTGGGGAAAACAGTGTGTATTTAATTTACTAGATCTTGCCATCTGAAAGAGCCCTACCGCTAGATGGGACAAAAAAATGCAGGTTTTTCTGCACTCATGCACGACAGCCCATTCAGTTCATGCATGAGTGCCAATGAATTGATGCAAGAATGTCCCCGTCAGTTCAAGCATAAGCACCCAGGTAATTCAAGCATGGGTGTTGTGTGAAGCGTTAGCTGCAGGGTTTGCTAGCAGAGAGCTGACTGGAAAATGAAGTACTTAGAGGCAGCCTCAGTCACAGTGGTTAAACAGACCTGCAGTAACAGGAGCATTACTCTGAGAACTGTGAGCACTTGGTGGTTCTTTTTTCAGAGCGAGATTTTAAAAACATGGGACATTTAGAGCCACTGTCACTGAGAGATGCCCATTCTGGCTTTGGAAATCAAACAATTATCGAAGTGGTGATTGCTAAAATCACATCCCAAAAGCTCCCATAGCTTGGCAGCGTTACCAGTGCTCGCTGGTATCTGCTGAAACACAGTCAGAATATGAAGAGGTGATCCAGCGAAGCATGCTGGAAGACAGGTGTGAGATCAGCCCTAAGGAAGATTCTGGGAGTCCAATTTTATGTTCAGTCTTGAGGGAAAAAAAAGTGTCAAGATGGGCTGAAAATTCTCCCACTTCTACATGTTGTGACTTCCATATGCTTCTGAAGAAAAAGGACTATAAGATGGAATTGGGACAGAAATCTGTGCTCTTGAGAACAGTGCAAACCTATGCTCAGTAAATGTTATGTCTGTAGAGCAAGGGCCAAGAGACCTAAGCTCATTGGTGCATCATCTTACTCCCTCGATGGGGAAATGGCCACAAGACAGTACTGTGAACACTCCAATTATGGAGCTAAATGATGCTTTACAGCTATTGGTTTCATGACCCTACTGGTACCTTCAGCACTGGTGTCAATCTTTGCTCGTATGATCTTAATTGTTTGCTTCTATGCTAAAGCACACTGAATAACTTGAATTACTGTTATGTTCTTAGCGATTTGTTTCGAAGGAACAAGACCTAATACTCATGGGAAGCCTTCAGATCAAAATGGTGTTAACGCTGATAATCTAGTCCATGGGCTTTGTGAAAGGATATCTATTCAAACTGTTGTGGCTTTCTGAGTTACATGTTTTGCAGGAGCAAAGCATGACATCTGTAGTAAGTATGTACTGAGATTGTTATATCAACTTCTAATCTCATCCACAGGGATGAAGGGTGAAGCTTGTTGTTTGGGCTGTGTTACTCTTAACCCTAATATTCTAGTCTTGTTGGGGCAAGCTGTGGAGTTTATAACAGGCAACAGTTCAGACTGTGCTAACAAATCCTGCCACATGGAGAGTGGCTGGAATTTTACTAAGTGTATGCACACGTTGCTGCAATATCCACATCTACAGCCTGGCCAGGGGTGAAGTCTGAAGGATATATAACCAAAGTGACACCAACTCCTGTAATGTGATTCCCAGGACAGAGTGATATTTTACTACGTGCACTTTTACAGTATTAATCCCTGCTTTCTGGTGCAAACAGAGGAAGAGTGGAGTTTAAAACTGATACATATTAAGATTGTGATGATGCTGAAAGAGTTCATAATGAAGTTGGGGGAGCACACTACATCTCTGCTCAAGTGCCTTTAAAAGAGCCAGCAGCCTCCAGAAGATGTGCCTGGATGCATCTGAGAAGCTACACAGCTGGAGATGCACCTTGGAAGGAGGTGCTCCATCTCAAAGGGGTCCCAAAAGGACCGACTTCGGTGTTGGCTTAATTACCCAGGTCACTTATTACAAGTTTATGTTAGTTGGCAGTAAGTCAAAATAATTAAGTTTCCCTAGTCAAGGCTGTTTTGTCAGCGTGGACTGCACATTCACATGGATTACAAGGTGTGTCACAGGACCTGGCACACTTGGCAGAGGGCTGTGTAAGCATGTCAGCAGGAACTGCTGAGGGATTTGAAGTTCTGACACTTCTCTAAGAACCCTTTCTCAGAAAAGAAAGGTGAAGGAGGAGCAATTGGGTCTCCCAGCAGCTGGGAATGGGTGTGTCCAGATGCTTCTGGCAGACTCTGTATCTCTTGCCACTGAACAGCAAACAGAAAGAGAGAAAAATTTCCTTTAGACATTTTGCATGGCTCTAACGTGTGGTACGTGCCCTCACTCCCAGTCAGCACAAGATTGCTGCAGGCATGAACGGATGAGCACCACAGGTGGGGATCCTGGCAGGAAGGGTGTGATGGAGTGATGGTGTTCTGTCAGTGTGGCAAAACATGGACCATGGCAAAGGGGTCAGACTGCCCTGGCATGAGGCAGCCTCACAAGTAGAGATGGCAGGAACTGGGGGGCAGGTCTTTCAGGCTCTCATTTGAGATACAGAAAAAGATGGTAAGTAGCAGCCAGATGCTGATGCTATTCTGTCTCTGTGGCCCAAATTCCACCCCTAGTTAGTTAAAGTGCTCAGTAGCAACTGTGAATTGCTGAGTGACCACAGCAGGGCTGCAGTGTGTCTTTTGTGTGTTCACACAAGATCTTAGAGGGGTTAACAAAAGCAAATTGGCTCTAACTGAACAATAACGTGGTCTCTATCCTTACTTGCCTTATTTTCTCTCTCCCCGAAAAAGAATCTTAATAGGCGCCTTTCAGAAATTCCCAGCTCTGATCCATGCTTTGTGAAAGGAGGTAAAAATGTAAAAATAAACCAATAAGTAAATGGCAGACAGGTAATGAAACAAGGTCCAAAGATTTCACGCAAATTAAATGTGTTCAACCTGACACAGTCGTTACAAAAACAATTAGGCACATGACTTTATTCTTCTTATAGCTATCTCACCTTACTCGTCATTTTTAATTTCTCTGTTTACTGGAGGTTCAGGTTCTCCAGCCAGAATGTGGATTTTTCAGAAGTTGAACTTTAGTGACAAGCAGTCTGATTCTGCAGGGGGCTGTGCACAACGAGCTCTGCACTGCTTGAATAAAACATTGAGTCTTAGGTTCTTCTGAAGACAAAACAACTTATTTGGGTCACTGGTAGGGATTTACAGCTAGGCTTTTAAAACCTGCATAAAGAAGTCCCACTGACTTGATAGGTTTGAGGTATCCAGCATCTAAAATGCTGAGTTAGAACCCTTCTGGTTCAAGTTTGCCATGACCTAAACTAGTAAGCAATTAAACTTTCAGTACGTTTTACTACAAAAGTAATTGAAAGAAAACCCTTGCTGTATTTCTGATCATCCCTTCCATGCCCAGTGCACTTGCCGTACTGGATAACTGACAGTTGATACTTTTAATCTACAGTGACATTTGTCATGCTGGGGTGGGCCAAGCAAGAGCAAGACTAAGGCTGGTAGGGATCACCAGCTTCGCGTTGTGGCTGCAGCATCAACAAGATGAGAATCATCTCCCTACAGTTAACAGCTGAGACTTACAGTCTTCATGCTTAGAGCTGTGGTAGCTAGCAGTAGACTGGGGAACTCCTGCTATGTTACCTATTGGTGGCACAAAAAAAGCAGCTTCTCAAAAAGGACCAAAAATTTCAGATTATACTTCTGCTCCCCTTGTTGCTGGGTTTCAGAACTAAATCCCCAGGGGGCTTTTAATATTAGGATGCAAAACATAATATGGCTATGGATCAAACAGAACTTACGTAGAACTGTCCACAAGGAATTGAAGGGGTCTAGACCAAGCCAAATATAGCACCTTTCTGTACATCCTTTAATCTCACAAGACATAACACTTGCACTTTTCTCATTTCTAAGGGGAACCACTGTTAGTTAATTCTCCCGCTGGGCATACTCATTTTCAGATTACATGCACATGTAAAGCAGAATTTAACAGCTGCCTTACTACAGCAAGGTTTCCCAAACTTCTCCTATGACTTCCAGCAGCACAGTGGTGGCCAGATACTAAATGGCTACGTTGTTGCACTGATTCCTATGCAGCATACTTGATCTTCTCCCTGTTCTCTCAGAGAGTGGCCATTAACCATGTACCTGAACAGCATCAGGACTTTCCCACATGCTAGACATAAGTGTAGAGTAGGAAAGGACAGTGAGCTATCACAGCTCAAATAAAAGGATACCAGTACCTCTTTGTAAGCAGTTGCCACTTTTACACTGTAAAATAATTACTAGTGCCACGCACTGTAAGCATTTCTTCAGAAACTTTGATGCCAAACAGGTTATCTGGGGGTAACAAAGGTTCAACAAATGCAGATTGCTACTGTGGACTTGGGTATGAAACCATTGTGAATCAAAATATGCATCTGATTGATGCATCCTTTCAGCTTGTCTCAGATGCAGATGAGCTCCTCCTTCTACAAATAGCCAGCTGTGCTTGAAAGCAAAAGCACACTGAACCTGATGTGCCAGAAGAGCCTTGCAGGTTAACCAGGTGGACAGTCAGTCACATGCTTTGCTCCTAAAGGCAACCCATTGCTGTTGTCAGAGTAAGCTGTATCTCACGGGCAGTGGTGCTTTTAAGCTGCTACAGGTGCAGTCAATATGAAATAAAGAAAATCCTTTGCACATTGCTCTCTAGCTTCTGATCTGAGCCACAGAAAAGAGGTATGTGGGCTCGGGTCAAGAAGAAAGGGTACACTCCACTCAGGAAATGTAAGTTCTCCTCAGGCAAAAGGTAAAGGTATCCCTGCTTCCTTCTTGTCCAGTCAGATGGACAAAAATCTTGGCTTGAGAATCTGCCAGGATATAAATCCTCTCCTCAAACCACAGTGCTTATTTTGTATTTCTCCTTGTCAAACATCTTTACTTCCTGCAAAAGAATGACCCTGGGATATGACAAAACTCATCTCAAACTTGCCCTTGAAAAAACTCTTTACTATCATCTCTTCTCCCCATGTCCTACTGATAGTTTTCTCCTCAGAAGTCTTCCTCAGAATGTAGTTCTGAGCCATGCTCTGTTTAGTAGGCACAGACTACCAGATAAATGCAGCACCCATAAGCTCTCTGTTTCCCCATCTTCATATAGAATTCTATTCTAATGAGCCAGAAAAGTTAATGACTTTATTAGTCACTGGGTCTCTCCTGCACAGTGTCTACCAATAATCCTCCTTAGTCTCTATTACTATTGCAGCTTCAGAGTTCATATTTTAGGCCAAAGGAAAGCGGTGTAAATGCTTGAATAGGCTGTATCCTACCATTTTGGTAGTGCTGGATGTACTGCTGCACATTTTTATGGTGCCTTTCAACTCTTGACACGCGTCAGACAAACTACATCAGCTAACGTTGAGGTAGGAGATGGAAGGTGGGATCAGATATGCGCTCTGGTTGGTGCTATGTCTGATACCTGTCTCCTTCTTTGCCATGGATCTATCAGCACATAGAATCAGAGGATCATAGAATGGCTTGGGTTGGAAGGGACCTCAAGGATCATCAAGCTCCAACCCCATCTCCTGTCAAAGCATGAATTCCATTTTGTTTTGTAAATATAAATCTGCTTTTCATTCCACGCTGTCACCTTTACAGTGCTGCAACTCTTGCCCAGGTAGCAGATGAACACATCAGAAAAAAAGCATGCCAGGACAGTCATGTGGCAGACAGGGCCAATAATACTCATCCATCTTAAATGCCTGGAACAGTGGGAAAAGTCTCTGGCTTTAAGATCCTTACTAACAGACAGCACTCTATCAGATAGGACCAGATCTAACCAATCTACACCAGTGGAGGAGATTTCAAAGTGACACCTTCAATCAGTCAGCATATCATGACTCTCTAATACAGTTTGCAAGAACAATGTTGTCTCAGGGCAGTGCAATACCTGCCACTGTGGGAAAACATGAGGAGGTTTTCTGGAGTCACCTGCTTTTTCAGAAAGTAAAAATTCTCAGCAGTTTCAGGAGTAAAGTAGCAATTCCTTTGCAAAGCCTGTCTGCCTTCCCTGCCCCAAGCAATCTCTCTGAGGATTTTATCCAGCTCCCGCAAGCTGTGTGATTTTGGGAAATGGATAATGGGCTACTCTGGTGCTCTCTTACCTGAAAAGGAGTGAGAAATATGTACTGCGTGATTCTGCTATGTAAAAAGACTGCCAACAAAGCCAGGTGTGAGTTCAGTGGCTATAGCCTGTGACTGAGAGGGCTCTGATGGTCTTGGGCTCTTGGTGCTGTTACAGCTGTTACTCAGCACCAAACCGGGGCTAATCCCAGCTTCACTGATTCACCAGGCACCCACTCTTTGCAAGCAGAAAGAAGCATATGGGCCAGCTGGGAATCCATACGTCAACAGGACACACAATCTGGTTAAAGAGAGAGCCAGAAACCACAGCTTGGTGTGCCATGTACCCACGTGTAATTCTCACACATCTTGAAAGACCCAAAGGTCAGAACAGTGATGAATGGCTTCCCAGTTTGAAAGTATGCTGAACTGACTGCAACTGAGTGAAAAGGGTTGCTCTCAGCTAGCCACTCCCACCTCCTTCTCCCTGTTTCCTCTTTGATGTCACCCCTCCCAGATATCAGATGCTGTGTTGCTAATGAATTCCTGAACAAGAACAGAAACAGGCCTGTTTGCAACACATGGCTTTTGCAGAATTCACTTTCAGAAGTTATGTATTTGCAATTGCTAGAGAAATTCTTACCTGTATTCAGCAACGCCTCCTGCATGCTTCTTCATGGCTGTATCAGAGCTCATCCCATAGAAGAGTTTCACCTTCTTGCCATTCTTTTCTATAATGTCTCCAGCACACTGGTCGTGGCCTGCAAACATTCCTCCAAGCATGACAAAATCAGCACCAGCTCCTGTGATCAGCAGAGTGATATGTAAGTAAGAAGGGAATGGAGAGAGGGTGAAAGACAAAGCAAGAACACAGTAGTATTCAAAAACAACTGACAGTCTTACACAGATGGGTACAGAGAGTATTCTTTGTAATACATGCAGTAAACTTGAAGAAATCCTTTACTGAAGAGTTGAAACGCTGAATTCTACTTCTCTGATATTTTAAATGGAAAGAATCATTCTCTTTTGTGGGTCTAAAGGTGCAAGATTATTCTACTCCACCCCACACTCTTTATTTTCAAATTGTTTTAATCCCATAGCTCACAGAAGTATCTGAGCACATCTCCTTAACAACTACTATTGTGACTGCAGTACTCAGAAGCTCTAATAACAGGGTGGAACCTGTTCCCCTCTGTGCTATACAAAGAAGAGGACAGCTCCTGCTTGAAAGCCTCTGAAGCATTAAGGCTGTGAATGGGAATGTATCCTCAAGGAAGGTATACCCATGAATGCCCCACTCCCAATGCTGCCGTAAAACACTCAGATTTTTTAATGAAATGATGGACTTTTTCAAGCCTATTTAGCTCTATTTATCCAGCGCAGCGTAGGGTGACCTGGAGATCAGGATGGGTCTGCATTTGTTTCCTGTTACGCTGTGTAGTACCTGGCATGCAGCACAAAATAGGTTTGCTGGTAGCTACAACTCCTAAATAATACAATTATTCAAGTGCTGAGTGACAACACTGAATAGCCAGTCACACTTGCTCAGTCTGCGCATCTTCCCAGGCTTGGCAAATCATGAGATCAGTCTCCTGAGAGTAAAATAAGCATTTTCAGAATTACTCTTAGTTTTCCAAGACCGATTGTGATTTCCAATATTTCCAGCTCTACTGGAACTATTCCACCAGCAGCTGCTCCTGTGACATTTTGTCTTGCTTGGAGAAGTTTGGCTTTAACTCTTTTATGAGGCTGTGGTGACCTACCCCTGAAACTCTGCTTCATCCATATGCATGCTGCAGAACAGGCCTCCTCTCTGCTCAGCAAAAGAACAGGGATATAATCCTCACTTCCTAGAAAGCAGGTGAGCCTGAATTAGCCCCAGCCAGTCATGAACATGTCCAGAGACACTAGGGAGATCCTAGGCTAGGTAAGTGTGGAACGTAGGATTTGGTCTGATATGCCACTATCCAAATCTGAAAGGTAAGCGAGAACGATTATCAAATCTACTCAGCTTCTGCCACCTGTTTAAAAGCTCTGTACATAAACCTGAACTTGGGAGTATTTTCATCTTAGAATAAATGAGAACTGTGAAGTGTGCTTTGGTTTATAAAAGCCAGTTTCCTCCCACCTCCCTTTCAATAAAGAGCAGACCTATCAGCAATGGCTGTGAGCACAGCAACCAGCTGCTCTGCTGACCTCATCTCCTTTTGCCTGGTTGTTGTTTGAAAAGAACAATATGTCCCTAGTAAAGAGATATTAAAAATGAGGCTTGTGCCAAAGTGCTAAGCATATCCCAAGCAAAGTTTATAGGCAGGCACACATTTAGACATCCTATCATGCCTGTATCTGCTACCTGAATTCTCTTCTTGCAGATGGCCAAGTTTTAAAGCCTCAGTTTGACTCACACCTGATCCTACTATTAACTCACCAAAAACAATGGGAATGCTTATCCTTTAAGATAATTCTCAATTATGGGCAGGGAGCTCCTGCTGCTATTTGACACACTTCTGTCCCACCTTTGCAAAATATAAGTACTCTAGGAAATCTAGTTGATGTCTCCTTTAGGAATGGAAGACAACAACATGATGAAGGAGAAAAGGATTTAGGTTTTGAAAAGGATTTGAAACAAATCAAAGGCCTGCCAAAGAGCACAAGACTCTACTTTGCCAATAACACCCTCTGATCCCTACTTCAGAGAATCACAGAATGATTTGGTTGTAAGGGACCTTAAAGACCATCTAGTTCTGCGCTCCTGCCATATGAAGGGACATCTTCCACCAGAACAGGCTGCCCAGGGCTCTAACCTGGCCCTGAATGTCTCCATAGATCATCCATAGCTTCTCTGGGCAGCCTGTTTCAGTGCCTCATCACCCTCATAGTGAAGAATTTCTTCCAGATATCTAATCAAAATCTACCCCCTTTTAACTTAAAACCATCACCTCTTGTCCTGTCACTCTACTCCCTGACAAAGAGTCCCTGCTCGGCAATCGTGTTGCCCCTTTTGGTAGGGGAAGGGCCCAATGAGGTCTCCCCAGAGTCTTCCTCAAACTCAACAACCCCAACTCCTTCAGCCTGTCTATACAGGAGAGGTGTTCCAACTCTCTAACCACCCTTGTGGCCTTACTCTGGACCTGCTTCAACAGCTCTGTGTCCTTTTATGTTGGGGCCCCAGAGCTGAATGCATTACTCTAGGTGGGGCCTCACAAGAGCAGAAAAGAGGGGGTCAATCAATTCCCTCACCCTGCTGGCCACGCTTCTTTTGATACAGCCCAGGATAGGGTTGTCTTTCTGGGCTGGAAACAAACACTGCTGGCTCATGTTGAGTTTCTCATCAACCAACACTTCCAAGTCCTTCTCCACAGGGCCAATCTCAATCCATTCGCCACTCAGTCTATATGGGTTTGTAGGATTGCCCCAGCCCATGTGCAGGACCTTGCACTTGGTCTTGTTGAATGTCATGATGTTTGCATGGGCCCAATTCCCTAACCTGTCAAGGTCCGGTTTGTCAACAGCACCATTCAGCCTGGTATCATCAGCAAACTTGCTGAGGGTGCACTCAGTCCCACTCTCCATGTTACTGACAAACTTGTTGAACAGCACTGGTCCCATTATTGACACCTGAGGAATGCCACTCAGTCTCCACCTGGACGCTGAGCCACTGACTGCAACATTTGGAGTGTGACTGTCCAGCCAATTCCTTATTCACTGAGTGGTCCATCTGTCACACCCATGTTTCTTAGATTTAGAGCCAAAGATGTTATGCAGGACAGCGTAAAAATGTGTGTGCAAAAAATACTTTGCACGCATCCGAACAGATGATGTCAGCTGCTTTTCCTATCCACCAGCACTATAACACCATCAGAGAAGGCCACCAAATTTGTCAGGTCTGATTTGTCCTTGGTGAAGCCATCCTGGCTGTCACCAGTCACATCTGTTCTCCCTGTGCCCTCAGCATAGTTTCCAGAAGGGTATGCCCCATAATCTTCTGAGAACAGAAGTGAGACAGACTGGCCAGCAGTTTCCTATTTTAAAAATGGGGGTTATATTTCTCCTCTTCTGGTCACTAGAAATTTCACTGGACTATCACAGCTCCTCAGACATGATGGATAGTGGCCTAGCAATTTAACAGTCTCTAGTTCTGTCTCTGGCTGTGGGTCCTACAGCTTCCAATTAGTGCCCAAGAGAAAAAAATCTATGCTTTAGGATCACAGAATTCTGGTTCCTGCATACTTAAGTATCTACCTATTATTTTTCTTTTGACTGCACATTTTGGTAGGAAAGCAAATATGTTTCAATTACAAGATTGAAACTCCTCCAATTTGATTAACTCTTTCAAACTACGACATAATTCATCTAGCCCTTCCAGAAGAGAGGTGCCATGTTACTACAAGTTTCAAGTCTATTCCACTTCAGTCCCATTTAACACGTCAGCAGAAGGCACCAGTTTTTAGCATTGTTTTTCCTTACTGAGGTGTAGTTTCCTTACCTATGTGTGGTGTTGTTTCTGTTAGCATGGGTAATTGCTTTCAGTACATACCTGGCAGTCTTTCATTTTCAAGTACACACAGTATGACATTATTTTATGTACTGGAGGATTGGAAACACCTGGCAACAATCCTCCAAATAATACAGGATGTGATGGGGTACACTGCATACAAGCAACTAGGTAGTTTGTCCAGACTTTGCTAGACTTGCCCTGTTCCTACACAATGCCACTTCAACACACTGATGCTGGGGAGGACATCCCCCTTGAGCCCTCCTACACTGGGCTGGTTTTGCTCATTCACGTCCTGCAACACCTTCTCTTTCACACAGCCACAGAAGATATGCTGAAGCCAACCTACTCTTTCAGCTCTCACACACTCCTGCTGGAACTGGGTGAAGTCCCTCAGCTGGCTTTTGTATGCCTGATAATACAATAATGACTGATAACCAGATAAACTCTCCACAAATTCAGGTGGAGTCAGCCTAGATTTGTAGGCTGGCCAGCCCTCCATGCAGATGCAGCACAGCTGGCCCTGGAAGTAACGTTCACCTGTGCTCCAGATGAGACAGCGAGCCTTTGCAACAGTAGGTGTACAGACACAGCTTTTGAAAACAAGGAAAAAAAAAGCCAGCACGATCTGTCAGGTATATTCTGGAACCAGTGTAGGTTCCCAGTTGACTCTGCCATCTGATTTTTCCTTCCTTTTCACTCTCTGCTCACATATCCTTTCTCACCACTGCTGTAAGGAACAGAAACATTGCATTTAAGATGCTGGCAGAGGATTCAAAAGGCACATTCTGTTCCTGGTTGTTTCACAAAAAAAAAATATGTGACCTCAGGCGACTGAACCTAGTAGTTCTGTGCTTTGACTTTTCATCTATAAAAACAGGGACAGTAGTGCCTCCCTGGGGCACTCTGAGAAATGTATTCATGTTATCAGCCCTTCCAAGGGTGCAGTTATGTGAACCGTTTTAGAGACAAGGTTCCTTCATGCTTTCAAAATCTCTTCTCCCCGATCAACCATTTTCCATTCTCATTTCCAATACTCAGATGGCAGTGTCATCTTCAGTTTCCCGAATCCATAAATAGTTCCCATTCAGCAATTCCAGAATTCCAGCAGCCTGTCCCTTGCATTTCTGTCCCTTTATTTCAGTGTTTCTCTGCTCCTTCCCTTTTGTACTAGGCTTCTACCTTGCTTTTCTTCTGTCAAAATGCCCAGTCTACCCTTGATTCCTGTCACCAGTGGTGGTGTAACCTCTTACTTGTAAAGCTCCTCAGCATTTTCATGTTGTTGTTTTTTGTTTATTTTCCCCCACAATTCCTCAGTTGCAATCAATCCACTCAAACCTTTCTCTTGCCATGAACTCGCCTCTTCTATTTTTCAGTGCTACTCGTCACATCTGGGACTTTCTCATACTTTAAATGATCCAAATGGCTGCACTGTCACTGCTCTACATCCCTTTCACAAAGACTTTACAATGACCCAGCAAAAAGGGACAGTATAACTGACAAGATAGTTAACAAAAAGTCCTCTTTGGGTCTCCTGGCTATGTTTCATCCAGGCTTCCATCTCCAGACCCTTATTTCGGCACCCACCTTTAAAAAAAGCAAACTTAGCTCCAGCTAGTCAGATGTCCACAGACTGGCTGCCTCAGTTATACGTAACCAGACATGGTAAATCTTCTGCCCCAGATTTATCTCTATCCGTTCTAATCTCTGTGACACACAGATCAGACTGATTGGCCTGGCCTACCATCAGAGTACAACTTCTGTCTGTGTCATCTTAGGTTTCTAATGTTCCTCCTCTCCAGGAACAATCTGTGGTACCTTTCAGACATCCCACTGTGAATCCCAGCACCTCACAACAAACAGCAAGTCCAGAATCTGCCCCCTCATCGGTTTCAAGTAAGCTTCTCTTCAGTGTAGCCCAAAGAGGTTAAAGGGACCCTTCAGACTTGCTAACAAGTCTACTACAAGGGAAAATATTTGAAGTTGCTCCCTGTTGTTCTACCTTTTGGGAATACTCTTGTGAAGAAAGACCTTTTCAGGGCCAGGTTTCTGTGCAAGCTGCACAGAATGCAGTGAGATTGCACTGCAGGTTCACAATGCCCCAGAGACAAGGTAAGCAAGATCTGGGGACAGCTGAGGAGCCAGACAAAGTCAGAGAGAACAGAGCTTTCACTGCAGGCTGCATGATGTCATAGGCAGCTAATCTGAGCTGAGGAGAAGTTGGGGGCTTTTTTTTTTAACAAAATCTTGTTGGAGAGAGTGAATGCTGCTGTTCAGCCATGTCAGAATCTCTCAGCTGAAAGTACCTATCTTCACATCACCCATCGGGTAACGCAAAGGTCCTGTGAAATGCTGTGACAGAGCAGATTCCTTGGTGGTACCACTCGCTCCTGGGCTGCGCTTAAAATTCTCTAGTTATGTCTTGTCACATCAACTGTCTGAAACCAGGAGCTGTTGGCAAACTTAGAAGACTGATTTCAGTTTCAAAATTTCCAGGAGGTTCAGTTTTTTTTTCTTGGAAGGTCTGTAATCTCAGTTTAGGCCTGACTGTGCTTTCCATACTTGCAAAGCTTCCTGCTGAGCAGATGTGTTGTATCACAACATGCTGTCTCTAGTTTTGTATCACCCTGAAATCTCAATGAGACTATGCTGTCCTACTATATTCTGGGCATTACCCTGTTGTGATATCTCCAAAGGGTCTGATATTCTGAGAACTGTCCTGTAAGCTCAGGATCCTTTTAGTCCTTTGTTCAGATACAGAGCAGCAAAAATGTTATGGCTAAGAGACAATCCTAACTTCGACCCTCCACAGTGATGTAACTTTCCCAACAGAAGAACACTCACAGGCTAAATTCTCTATTCTGTCAGCAAAAGCTGGTGCGATTTACTGAAGCTTCTGGCATGAGAGCAAAACCTGTTAATTATTAACTCAGATATTTTAGACATCTGCTCAGCTTTAGGGGATACATTATAAATAAAATCTCATCTCTTCAAGTGGAAATCCCAAGAACATCTCTGGGAATCTGCCCTGCTTTTTTCTTTGTTCTTCTCTCCAACACACATTTCACCATCTCTCCATCCATCCAGAGCTCAGGTCAGCCAGTGCTACAGTCATCTTTGAACCGTACTCAGAAGAAACCTTTATCAGCTTTCTTTGTATTACCATCCCAGTGGCTGTATATCCTGTGCATATCTGGCAGATAGTTTCTAAATAGGACTTCGACCACTGTATGCTTTTTCTCTGTACAATTTTGACTGTCCAGTCCAAAGAGCAAATTCATGTCTAGTGTATTAATTTCACTGCAGTCACCCACAGGGACAAATGTAACCTACTACTGATTACACACACGGGGTCAAACTGTCTCCATCACCACTGCTGGCCATGCTGGAGTTATGCAGGGTGCAACATGTGGCCCTGCACACTGTCCTTACCAAACGCTTTGGCGACATCTCCTGGGCAGCTGCATCCTCCATCCTGCATAAAGAAAAGAAGGGACCCGGTAAACATCAGCACCCTGTGATTTGCAGCCAAATGGCCTCCCTGCAGGAAAAGCTCATCAGGAGCTGACTGCATCACTGGTATATCAGTGGTGTATCAACTTGGCTGAGTTTCTAGGGAATCCATATTGTCCTTTCTATTGCTTTTATACATTAATCTCATTTACTCTACCAGTATGGTGTAACAATAATACCACTGGTAACAGCAGCCATGTAAATTCCTGTCTGACATTTCCTAAATCAGAAACTGGAAAACAAAAAACCTCTTCTTATGATCTGAATCATTCCCTGCCATTTTAATTAAAGGCTGTGTGATGCAGAGGTACCACAAACCCCTACTATAAACCAGCAAAGACATTTAAAATAACTTTCTCAGCAGTTTACAATAAATTAAAAGGTCACAGTAGGAGGAATAAGGAAACATATCATCAGATACGCTGCATTTTGATCTGATAATCTTTAAGCAAATTGGGTAATCTGATCTTTGGTAAGTGAAAATTAATCTCTCATCCTACTCCTCACTGTTTGCTTCGGGTTGGGTAAAGAAACAACAGCACTTTCAGTTCTCTAGCATTTTAGAAATTTGTGTTTCAGTTTCAGAGCAAAGTGACTGATGAGGGCATTTTGGTTGAGGGAGGAAAGTCATTTTTGTGTGATAGGGCTGTTAAAAAGGAAGGCACATAGCACAGCTCACGTGTTATGGCTTTTTAGGTTTCATAAAGCTCTGAACATCAGATGAAAGATCCTTCAACCCTACAAAGTCATCGTAACAAGAGAGCTCCCCATTTCTTTGAAGATCGGGGTCCTCTGCAGGCTGCTGCCAGGCTTCCTGCTTTTGAGTTTACCCCCCAGACTGTATGGTTACTTCATTTTGTTTCACCTCCCTGTTGCTATAAAGATGTGCCGGTGTGTGACCTGTGGCTGAGCACAGCTAGAAGCCCCTACCAGCAGCCATTTTAGAGCCAGCTTTCACGGGTAACTGGCAGTGGGGCTGAGTGTTAGAACCCCTCTGTGCACAGAACAGGATTCACACACAAACTGAGCAGGTGGATCCAAAAATGAGTGGCTTTTCAAAAGGCATCCCACTGGAAACAGTGCCTAGCAGAAGTTTAAAGGCTTTTATTCCATTTGCTGATAACCTCTAGCACATTATGCTTTTTGTTGAGCTAGACACTCTTGCTGTCAGCTCCAGAAATGAGTGCTGGGTTGACAGCTGAATCTCTCTCTCTCCTGTTAAGGGCTGTGCTTGTACAATTCTCTCTCTCTGTCAGAGCCTGGAGGAGGGTGAGAGTGTATGCATGCATGTGTCAGGGGAGGAACAGCAGAGGTAAAAAGAAGGGTCTAATAATCTTCAAAGAACAGTGTCAGGAATTTGCCTGATTCTAACTGAGACTGGCTGGCTATAAATGCTCTCTGCTCGATGGGTTTCTGTCTGTTCTTGTTGTGTGGCTCCCTGTCTGACTTTCGTAATTAACCCAGTAGTGGCAGTGATGGAGGCTTTATGCTTTCACACGGATAGAGGGCCTTACTGTGTCAACATTAATCATTTGCTTCAAAAAAATCATCAAGGCACAAAACACTGAGCAGACTAAGTAACTATCCCAAAAGCTCACATGTTACCATTTAAGATAAAAGGAACAAATGGTGATGATTCACAGCACTTCTTCATCTGTAATGTCTCTACTTCATATAAGCAGGTAAATTAAATGGCAGTGTTTCAAAGAAAGGAAAACAAAAAGAAGATATACTAAGCAGTTATGCTGGAAGATGCCATAATAAAGCTATATGCATTAAAATATTTCATTACATGTGTAAAATCAAGTGCTCTGCTTAGAAAATGAAATGGTGCTTCTGCTGCATTCAGTCTGGGAATCTTCCCCTTGCAGTTCAGCTAGTTCCAGCAAGGGCCTGGATTTTGGCTCAGAATGACCTGTAGGACCGCTGGGCTACAGCCATGGGGCTTGGGTGCAGACAGCCTCTATCTCACAGCCCTGGGGAAATGTAACTGTACAAACCCCCCCTGCAAATTGAGAACTGGCATTCATCTGAAACAGGCTTACTGGAAAGGGTTTCCAGGGAGCCTGTAGAGGGCATGCCTCTGAAACAACGAGGTGCTAAGCTGAAGCCAAGGAGAAGACAGCTCTCCAGTCAATTGAATTATTTTATCATGGCTAAAATTATTTTGTTTTTCCCGGTCTTGTTCTTAAAATAGACCATTTACAACAACAAAATTTAGCCTGGGGAGAAAAACAATATGAAAAAGCAGCAAGAACTGGTTGAATATTATATCCAGCTTGTAACAGAAATATAACTAAGACTTGTATGTTTCAAGCAACGTTTACAATAAACAGTAGAATTAGTTATTCCTACGGTATCAGCAGGCAGCTTTTTATTATGCAGAAAATATACAAAGTATGTGGCATATACAGCAGTAGAAAAAATACATATGGTGCTTTATTCTGAGCTACACATACTGGGCATATTTCTGTATGGAAAGTGTTCTGTGTGGAGGAAGAAAAGGGATGGCAGTGGCTAGATGAAGAACCCCTAAGTCATCCTTTTCCTTGAATACCTATGATCTATCACCCAGGTAGGGTAAAGAGAAAAAAGGGATATCAATCCAACGGTGAGATGAGAGAGCACACATACAAGGCCATTTTGCATTTCCCACATTTGCTGCATGTGTTACTAAAACACACAATTGCCTCTCTATCCAGTAGAGCAGCTCACTGACCTACAAGAAAAAGAAACTTTATGTTGAGTAGGGTGTTTCTGAAGGAGCTTTTCTGCTAAATGGCCTCTCCACTGTAACTCACTGCTGTGCTTTATCAAAGCCAATCAAAAGTGAGACTATTGGCTCCCAGACAAATAGTGCAGGATAGAAACAGCACCCGTATCTTAGGCAGAGTTTCCTCTTTCAGCGAGCCATGAAAGATTCATTTCTGAGGTGAGCTTTGAGTCTTAAAGATAACTCAGCATGAGGAGTGTAACTGGTACAATTTCACAACCCCCTTCTGTGCATGTGTGACTGTAAAGTAATATGTCTGCCTAAAATTTGTCACCTTCTTTACCAACATATCAGCTCCAAAAATCATACATGATCACTTCAGTAATACAAAATGTTTGAAATCCCAGTTTGTGCTGCCATCCTAGTAGACTTACTAGAGAATGTGTTTGAAGTGTGTTGTGTTCCTCAGGGAGTCCAGACCATGCTATGCATTGTTGCTGTCTTATTCTTTGAGTAGGAATTCCCTTTACACGTAACATTACAGAGACTCAATTTGATGAAGGTGATGGACACAAGGGAAGAAAATGCAATAAAGCACCCCAAGAGACACACCCACACCACCCCATCAGGTGCAATCCACATGAAGACAGCTGGTAGGCTTTGAATCCCATACATCCTTGCTGCCACTTTGATATCAACATGACAAAAACTAGCTGGGCATATTTTCTCCTGCCTAATTGCTGTAGATGGCCATGGTAAGACTCTGCCTGTAGAGGTCTCTTTTGACTCAAGCAAGGTATGCCCCTTCCCTCATCTATGAAATGGCAGTAACAAGACATTTTGAGGAATGCCAAGTTTACTTCTTGTGTCTAGCCCCAGTTATGTACTTAGATTAGCTCCCATTTGGTGTCTCCTCTCAGAAGGGCACCTCTCTTCTTTAATAGTCTTCCCAGAGGTCCAGCAATAACCATGCAGGCCAGCTTTTCCAATAAACACATCAGAGTCTACCTGCACAATGCATAATTAAAGCATAATACCTCCAACCCTTGCTCTAGTCTCATTAGCTTGAATGAGAGACTTGAGGTGCAGAGGTGTTGGACACCCTTGTTATAGGGTAATGGCTAGGGGAGTATGTAGGCTCACTGAAACCTACATGATCTAAGCAGGCTGATCCATCTGCAAAGCAAAAAATAACAGAACTGCACACAACCATCTGATATACAACCCATGTTTTCTTGAAAAAGCAAAAAAGTGACAGTCTTCTGAGAGCTGTTAGCAGAAAATGCTTACTGCAAAACCAGGATGGGTTTCTGAGCACCACTAGTAGGACAGCACATACAGTTATCCAACCTTCATAGTAATGAGCCAGTCTTTCATGCTCTGTTGCATATATATTCAGCTATCTGCTACAGGCATAAACATTATAATACTGTAATACTGTAATACTGCCCAAGTCATAAAGCCACAGACTGCTTTTCTCTTTTTTTCCCCACAAAATCAGATAAGGTAGTCAGGGACAGAAGTGAATGTGCGTGCATTAACATTAAAAAGAAGAGAAATCTGACTGTACCCTATACTTGTTTACTTGCTCCACTATACCCACAGCTCCAAGTACAGTCAGGCCCTCTGCCTAACCACAGTTTGTTCTCCTCTGCCCTACTCTCCTTCCTCAGAAACACAGACCTTTCCTCACAAGGATACCAGTCACAACCCAATCGAACAAAACTGGGCCTTCCAGTGATTTCACATGGCAGCAGCTCTAAAACTCAACATGCAGTCTCTCCTACAGCCACAGAGGGAGACTGTTGACTGTACGGGTACCTGTGAGCACAGAATGCTGCGTTGCCCTGATGCCTGATCATCAGCTGCCTAACAGACAGCCTGCAGAGTCTCTGCAAGCCTGGCAGTCAGGGACACACTGACTGACTAGGCATGCCGAAGCACACAGGACCTTTGGGTACCACAGGCTCCAATACAGCTCAATCTGAGACCGTGCTTCTAGATTTCCACGAGAGGTGAGTCTGATCTTGCTGGTAGACTGGAAGCTGCCATTAGCAGGCAATGCATACGTATCCTCCTTTTTCTCTGCAGGCTCAGCATTTCCTCAGAGCATCAGTAGCAAACAAGCAACTGTGCCCATCCACACCCATCTCTGAAATGCTGCTGTTTCTGCACAAAGAGCTCTGTGAGGATGCTGTCTGAATCCATCCATCCAGCTACCAAGGCGTAAGACAGATGTGTCATTTTATCTTGTACTCCCCTCTGCTGCCTGTCACTTAGTCCTACTCTCTCAGGAAGGCCATATTTACATTTCACTCATTTTTCAGACATCTATTGTAGGAAGCACTGTTTTGCTTCAGTATGAGAATTATCAAGCTTCGTATTCTGTTCATGTAACAACATATTCAACTCAATTCAGGGAACAAGCAGCAGCTTTCCAAAGTCACAAACAGGAATGAGATGCCCAAGTCTTTTTAAACATTATAGCAAGTTGATTCCTTTAAATTGTCACTACCTAGCAGCTAGTATAGGGGTCAACTGGAAATGACATAAAAGATAGCCTTTAACATGCAAGGTACTGGACTGTTTGATTCTCCCATTCCGCAATGGTTTGCACAGTGGGAATCTGAGAGCAGATGATATTTACTTACAGAGATGATATGTCCTTTCAAGCCATGTGCTGAGTCTGCACACTCAATAACAGCACTTAGCTGTGGATAGCCCACCCCTGTCTTAATCCGAGTGGTACACACAGAACCTAGACAAGAAAACAAGAGGAAAAAACACAGGCAGTTAGTTAGGCTGACAGAAAAGAATCATAGAACCACAGTGGTTGGAAAAGACTTGCAAGACTGCTTTCTTTTAACAGTGGAAAAAAATGTGTTTCTGTCTGTATTGTTTCTCATGAAGTCTCTATTGTAAACATTATTCCCATGGATAAAAGGAAGACATACAAAATCTAATTTTGAAATGCTATCAGACTACTTCATGGCAGCTGTAATTAAAGCGACTAACACCTCCCCTTCTTCTCCAGGTCCCCAATTCCCAGTTTCGGTCTCATCCATAATGCTTCCTGCAGAAGGAAGTTAATGCCTAATGGGAAAGTAATCTGACCAAGGTGCCTGAAGGGAAAAGGGACAAAGGAACCAGTCTCAGCTTCAGTGAGGCTCAGCATCAGTTTTTAATATCTGTGTGTGTGACTGTGTGTGTATATATATATATATTATACATATATATATGCACAAATATATATATATGAAGGTGTATACATATATTTTTAAAAGCTATAGGCATTTATGTAAATACTCCAATTGCATCTTGAACATGATAACATGGCTATAGATCTTTGGGAATACCTTCTCTACTTTTCAAGAGGAGTTGTCAAAAAGAGGATTGCTTTTTGATAGTCCATGTCTTATCATTTAGAATATAGGCCATAAAGGTCTGCACGATAACAAGAAAACAGATCCTAAACCAAATGCAGTGAAATCTCTTCACCCAACTGCAATTAATCTCTTTACCCAACAGACATCCAATATAAAGAACCCTCCTGCATTGCACTGGCTGATCACAGTTACACTGTCAGTGGTACTTACTAGCCAGTTTAAATGTAGCCCCTACACGTTGACCCCAGCTGTGGTCTGTGAAAGAAATGGCAAAGTGAAGAAGCACATGAATGAACCCACAAAGGAGGAAAAGGAGAAAACATGACATAAAATGCCACTGATTATATCAGCAACTCAGGCAACTCGGTGCTTCTAACTATAGGCATCTACATTTCCTGGAAACACAGCATCCAAGATTCTGTAGTACACTAGCACTCTGCCTGTGTATTTCTTAAACATACCATGGAGCAAGGGCACTGTTACTTTACTGCCTTAAGTGGCCTAGGAATTCTGACAAGCAGACACACTAGTTCCACCTGGACAATTAAGTCACCAGTGTTACCATAAACCACACTTACTTGACTGGATTCAACTTACCTGGTCCGATACCCACTTTAATAATGTCTGCTCCAGAAAGAAGTAGTTCTTCTACCATCTCTCCTGTCACCACGTTGCCTGCCTAGACAGAAGGAACAATATCACATATACAGGCAATTTTAAGACTAGTGCAGCAAAGACTAATTGTGGTAATGTAGAGTTTTATCCAGATCTTTTACTAGTTGAGCTACATAGTCAGAAAGAATATAGCTCACCATATTCTTCACTGCATGTGCCACTAGAATTAAAGAGATTATACAGGTACAATCTGGACTTTAATTACTTTCATGATTGGTCCAGTAAGCTCAGGTTGCAAGAGATACGTTTCAAAACCAAGTCTGCTTTGGATCCCAGCTTTGTGAAATGTCTTCAGCACGTTCCTAACGAGCAAAAACTAGATATAACAAACTTACATGAAACATGATTCCAGTTGCCCACATCATCCACTGCAAGCTTGAACTGACATAAGCAATTTATTTGTTAAGACTGAATTTAAGACCAAGATAAAACCTCTTATGTAACAATTTTTCAGGACTCAGCAAGTGCTTGTAGTAGTGCTGATATAAGCAGAGCTGAAAGCAAAACCTGAAACACTTACTTAATGTTTGCTTCATTTTTATTGAAACAAAACATCTGGAAGTGGAAGTTAACATGAGCTGCCCAGAAAACATCAGGCAAGGCCTATTCTCCTGTTATTGTTTTTTGGCTTCTACTTCATCATTTATTTCTTTTTAATGAATTTTACTCCCCACTTTCATTGACCTGAAGCAGCTGGCAAGTCACAATCTGAGGCACTTGAAAAAACAATGATAAATTTAGGCAGCAATTTGTGGTGTCTGTCACAGGCCTACTTAACTTTTCTCGAGATGGCAATGATATTGATTTAATAAAAACCAAAAAAGAATAGAAATAATAAAAGAGAATCGTTGGGAAACTGAGAATATGTAAGTACAGCATTTCCAGCTAAGTGTTGCTTTCTTTCTGCTCAGTGGCAATTTGTTACACTAAGCATTACACAAAGCAAGGTGAGGTGACAGAGAGCATGCTGCTTACATTTGGGAAGCAGTCTACTTTGGGAAAGCAGATGATTATCTGTGAAGCACGTTACGACTTGGTGAAATACTGGAGCACATGCGACAGATTTGTCAACAGGAGCAAACACATATTAAAGCCAGTGGCTCAGTGAGATTCAGGATCAGATCTGTACTTAAGTTGAACAGCAGTGTCTTCCTATTAGCAGCGCATGGCAGGTTGTCAAGCTGTCTCTTCAGAAACGTTAACCAGACGTTTAATGCAAAATTACTGCTAGAGAATGTTGTAACTGCATACGTTGATTCAAAATGTTCATTCCTAGCAGGGAAAAGCACTTATGTCTCCAACATGCGGGGTTTTTTTTTCCTGGAATGCATGTGCACACACCAGTGTGTTTCAGTATTTCTGAATCTGCAGATCCTCTCAGGGAAGATGTGAAGCTCTACATAGCAGACTTCAGCCTACTGATGACAGGCTTGCTTCTCTTTTCAGACCTCTAATAGGATAAAAAAACACTGTCAGATACAGCTGTCGGCATGTAAAAGAACTGTAGTATCACAGCTGAAGAGCAAGGAAAGCTGTTGTCTCACATCCAGCTGACCTCTGCTTCCACTGAAACCAATGGCTGTTTTATCACTGATGCCAGCATGACAGCTGAGTAGAGGTAAAAGGGCTTTTGAAAGGCCCACCACCAAGATAAAAACAGAACACTTCAAGTGGGGGGAAAAAAAAAAAAGGACAGATAATATGAATGTCAAAAAACTGAGACTAAAGAGATGAACCTCCTTTAAAATTAACTAAGAACGTAAAGTAAGCAAAGTAATTGGAACTTGTACGAAGAAGCAGTGCACTTGGGAAAGCAGTCAGGAAACATAATTGGTGGATGTACTGTGTTAGCAAAAGCAATGCTCATGCATTGCTCATCTGCTGCAGAACTTACTTTCTTGAAAAAAAATATACCCTAGTAATCACCTCACCACTAATCTAACCCTGCTACTTCTGGCAGTAAAATAATAGCATCAGTAACAACTGCAAGTCCCTGCAGCTCAGGCTAGCCAGCATGCTTTCAGTGTGGTCAGTTATTAGGAGCTCTAGCAAATTACCCTGGCTGTGGGTCGGGCCTTATGTGCTCAGGATGACATTCAGCTGTACCATCCTTTAGTGTGAGGTTTCAGTGAGTGCCACCCTGGCTCTTTCCAACACTACGCATGATGACAAAGATGTGGGTCAAACCCGAGGGAAGTCCTGACCTCTCGAAAGTCAAAAGGAGTTTCACTACCAACTTTAGTGGGATCAAGATTTCACCTAACAGGATTATAAAGGCTACAGCTTCTCTGACAGAGATATAAAATTAGTGAGCACAGTAGGGTAGTGCCTCTGAATCTCAGTCAGGCATTTGATACTGTGCCTCATAAAAGCCTGCTATAAATATCGACTCACACTGACTAAGACAGGAACACTGCTGCACTGATTGAAAGCTGCTGACAAATGGCAATGGATCAAGCTGGGGAGAAAAGTCTGTGACAACAGTTCTCAAACTTTCTTCTTGTATCCTAGAGGAAAACGCACAGTCTGTGCTTCCACACTCTCAGAACACTGCCAAAGGACACTTCCCACCCACCAAAGTAAGGGCTGCTTTACAGTAAGACAGGGATGGTGCCCTTTGCTAGGCTGACCCACACCAGGTGGGTGTTTGTGCTCAACACAGTGACTAATACAAGACAGCCTTGGCAGCATCACTGCCTCTGACCTGGGATTCCAGCTGGCCTCAGCTTTGGGACTCCAGCCCGTGTGGAAACACCGTAACTAAACTGACTCTGCTGCTTGTTGCAGAGAGAAACTGGGAGGCACCCACATGGTTCCTTCCAACTGAACTGTGATGCCACGGAGGCCATGAGAAGTGCTGTCAGTGACTCCAAAGGGAACAATGATTTCTGGCCCCATCTGTTTCCCTTTGCTTCTGGTTTTGCAGCTCTGATTGCCTTCTCTGGCCCACATCTTGCGAGGGCTTCTCCTTCTGCAAGCATGAACCTGCCTCAGCCTTTTCCCTTCTGCTACACTCTCTGTTCCTTTCACCATGGCTTTTTCTGTATAACAAACAGAGAAAACTACACAATGGAAAAATTCAGACTAAATATTTGGGAAAGCTTGCTGGCACTGATATTTTAGCTTGCTAAAGAGGCCTCCAGTAAAATGGAAGAACCCTAACACCAGCAATGACACTAATAAATATCAACTACACTTACTGCCCTCCATTATTAATGTCAACTGAAATTTTGCTTTAGACATCAGTGTGAGGCACAACCCAAAAATGTCATTCTATGCTACAGCTTAACACCCCACTGAACTATTACTCTTGATTCTGGGAAGTAGAGCCAAATCCACACAGCTCTCAGGAGCTCTGCTTTTTCCTCCATCTTCAATCTCATCTAATTCAAGGCAATTCATGCAGTCCTTTTTTTGCCCCCACCTGTGTTCCCTATCATTTGTCTTTCGTGGATAAACTGATATTTGTAATTCGGTATAAAAGGCCAGGGCAGAAAAGAGCCAGGGCAGAAAAATAATAAGGTAATGTAATTATAAAAGCAAGTATTTAGAAAAGGAAAAACATGCTCTTGAAGAGCACTTATGCAAGAAACATCCTTCATCTACACTGGAGTATTGGCCCCAGAGAATACTATGTTAATCACAGTTGCCTTGCACATCACATTTCAGCCTCAGAGCTGAACCCATTACACAGCCCCTGGGAGCACATATTCCCTGAGACCTGGGATTGGATTATTGTTTTGTACTGCACTGCAGCTGACTGTGGAATGAATGGTCGTGCTGAGGAAAGCAAACAAGACAGCCTGCAAGGTCCTGGAGATCACTTTCAGCTATGAGAAAGCTCCTTTACTTTTATATCTTGTATTTAACTGCTAACTCTTTTGTTTGAAAGCCACGACAGCAGAGAGCATACTGCAGGCATAGTTCAACATCAAATCAGCCAGAGAACAGGCAGCAGCAGGACGTGTGTTCCAGAGTACCATAAAGACGATCTAGATGAGTATTACAGCCAGGAACAGCTTCAGAAGGCCATTTTTGTGCAGACGGTAAAGTAAACTCATTTGGAAATGGGGTATAAGTGTCTCCCTAGCTGAACTGGATACTTTTGGAGACTGCACAGATTTGGAAGCCTTGAAAAACAGAAGGTTTCTGAACACTCCAAGTCTGTTAGCATGCTTTTAGGAATGAAAGTTTATCCCTGTTGCAGGAGATAAAAAACAGGAGTCATACTAAGTCATACTAAGCCACGGTCAAAGAGAGGAGCCACAGTCGGAGGCCCATATATGTTTTTAAATAGGTTGTGCTCTCAGGTCAAGACTTAGAGGAAGAAAAAACTTAAATCACAGAAGCAAAGGAACTAAAAAGTTGAACAGATGTGGAAGATGGATGAGACTGGCATAAGGACCTTGGACTTGGTATCTGGGCTTGATACCCAATTGTGGCACTTAAACCAGTGCTTTCTGGGCAATTCGTCTCAGTTGAGTTGCCTTCTCAGCCAGCAAAGTCAACTGTCTATGGGGAGGTGGAAGAGAGGATTACAATTTTCTCACCAGAACTGATGTGGAAGAGGTTTGGGTTTGTTTTCGTTTTTAATTGTTTAAACTCCCTCCCACAACACCTCAAGCCAAAGACACTGGAGTAATAACAACACCACTGTTACTAATTCCAAAGCAAGGAAACAGTTCCTTCCCTCACTATTGCGAACATGAAGTAGTCAGCTCTAAAAACCCATAACTATCACTTCAAACTTTCACAGGTTCTCCTCAAAGTCATAAGAAACAGACATACCAAAAAGCTTCCCATGTCTGCTGGGAGGCGATGAAGGATACCTACTTATTAGCCTGGGGTAACCTAGAACCCTGCCAGGCATTTCAGATCACCTCAATTTTCCAGTGCTGCTACCATTCAGCAGGCAAGAACGCTGCCTTCTATTGGCATTGGAGGATAGAATGTAGTCTTTTGTGAGCTGCTTGAACATGCAGTTCCCTATTGAACCAAGTCAAACTGTGCACTTATGATCACTTTTACTTCACTCTTATTTTATATGCAAACAGTTATGCTTGGCATGAACAAGTGGGAAAGTGCTGCCTAAGCACATAACTTTTTGCAGCAGTGGTGTGAAGAAAGTTTGGTAGCCTCATTAAGAACCTGCTGCTTGAAAATTTCTGCTATTTTCCTGACAACAAATTCAGACTCATTCCATCAAAAGCCTTGAGAAACAAGTCAAAGTATGGCTTCGCTGCAAGCATTCCCATTGCTGATGCAAACACCTTACTCTCAGTGCAAAAGGACCAGAGGAAGAATGGCAGCAGCACTCAGAGAAGGGACAGGAATATCACAGAAGGGGCATGAAAAGCTCTGGCAGTGACTGCTTTGCTCCCTCACGATCTCCTTCACAATTACACGAAACACCAATGGCCCTCCTCGTAAGCAAGGGTTAGTCTATGTTCAACTAGTGATCTAATAGCTGGAAATAGCTATCAGCCCCAACTGGCCACAGATGTAGGCACATTCCTGCAGCAAACTTCAGCATGCAATCATCAAAATAAATCTACATATTTTATCATTAGAGGTTGCATTTGGTGTAGGAAGGAGGATGTGAGTAGTAGAAAAATTGGATCCACCCAGCCCGAAACATCAACATCACACTGCTATATCAGAGCACACACTGAGCAGATATTTTCAGCAATGGAGGATTGACAATGCCAACATGTTATTAAACCATCATCATCTGGCTCAGAGTCAACACCTTGCTGAACTGAGAGATGAATAGAGCTGCCCTCTGTATTCTCAGAAGAATATCTGTCCACATACATTTGCCTGGAAAGCAAGATGTTTCAGACAGGCTTCTTTTTCTCTCTCTTTTTATTTTTTTCCTCCAACGAGGACACAAAAATTGGTGAAGCTACTACAGGGCTCTCAATGCCTACCAGCCAAACTCCAGGCCCTTTTCACAGACAGAATTCACATACACATCCTCCAACCTTTCTACAGACTTACCATAATGGTGTGATTTGGGAACAGGGCACGGACAGACTTCACAAATGCCACAAAATGTTCTGAATAGCCGTTTGCCACATCCAAGCAGATGTATCTGATAGGTGGGATGGCCTCTAGAATGCTTGTTAATTTATCCAAATCAGCTTTTCCACTACCTGAGCTTGCTGCTACGTGCTAGAAAGACACAGGGAGAACAAAACAGAGCAATAATTTGTAACAACTGCAGAAAATACTCCTTGTACATCTTTTATTGCATAGTCTTGGGGGGGCTTCGAGGGAAACCTGTGCTGGAAACTAGTTAAAGTCATGCTATATAATATTAAATAAGTACCTTCCTGGCAATACCAGGAAGGTTACCTCTGTTTTGTTTACAGGATCTTAAACAAAGCAAGGTTACTGTTTTATGAGCACTTCATTCCCAAGTGGCTTATCATAGTCAAATATAATCACCTGAACGAATGTTCAGCTATATTTACATTAACACGGACACAGAAGCTCTAACTTGGTGTATGTCCAGGGAAACAGTCCAGGCAAAATTTGGAGTAGTGTCATAGAAAGGGATTTGGATTTAAGTTCACTTAACCCTTCCCTGATCTACAGAATCACACAACAGTGCAGCCTGTACGGGATCTCTGGAAGCTGTACTCCAACCCCCCCGCTGAAGCAAGGCCTGCTACTATCAAAAACAAGCAGATTGCTTCCTCCTTTGTCTTTGTAAAAGTTCTCCACACCAGAAAAGTAGTTTCATGGCAGCTGGCCCAAAAACCTCTACGGAGACCCAAGGTCACAGAGCAAGTCAGAATTTAATCACTAGCAGAGCCTGCTCTGGTGATTAGGAACCACAAAGAGCTATTTAAGTGCCAAAATGTTCAGGCATGGGATATTCCTAGGATCACTTGCTAACCTACGGTGGCAAAAAGGAATTTTGATGAACCGAAGTGATAGACTGGCTTTGAGACAATTCTGTAATCAATAGTTTATACAACATAATTCTAAGGTAAGGATACAATACAGTTATGCAGTACTCCTTTCTATACAGGACCATTTCAATACCATGCCAAACTCTGAAGAGTATTGGGGATAACTAGGCCCACTCTTCTGCTGGTACAAGGAGATAAATGGAAGACACGCACACTGTAAACTTTCAAAGCTTATCCCTCCTTGAGTCCAACACCTGGGCCACTCCAGCCCCCAGGCTCTGTGTCTGTTTGCATACCTGAAGCAAAGACTCTGCCTAGCACTAGGGCATGCAAGGTCAGGTCACTATTGGTTAACACAGTGTGTTTCATATTTGTGAACTTGGACTTTTCCCTTCCCAACACTATCACTGCTCCCACCAGGAACAAAAGGCCAGCAGCCAGATCAATTCCCAGATGCTTCCTTCTTGTTTGTTCAGGGTATTTCTGTTTCCTTTCTAGGAATAGATACTCTATGCTTTTTGCATCTTAACGTAAGCACTTGCAAAACAGACTCAAAGACTCAAATAGGACAAGCCACTTCCCTAGATGTGTTAAATAAAAGCAAATACCTTAATTCCCCAAAACCTCACTTCGCAACAGTATTCCCAAGAGACCTCAAGACATGTGAGTTCAGAACAAAGCAATAAACCATAATAATTCACAGTATGAAAACGTACCTCAAGGCATTCTGGGTGATTGGCAGCAAACAGTTTCCATTCTTCCAGAGAATAATGCTTATGAATTGCAGTGAACATTGCATGCTAGCAAAAATAAGAGAACTTATATTAATGTCCAAGCTAAATCATCTTTCCCTCAGCTGTGGAATAACAAGCAGGATATCAGAAATTCCCATTTGAAGTGTAGACTCATCTTGCTTGAAAGAATAACAATGAATAACAGTGAATAAGGGAGCAGACAACTCCAGACGGCTCTCCAAAGGTAGCTTAGCATGCTTGAACAACTTTTCAGGATCAGGTTTCTGACATTTAATAAAGTTATAGTCAATATTTTGCTTGTGCTTATGCACTGTAAGAGATTAAGGTGAGGCTTGAGGCCAGAGGCTAATTAACTAGAGACTCCTGACTCTAGTTTTATTCAGTAGCCCACACTTTCACAGCCTTTTTTAGCTAACGGCTTTTTTCCCCTGCAATGGAACATATACACACCTCAAAAACTGAGCTCTAGAAGTCCCCCACCTGAAGCTGAGCTACGTCCGGTAAGCATTCCCACTAACACTCTTAATGTGGGTCTCTCTCCAGGCAACGGTGCTGCTGTAAAAGTACAGCTGCTTTGAAGCAAGACCACACCTTACTGCTAATGGGCCTCGGCCCCATCCTCACTCAGCTACAAATTGACAAGGGCTGTGTATCCTTACTTGGGAGTTCCCGACCATTAATTTCTATAAATCAACCGAGACTTACTTTAGCCATAACCACAGCCATTTCAAATGTTCCCACAGTGTCCATGTTTGCCACTATGATGGGAATTCCCGTGTACGTCTGCTTGGAGTTGCGGAAGGTGAAAGTGCGCGTGAGGTCAACCTGCAACAAGCAAGCACACCTTTTCAGTAACTCACTGAATCCTAATGAGTTTCGTGATCATTCCACTGACGGCAAGCTTGAATAATGCTTCTTGATTTTCCTCAAATTTTCGAATCTTCCTCCTTAAATTCAACCATTGCCTCACTTAATTTCATTTATGAATTACAACCTCTGCTTTCCATACGACACGGAAAATCCAAATACGAAGTACTGTCTCATGTGTTAGAGAGCTCTTCTGGTAGAAAAAGAGGGTTGATATTTGAAAGAACAACAACAACGGGCACAATGTGGATGTGCTTGGAAGAGACAGACAGGGAAAGAAAAGACAGTGACAACTGCGGATGATTTCATACAGAAGTAATAGTAGTAGTAGCTGTTTGTGTGGCTGACTGAGAAACTAGAGCTGAAATCCTAACTCCACAGAAGGAAGAGCTGGAATTTCCTCTGACTCCAGGGCATAGATAACTTTGTTCCATTCTTTAACGTAAGTGACAATACAATAATTCAAAACCAAGTTCATTCTTTGCTATGGCTGCCAGCTACTCTTGGCTATACAATATGAACAATCATACTTTTGTTTATTAAACCATAAGGCAAGCTAATTTCTAAGTTAATTTCTTACAACTGTGTCAGCCTTTGCCTTCAAAGTTAATTCTTCTCTGCATTCTCAAATGATTGCAGTAACATCAGGTATTTTCTTCTAATACAAAAGGAATACCAACATTTGATTAGTTCCCTCTGGCCTGCTTAGCATCTTGCAAAACAGAAAAGAAATCTAAGACATGCTCAACAGTAAGGTACTAGTTTAGCTTTTGAAATGACAGTGAAAAATGAAGGCGTTTTTCATAGTTTTCATTATTCCTCACTTTCTTAATCCAGGAACAGCCAGTGACCTGCCTGAAGTCCAGAACCAGTAAACAGGCAATATAAAAAATACAGTACTATCGGTCATATACTCAGTGCGTTCTGAGCTCTGGCTGCATTCTGACTAATACAGTGATATCTCCTTTATTCATCACTGGTTTAAAAGAAACAACTTTGTGTCTCACTGACACATCATGGATCAGGTTCTCATTTTGCTGAATCTCCTAAGTGAAGGGTCACTGTAGAGGACAATCTAAGATCTATTTTAACTGAGACTCGCCCTTCTTCCCATTCACTATCAGAGAGGCCCGGTTCTCCACCCACCTCTGCTGACATAGCATTCTTCTATCAATTTCTGCTGCAGCTAACAAGGGGAGATAGTACAAGGAAGACATTTAATGTATTCCATTCACTTCTTATGCAATTATTAACTAGAAACAAGGAAGAAAAATATATATATATATATCACACAACTAGTCCTACAGAGACAATGGTACCAGACCTACAACCTTACACTAATACAGAGAAAAAGCGTCCTTCATATGAACTTAAGATGAGTAAACTTAAGAACAGTCTGAGGCAAGGTGCAAAGCTACACAGGAAACATGAGGCCATTAATGTCAACAACAATTCTCACTTTCATCTACTGTAACTTTTAATGCATGACCTCCTTTAGCCAACCAGTTAGAAGGATCTCATGCAATTATGCACTCAGTTGATAATACTGTAACAGCAGTATTTGTGTAGGATAATTGCACGGCCTCCACTAATGAGGCTTTTGTAATACAAGAAAAGGAGAAATGCAGCAGGGGGCTGTACACATTTATGTGGTGCTCTAGTCCCCCAAACAGCCAATACCAGACGTTTGGGAAGGAAACATCAAAATCAAGGCAAGTTTTAAGATTCCTTCCTTAGCCTACCTTCCCAGGTCCCAAGAAGACAGTGTTGAGAGACCTATGAAGACAAAAAGCCTCTCCGATCTCCTGAGCTACATAGCCACTCCTGGACAAAAAACTTGCCCTGTACTTTTATTGAAAACATTCACATATTTAGTCTCTATGGCATTCTACAGCAATAAATTCCAAAGCTTATTTATACATTACATAAAAAGCATGACCTTTACCTCCTAACTACATTCATCGCTTCCTGCATTCCTGCACAGTTGCTGCTTTTCTCCATACTGGATAGTCCTAGGGTTTCTTTTTGTTTCCTCATCTGGAAAGCAAGCATTACCACTGATACCCTTGCTGCTGTTTTCTATAGCTGCTCTGACATGGTACGCTAGTCTTGTGAAGAATATTCTTGCGTACTCAAGACGACCATATCAAGTTCCTCCACTAACACTTCTTATCTCCTTGTCTTATTGAACGCTGCTGAGCTGATGCTTTCAGAGGTCTACAACTCCCATATCTATTTTCTGAGTGGAAAAAAAACCTAATTTATAGCTTATTGTTCTGTGCATAAGAAAAAATAAGTTCAGATTCAAGGACTGCTCACCATCTTTCAACAACAGTAAATGTTCCTTTGGGGAAAAAAAAAAAAATCATTAAATGGATTTTTTATTTTATTTTTCAAACTCCCACCTAGACCTCAGGCATGTGAAAATACTGGGGCTTTGGCTGTTCTGTTAAAGCTCCCAAGCCTTGCCTAAATTTACAAATTCAATTTCAAAGTTAGAGGACTACAAGTCCAGTGCACTTACATGGGACATTCTGCAGAGGCTAAATCCAGCAAAGGCAAGAGTAACAGGTTATAAGAAGCCACTGACAGACAATGCTGTATTCCTACAGTCTCTGACTCCAATCCTTGTTTTCAACAATTTTACCCTGAGTTTGAATTCAAACTTCTGGTATCTTTTCAAAGAGAAAGCAGTGATAGAAAATGAAGACAGCGCACAGAATCAAAACCAAGTATCAGAATAGCAGACCCTCAAGAAGAGCTGCAAGCAGCTCAAATCAGCTAAGGAGCTGACTGCACAGAAAGCTAGCCTTGTGCAAATTAAGGCATTCACACCAAAAAAGCAAAACCCTTGTTGATGAAAGCTTCAAAGCAGCAGCTTGCTGGGTAATAGGCACTGTAGTATGCCACCTCTGTTCTGCTGCCAGCACTATTTATTTATATTCTTGTTTTGAGGCAGACTGTGGCTGCCCGTTTCAGATCTGGCTCTCGCAGACACTTTATTCCTGTTGCTACAGCCTCAGTGATGGTGTCCAATTTCTTAACCTTCATCAGTTTCCACTGACCCATCCTCTCCCCCCACATGACACGCACTTTTTTCTCATCTGAAATGCTTTTAACGGTTCATCACAGCCACCTGCTACAACCCTGCCGTATCAGCTCATGTTCCCCCTATCGTTTTCCCTTCCCAGCAACCCTTCTATCCACAGCCTGCACACTGCTAAATATACATCCAACAGCACTCCGAAGGAGCGATGTGCCACTCGCTGGAGCACAGCTCCACCTGTTTGCCAGGCTGGCACAGTGACTTTTAGAGAGGGGCTGTGAGTGCTGAAAGCAAAGGGCCAGAAGGGGCCCAAGAGCTGTGCGATGAGCCTGAGGGCCCTGTGAGCAGTAGCTGTGCACCACGAGTCACGCAGCCCGGACATTACTGCATGCAATTTATTAAAGGCTACCCTGAAGTGACCCTTCTAACGAGAAGGTCCCTCCAATCTTAGCCCTGCACTGTGACAAGAACGTTCCAGCTCAGCTGCTGGCCCCCAACCCCATCCACGCACCCCTAAGAGACACAATCACTCCTCTCTACCCTTTCCAGGCTTCTCTTTCTACTTCACTCCCTTGGTCTCAGCCTCTCACAACTCTGCTTCCCGTGGAGGAAAGCTTAATCCTCTTTCCATCCCCCAGCACAGCGTAAAACCTTCATCAGTCAAAGTAAATCCTTTCTCAGCCTCGGGGTTACGCGAGGTGAACCAGAAGGCACCTTCGCTCCGGAGGCAGCCATCTTTCCCGTGGAGGCAATCCCCGCAGGATTTCCTGGGGTCTCCCCTGATCCGGGACGAGGGACAGCAGCGAGGATCTCCCCGCTAACAGCAGCCCGCAGCCCGAAAGGGAAGCGGAGGAGCAAAGCGGGCCACGGGACGGCTTACAACGGCTCCGGGAGGAACGGACCTCACCGCTCCCGTTGCCACCTGATGGGCTCGCAGCCCGGGACAGCTGAGCCACGGCCGCCTTTTCGCTTTCACTGCGTGTATCAGCGGCGGATCGCTGCCCAGCGGGCCCGGAGGCGGAGGGCGCAGACGCTCCCCGGCTGCGGGGCGCACAGCCGGCGCACAGCGCAGCTCCCCCGCCCCCCCCGCTCTCCGCAGCGGCACCTGTCGGCGGCAGGCAGCCCCCCGACCCTTTTATTTTCCCTTTTTTTCCGCCGAGGAGAGGGGCAGAACCCCGGTCCCTCCACCACTCCCCCCCCCCCCCCCC